>OX235271.1:116144841-116744841 GCA_944472155.2 Trichobilharzia szidati
AATAAAACTGATTATGTACATAAAATGCTGACAATTCTTAACGACTCCGAAAAATTTCAGGTGGACAAAACTAAGAAGGATGCAACAACGTCATTCGAAAATAAAGTGAATAAATGCCTCAGAGAACTACTCATCAAGAAACTGATTGACAACAAAACTTACAATGAACTCAAGTCAAAGGGTGGACGACTCCCATTTATGTACGGTCTACCAAAAATCCATAAGGCCAATGTGCCCTTAAGACCAATACTATCAATGATAAACTCACCGTGCCACAAACTAGCTCGATGGCTAGCTGATTCATTGAAGCCAATTCGACAAAAATTTTCAAATCATAGCTTGGATGACACCTTCCAATTTTCTAAAGAAGTCGATCACGTTGACATATCCAATAAACTAATGGTATCATACGACGTGACTGCCTTATTTACAAATGTACCAGTGATGGAAACAATAGATATCATTTGTAAACAAACGGATCTATTGCCATTACCGGAGTCAGAGATGAGACGACTACTAATTCTTTGCACAAAAGACATTCAATTTAGATTCAATAACCAATTCTACCGACAAATCGATGGGGTCGCCATGGGTTCACCTCTAGGACCCATTCTAGCAGATATCTTCATGGGCTATCTGGAACAGACGCGACTGAGTGACGCTATCAATGAAACAACATACTACCGTCGATACGTTGATGATACTTTTGTTGTTTGTAACGACATGAGTCAGGCATCCGTATTATTTGACCGCCTAAATGAGGTCCACCCAAACATTAAATTCACCATGGAATACGAACACAACGATGAGTTCAATTTCTTAGATCTAAATGTAAAAAGAAGAGACGATGGAACGGTCGAAAAGTCCATCTACAGAAAAGAAACTTGGACCGGACAATACCTTCACTACAACAGCTTCTGCCCTATGAGCTATAAGCGAGGATTAGTAAGGACACTGTACGACAGGGCTAGGAGGTTATGTTCGCCCAACAAGATAGAAGAAGAATTAAGCTTCGTTGAAAAATGCCTTAAGGAGAACGGGTATCCAAAAGGATTTATCCAAAAGTACAGCAAAGAAAGAGATGAGAAAGAGAAGCATCCAACAGTTGAAAAGAAGAAAGTATTCATTTGCCTCCCATTCAAAGGAGAAACAGTATCGCGAAAGATTGAAAAAAGGATGAAAGGGGCAATCAAGAGATGCTTCCCTGCAGCCAATCTAGTGACACTATACAGTACTACATGCTCTATAAGCCAATCGAAACTGGATAAATACCCTGCTGATGTTACCTCCAACTGCATTTATAAATTTACGTGCACCTGCGGCAGCAAGTACATCGGAAGGACAGAAAGAAGGGCTTCTATCCGGTTTTCAGAGCATATTCCGAGAAACTTATGCTTAAAAGGAAGCAAATATTTACAAAGTGCAATTACCAGACACCTTGTGGATACAGGCCATTTTGTTGAGATTTCCAAATCCTTCAAAATATTAAACATACAAAGGACAGCGAATCTACTACGATTTGCTGAAGCAATTGCAATCAAACGCTTCAGACCAAACTTATGCACACAGAAAGAGAGTGTAGTCAATCTCTCACTCCCTTGGTAACCATATCACTTTCATTACAGTGATTACTCATAGACACTAGTGAGTTCAACTCACTAAGCAAGTTTTCAAATTGATGAACTTTGACCTTGTTGAGTTGCCATGTTGACACTGTTTATTAGATTTTTCTGTTTTCTGTCTTCTCTCACCCCCCCCCCTTTTTCTTTCTTTTTGCCATAGATTGATAGTATATAAATTGATGGTAACTTAAGCTACAAAAATTTTAATCCTTATATTCCGGATGCGTTTATCTTATAATGCTTTCTGTATTACCTTTCAAACAATGAAGTATGAAATGTTATTAATTATAACCATTGTAATTTCAGGTAGTTTGCAGCTGATGAGAACCTGTGAAATAGAATGATATCATTTTATACTGCAAATCTGGTCTTTCTTTCTCTATCGAAATTTATATATGCTATTTTCCAACCTAAAATACCTAAACCTCAGTGTAATGAAGGTCATTCACTCAAGTTTGACACATAACACAGTTGTTCATAAGAATTAATGACACTGTGAAATAGCCGGAGAAGAACAGTAAACATTAATCATGGATCAAAACTATGTAACAAAATCTCACTGAGTCAAATGAATAGGTCTCCAATATTTTTTAATGCATTAATATACAACTGAAATTTAACATTATGCAAAAATTAAGAGCTATTGGTGAATCACTTCTAATCATAAAAAAATTTTAAAAAACAACTAATACTACCCACAATAATCAAATAACTCACGCAGCTCTTGAAGATGTAATTTCTTCAGGATATTCTAAACTTGTATTGCTCAAACTAAGATACTGAAAAAGCCTTGATAAATGAGTATCAAATCTTGCCCATTTCGGAAGATCGTTTGATTTTTTTCCCTTGTTCCCCTTATTATCACTATCAGATGTATTCAACCCCATTTTAACGGTTGGAGATGAACGTTCAAATAAATCGCCTTTCACCAAACATACTTTTTCAATAACAGCTGATAGTAATGTAAATGCAAATGTACTATAAGTGAATTGAACACCAGGTGTGTGAACTAATGGATCATTTTTGAACATATCGCATGCATTCATCGTATCTTCAAAACGCACGTTACTTAACATTTCAGGATAGTCCTAAAAAATTGCAAATATGGAAGATATATTAGGACTAATTTATCAAACAATGAGATAGATGTGGGTTGCCTGACTGGTTTCAACATAGGACTTTGGACAGATGTGCAGCAGTTTGAGTTGACACACTCCATGTAGCGCGAAAAACAGGAGGAGAGAGTAAAGAGAGATTCAAAAGACAGATAATTAACGGAAGTGTGAGACAAAAAGAGTAGTAATACGGAAGAATATTAGAGTTTTATTGGATATGATAAATCACAAAGAGTGAATGCATCTCCGCCAGCCACTGAGAACAATTTTGAGCCATATCATTAACTGCCTTCAGTCACTGATTTTTACCATCCCGGTGTGGTGAGAGCTGTCTGCTAGCCAAAATTGGTAGACAGTAATTTACGCCAATGTTTATGTCCCAAATCTTGGTCATGAAAACAAAACAAGAACAAAGACTGACCAGTCACGGCAGACTTTGCGTGGGCGGCTACAATTCGCAGAAATATCAACGGGCAGCCTAAGAAACAGCAACAAAGAGATAACTGAATTAGCTTCAGCAGGAAAACAACCAATCAGAAGACGATACCTCTCTGCTGAAAATAACGAATAATAATGTACATAAAAATCTATAAATATCTGTTGATTTTCTCAATAAACGATCTGTTGCTTGGCCCTTGTCTTCTGTCGTTACACCGGGAGCCGCAACTAGCCAAAAAGTCTACACCTCCCGACGTGGCTGGCTTAAACTAACTGTTGTGGATTTCATTGACTGATAAAGCCATGTGCTGTCTTGATCACCAATAGCTCTTTTCTAACCTGATCCCATGTCAGTCAACATTGCACGTCGAGGAAGGCGATGGCTAGGCAGGCATACGCGACACACGTCCCAACCATCTCAGTCGACATAACTTCACAACCTCGTCGGTTGATTTTCCCTCCTTACCTAGCAATCGACGCCTAACCTCAATATTGCTCACCCTATTATACCATCTAACACGGGAGATAGAATCCAGACAGCAGTGATTAAGGGCAGCTGGCCCTTTCTTATCTTCCACTTTCAATGGACATGTCCCACAGCCATAAAGGAAGACACAGTTAGCCGGATATCACGTCTACACCAGAGATGGCATAAGTTGGCATACATTAAACAATATGACAACTGAGTATGTAGAATTAAGTTTCCGGATTTTATCGAGAAGTACAGAATAAAACAAGCATAACATTTGAGAAAAATTTTTCAAAGACTTTCAAGAGAAACAATATACGAAGGTACTTCGGAGAATCCTGAAAAATTCGTGTTTAACTTGTCTGTTTATAAGCCAGGCCGACAAGCGTTATCTTGCCGTGGTGGTGAGGTTTGAATACCGCTTAGACCAAACAAGCTAAATTGGCTGAGACTTATGTTCCTGCAGGTCCTATCATGTCGGGAAGGTTGTTTGGATAGCGGTTAATCTAAAAGCAGTTAATATGGGATACATGGTCTCCAGAATCCAATCGGATCAAATGGCGTATGAACCTGTATTGGTCACTGGCAATCATGGGAACGCAGCTGCTGACGCTGACTTGCGGACTAAACCCCAAGTCAAAGCCTCCGGAAGCAGTCGCTTAAGATAACCACCTGCTTCGGTCTGGGCGCTCAGGCAGTACCTCAACCCTCACACAATCAATGCAATGAAACAACGAAATGCCGTCAAAACTATTCCCATGTTTATTACAACGCTCTTGAACATAAATGATATTTCAAGTGATGCTTTCTTTAACCCTATTTTTATATATTAGCTTTTGTGTTTTTATTTTGTTATCTTTGGTGTCTTCACTTTCGTCAGCACTGATGCGAATCGGACAACAGGCAGGTTCGGTAAGAACATTGGAAAGCCTAGCTGTCGATGTCTGCTGAATATCGCAGATCCGCATTCAAAATCCCAGTGAAATGCTTCGACTATCGTTTCCATCTGAAAGTTCGAATAGTATATACCTTATGGCGTCAGTGTCACACCAAATGATAGAGCCGAAGCCTCATTACTCGACTAGATCCCCATAAACAGTTGTTTATCGGCTATGAGTTTATACGAAAGTAAGGAGTGCTAGGCCAGATAGGCGGTGCCTATTTGTTGTCTCTGCCTACGCAACAACGCATTGCAGACCGGATGCAATTAAGGAAGAGTCCTACTACCAACTGGGCGATCTGTTGAAACAAGCACGTCGGAGACATATCGTAGTGCTGGCTGGGGACTTTAATGTACAAGTGAGGCGTCTAGGCTTAGAGCAGAGTCGTTTAGGTGCTCAGTGCGGATTACATGGTCGCAGGTTAGATAATGGGGACCGTCTTCTGCAGCTTTGCGTAGATCACAACCTATTTCTAGCCAACACCAACTTCCGGCACAACATTCGCCGTAGCGCTACTTGGCGTCCTCCTTCTGCTAATCAAACCCAGACTCTGATTCGTAATATTGCTATCAGTTTCCGGTGGCGAGAATGCATACAGGACTGCCGCCACTTCTGGAGCGCATGCCTGGACTCTAACCATACATTGGTGTTTTCCAGGCTCGTCTTGCGATTTGGTGGTGGTTCATAAACGGCGTTATCCATATGCTGACGTCAGCAAACTGGTAAAAACTGCTACCTCGTTGAAATACTAGGCTGAGTTACAATCAATGCTTGCTAGCAACCCTCCAAGTAGTATAGATAAACATCGGCTTCATCTGCAAGGCTCTATGCAAACGGCGAGTGTAACCGCTTGTGGCATGAAAGAATGCTCCGCTAAAAATCACTAGGTTTCTTCGGGTTCCTTACAGCCTAATGGTCAGGATGTGCTTGTGAGATGGAGTCAGCAGCTGCATCTGGTAACAGTTGGAAGCTGTTCCAGCTCATCCGAGCTGCCAGCAGCAAGAAACAGGGTGTCAAGGAGACGGTCTGCGAGGCAGATGGCACGACAGTTACCAGCCTGAGAAGACGCCTGGGATGCTGGCCACTAGCGCCAGTATCCACTTTCATCAGCTACAGTGCTCATTGGTTGGGCAATACCGACCCACCAATCGAAGTGGAGGTCAGGAAGGAACTCCAAGTGTTGAAACGCCATAAGCCTACCGGCCCAGACAACTTACCCCCGGTTACTCTTAAAGATGCTGGCGAGACTGTCGTCATGGCTTTGACCAGTTTCTTCAAGAAAGCATGGGAATTTGAGGATGTGCCATCAATGTGGAGTGAAGCCATCATCAAAAACGGTTGATTAATATATACAACAACCACTGGGGTATCAGTCTGCTACCAGTTGTGTCTAAACTATTGGTTGCTGTTTTGCTTCGCAATCTGTGCAAAACACGTGAGGGGTTGATTCGCGAAGAACAGGCTGGGTTTCGTTCAGGCCGTAGATTCATTGATCACGTGTTCACCCTTCGTCAGTTGTAGGAACACCGCCACACATATTGCAGGACAACAACTGTTATGTTTGTTGATATTAGGGCTGCCTTCGATTCGTTGGACAGAACTGTTCTCCGGAACTTTTTGTTAGAGAAGGGTGTACGTGGGAAGTTTGTCAACATTATGAAAGTACTATACAGAAACACCTCAGGTATAATGAGGGGACAACCAGATATCATCACTTTTGCCAACCAACAGTGGGGCTAGACACAGTCGCCCAATCTCCCCATTTCTCTTTAATGCTGCCATCGATGACATTCTGGCGTCAGCTCTGCAGGACGTGTGTGATGGAGGTGTAGATCTGCTCATTGAAGAAACACTTTCTGATCTCGAGTATGCGGACGATATCATCTTACTGTGTGATAGTATGCAGACGGCCCAAATCACACTTAGTCAGTTAGCGATCAGTGCCTGTAAGTATGGTATGCGCTTTGCGCAGTCTAAGTGCAGGGTACTGTTACAAGATTGGCAGGAGCCTGTACCTGCACTCACTCTTCCAGGTGAACTGCTTGCAGTTGTCAATAAGTTTGTGTATTTCGGTAGTTGTGTGAGTGCTAGCGGAGGGGTGACAGATGAGATTCCAAACTGTATCACGAAAGCTACGGTGGCGTAAGTCAACTTGAGCCACCTCTGGCGCCGTTGTGACGTTAGACCGACTGTCAAAGGTCGGGTATACAATGCTTCAGTGCGTACTGTCTTGCTCTACACCTGCGAAACCTGGCCTCACCGAGCTCAGTATATGCAGCGACTCTGCATATTCTATCGTCTCTGTCTCCATAGAATTACTTGCGTTTGATGGCATCATCGCGTGAGTAATTCTGAGGTCCACAGGCGCTTGTTTGGACACAGTGGAGATCATCATTCGTTGAGTGTCGTCATCTGGATACACAGTCTTCGGTAGCTTGGACATGTGCTACGAATGTCATCTCAGAGGCTTCCGTACTGGTTTCTGTTCGCTAGCCCTGGGATGGGATGGAAAAAGCGGAGAAGTGGTCAGTTCATGACGTGGCGTCGTGGGATGAAGGATATTTGGGCTAGATTAACATCGGTTGGTGCGTCACATCTGCCTGGTTGGAGTCCGAGAGATAGCTCGAAATGTTATCGGATATGGTCAAGAACCGTAATCAATGGCGAACGTGCTTGAAATTCCTCCTTCCCTTCCCGACGACAATTGACGAATGCTGTTTGAACTTGTGAAATGTGACTGCTCTCCATCCAGATGAATTTCTTTATCCGTTCTCTACCTATATTTTTACTTTTAATCTATGTTGTTTTATTATTATTGTGTGACGCATCTTTTTGGTGCCTTATTGTACCGAGTTTTTCGTGTTTAAACAATAATAATAATAGTTATAAGCTGAGTCAGATGGAAACGGAAGCACTTTCGCTAGGTTTCAAATTCCACATTCCGACGAATATTACCGAGAAAATTAACGTTGAAGCCCAATTCGAAGGTTTGTATCATCAGTTATCTAAATTAAAACCGATGGATGAAGAGAAACAAAGCTGGTTTAAATCTCGACTTGCTGATATTACTAATCAATACACTATATCCCCAAATTCTAAGTCTACAGTTTCGTTGAAAGATCATCAGATAACATTACGAAACTTAACTCACAATAAATATATTGTTATTCTCCCACGCGACAAAGCAGCAGGGTTTGTGATAATGGACAAAGATGATTATGTACAGAAAGTCAAATCAGTTTTAAGTGAAACATCAACATTTCGAATTGATCATTTGAAAAAAAAAGATCGACCTGAATCGATGAAAAGACAAATTACCAAGAAACTAAGAGAACTTTTGAAGAAGTTGATTGACAACAAGAGATAATGAACTGAAGCCTAGAGGATCCAGATTGTCTTACTTATACCGCTTACCAAGGACGCATAAAACCAACGTTCTCATAAGACCAATACTATCCAAGGTCGATTCTCCGTAGCTTGGTGGCTAGCAGAACTACTGGAGCCAATCTGTGCCAAGTTAGCTTGAGAGACACCCTTCAGTTTGCTAAACAATTAGGGCATTTATATATCTCAAATAAATTCATGGTGTCATTTGACGTCTCTTCGCTGTTTACAAAGACCCCACTAGAAGAAACAATACACATTATATGTCAGCATACTGATCTCATTTCTCTGTCAAAGAATGAACTCAGACAGCTGCTGCTAATATGTACTAAAAACATACAGTTTCAATTTAACAATTCTCTGCACCGCCGCATTGATGGAATAGCGATGAGAAGTCCGCTTGGTCTGATTCTGGCAGACATTTTTTATGGGAAACCTGGAACAAACAAGAATGAAGTCAGCAATTGATCAAACAGATTTCTATACCAGGTATGTCGATGACAAGTTTGTCATTTGTGATTGTTTTGATAACGCATCTCAAATATTAAACGTCCTGAATAGTGTTCATCCTAATATAAAGTTTACAATGGAGTGTGACGATGAGGCCAAGTTTCACTTTCTGGACCTTGGCATCAAACATGATAAAGATGGTAACATCGTAAGGTACATCTCCAGAAAGGAGACCTGGAGAGCGATTTACATGAACTTTAAAAGCTTCTGCCCTATAAGTTACAAAAAGGCATTAGTGAGAACACTGTTTGATTGTGTAAGGAAGTTTTGTTCAGAAGAAAAAGTTGAGGAAGAACTATCTACTGTTGAAAAATACCTGCGTGATAACTGTTACCCACAGAAGTCCATCCACAAACATGGAAAACATAATGTTGATAAGGTGACGTACAACACAACAGAGAGAAAGTCCATCTTTCTACAGCTTGCCTTCAAAGGTGACGATACTGCAAGTAGAATAAGATGCAGACTGAACGCTGCCCTGGAATGAACATATCTAGCCACCAAGCTTGTATGTGTTTATTGAACAATCAGTTATTTAAGACAGTCAAAAGTGGATAAACTCCCACCTCATGTTACCTTCAAGTGTGTCAACCAATTTACATGTACGGGTCAAAGCACATATATTAGAGGAACAAAGAGAAGAGTTATTGTCTGCATCTCTGAACACATACCAAAGAACTTGAGACTAAAGAGCCCATAAGCACTAAAAGGTGCGATTGCACGCCATTTACTGGGCACTGGCCATGTTGTAGACAATCTGAAGGTGTTCAAAATAATCAACAGACAAAAGACAAACATAACCTACTTCGTTTTTCTGAGGCAATCGCCATCAAACGGCCAATACAAAACCTATGTACGCAGAAAGAGACCGTGGTGAGTCTTGTACTGCTTTGGTGATAACATAGCATACGGAATTCACTACGTCATCTTCTCTCCTGTTTAGAAACCCTGATTTTTTCGTCGGAACATGACTCATCTTGCCCTTTCTTTTGTCTGTTTTATGAAAACGTGTTTTTCTGTGGTTACGTAATCTATCACTCTTTATACTCTTTGCAGCAAGTACTCTTTCAAGTTAAACTTTGTTTCTACCCACAAAACACCGGTTGAACTGTGTCCTGTTGTTTCGACGCCTAGTCATGTAATCCTTCTATAAATAGTCGATCCTTTTCATTTTTCATTATTTAACAGCTTACATCATTCCTGATCAATGTTACTCTTAGTTCCAATCAATTAGTCCTTATCACTGTAAAAAGCATGTTCAGATCTTTAATTTGATTTATAATTTTGGTATTGTTCGGGATGTAACCAGTTGAGAAGAATCCACGAAATAATAACCAACAATGAGCTTAGATTCTCCTCATTCATTTGTAGTCCTTGCTTCATTTAAATTTAAAATTGATTTGGTTTTCCTTTCAGAGTATTTGTGAAGCACGCTCAGCATACGAGCCCTGAGAAAAAAAAATTCTACTATGGAAAAAACTTCATGATTAAGTTGACATTTTTTGATTTGATGCAAATATTAAGGTTAAAGGGGAGGGAATGATAAATTTACTCACCAGTTCTTCGTTCTTATCAGTATTCTTCTTATAACTACGAATACCACTTGTATGATTTAGCAACGTTCGAACGGTTATCTTGGCCTAAAACAAAAAGAAATAAAAGATTATGAATTCATACATGACACATGGAAGGAAATCAAACCATATCTAACACACATGCTGCACATCTCAAAAACGATTTGAATATCCATACAATTGGTAATGAGCCAGACCCATTCGTGAAGGCCACTGGAACTACCTGGCTGGCCAACTACTGTAGGTGGAACAGGATTTGGACCTGCTATCTGGTGGCCGGAAGTGAAGCATCAAAATAAATGCGCCCCAATCCTGTACTTTATCCAATAGCCAGTTCTTTTTTTCCCTAAAATAGATGAAAAAGGTGCCTAACTGGTTTCAACATAGGACTTTGGACAGATGTGCAGCAGTTTGAGTTGACACACTCCATGTAGCGCGAAAAACAGGAGGAGAGAGTAAAGAGAGATTCAAAAGACAGATAATTAACGGAAGTGTGAGACAAAAAGAGTAGTAATACGGAAGAATATTAGAGTTTTATTGGATATGATAAATCACAAAGAGTGAATGCATCTCCGCCAGCCACTGAGAACAATTTTGAGCCATATCATTAACTGCCTTCAGTCACTGATTTTTACCATCCCGGTGTGGTGAGAGCTGTCTGCTAGCCAAAATTGGTAGACAGTAATTTACGCCAATGTTTATGTCCCAAATCTTGGTCATGAAAACAAAAGAAGAACAAAGACTGACCAATCACGGCAGACTTTGCGTGGGCGGCTACAATTCGCAGAAATATCAACGGGCAGCCTAAGAAACAGCAACAAAGAGATAACTGAATTAGCTTCAGCAGGAAAACAACCAATCAGAAGACGATACCTCTCTGCTGAAAATAACGAATAATAATGTACATAAAAATCTATAAATATCTGTTGATTTTCTCAATAAACGATCTGTTGCTTGGCCCTTGTCTTCTGTCGTTACACCGGGAGCCGCAACTAGCCAAAAAGTCTACACCTCCCGACGTGGCTGGCTTAAACTAACTGTTGTGGATTTCATTGACTGATAAAGCCATGTGCTGTCTTGATCACCAATAGCTCTTTTCTAACCTGATCCCATGTCAGTCAACATTGCACGTCGAGGAAGGCGATGGCTAGGCAGGCATACGCGACACACGTCCCAACCATCTCAGTCGACATAACTTCACAACCTCGTCGGTTGATTTTCCCTCCTTACCTAGCAATCGACGCCTAACCTCAATATTGCTCACCCTATTATACCATCTAACACGGGAGATAGAATCCAGACAGCAGTGATTAAGGGCAGCTGGCCCTTTCTTATCTTCCACTTTCAATGGACATGTCCCACAGCCATAAAGGAAGACACAGACAGCCGGATATCACGTCTACACCAGAGATGGTATAAGTTGGCATATGCCAAACGAACCTTCTGTATCTCTGCTGAGATTTCGCTGGCGATCAACCCGTTGGGGCTGATGCAACTTCCCAAATAAGTACAATGGTCAACGTGCTCTAACACTTCACTCCCTATTTCTAAGCTAGGAGTCAATGTAGTACAGTCCTGTAGCATCATCTTAGATTTGAAAGCGGGAGCAAATCGCGTGCCAAACATTAGAAGATTGCTGCTCCTCAAGGTGTTCAGAAAACTCTGCATTTTGTCAGCGTTTCCGCCTAGAAGGACTATATCATCTGCTTATTCTACATCAAGATTTTTTCCCTGGTAACAGAAAAATCAATCCCTGAGTCGCTGAAGTCAGTCAGGGTTAAGTCCATCAGTACATATGTGATGAAATTAGACAGAAATAAGGACAGTGGGCACTCATGTGAGGCACCACTGGTTGACACCACTTCAGATGATAACTCTCCATAAACTCTCACCTGGCTGACTGCATGAGTTCGAGTAGAGTGCTTTGGTCATTGCGATGTATCTTCTAGGCATTGCCTTCACAGTCAAACATTGCCATAGTAACTCCCGGTCGACGGAATCAAATTCCGCTTTCACGTCAAGAAGTATTATTATTGGACGCCGGTAAGTATGCCAGTGTTCTGGAATTGGTCGAAGTTTGAATATATAATGAATGCATCGTCTTTCTGGCCTAAAGCCTGCCTGATTTTCTCGTGTTTGTTCCTCCCATGGACCGCTTAGTCTACCCATGATTATTGAGCCTAAAACTTAAGATATTATATTGGTCAAGCTAATTCCCCTGTGAACCTCGCCTAGATTACTAGGTCACTAGTATTCTAGCCGGTCCCAAGCCCGGATAAAGAGGGAGGGTTGGGGCGTGGTGCTAGCAACTCCACCCCCAAAACTTAACCAAATTGCTACTAAAACTTCAACGCACAAATATATTCAAAATTCTAAAATTACAAATAGTGACCTTATTTTTCGCTGGAATCGGGGAAGTGAAATGACGCGGGCTGGTGAAAGCCTTCGGGAAGCCAGTCAGCCGATGTGCCTTCTTTCGATGAAAGCGAAAATAAGGATGGGGACGTGGAATGTTCGTACAATGTACGAAGCTGGGAAGGCTGCTCAGGTAGCCGCAGAAATGAGGAGATATAGAATAGAAGTGTTGGGAATCTGCGAGAGCAGATGGAACGGATGTGGAAGGAGCCAACTATCAACTGGAGAGACAATAATCTACTCCGGTCACCCAGAGGACAATCACGAGCACACCGAGGGAGTAGCCATCATGATGTCACCAACAGCAGCTAAAGCTCTCATGCAGTGGGAACCAATCTCCTCCAGGATAATGACAGCCAGGTTCAACTCAAAAGGAAAAAAGGTTACAATCATTCAGTGCTACGCGCCTACAAACGCCTCAGAACATGAGAAGAAGGAGGATTTCTACAGTCAACTACAAACAGTAATGGACAACGTCCCAAAGAGCGATATCAAAATCCTGATGGGCGACATGAATGCGAAACTGGGAGGAGACAACAGAGGAAGAGAACTCACCATGGGTCGTGAGGCCCTCGGTGAAATGAACGAAAATGGCGAACTCTTCTCAGACTTCTGCGCCTTCAATGATTTGGTGATTGGTGGCAGTGTGTTCAAACACAGGGATATACACAAGGCAACATGGATTTCACCAGATGGACACACCAAAAACCAGATAGACTTCATTTCAATCTCAAGGAAGTGGAGACGGAGCCTACTGGACACAAGATCGAGGAGAGGAGCAGATGTGGGTTCAGACCACTATCTGGTACAAGGGACTTTCAAGGTGAAGCTGAAAGCCTCGAGGATACCTGGGGATAGGCCACAATGCAAGTTCAACACTCACAAACTGAAGGACACAATCACACAGGACATTTTCACTGCAACTGTCAGAGCAAAGCAGGAAACACTACGTGGCACCACTGAGGAATCATCCGTGGAAGACCATTGGAACTCTCTGAAGGTGATTTTCAACGAAACGTGCTCAACGGTTTTAGGAAGAAAGAAGAAACAAGACAAGGAATGGCTCTCAACAGACACTTGGAAACTAATAGAGGAGAGGAGAAAAGTGAAAGAGAAAATGATTCAATGCAAAGATGGACAAGAGAAAGAGACGCTGAACTCAACTTACACAGCACTGGACAAAGAAGTGAAGAAGAGTGCCAGGAAGGACAAAAGACAATTCTACGACAACCTGGCTACTGAAGCTGAGAAGGCAGCAGGCAAAAGGGACCTGAGGACACTATATCAGATAACCAAGTCTCTATCCGGGAAGAGATCAACACAAGTGAAACCTATAAAAGACAGCCAAGGGAACCCAATTACCAAAGAAGAAAGACAGATTAAACAATGGGCGGACCACTTCAAAGGACTCTTGAACCGACCACCACCTACAACCCGTCCAGTAATACCAACAACAGCACGTACACAACTGCAAGTTGACACCAATCCTCCAACGAAAACTGAAGTCATGAATGCAATCAAGCTTCTGAAAGCTGGAAAAGCAGCTGGACCAGATGGAATACCCCCTGAAGCACTGAAAGCGGACCCAGAGACGACAGCAGATATGCTGACTCCATTATTGCAAAAGATCTGGAAAGAGGGAAAGGTGCCTACTGACTGGAGGAAAGGTTACCTGGTGAAACTACCAAAGAAGGGCGACCTGGGACTCTGCAAGAACTGGCGAGGAATCATGCTCCTGTCGACGCCAAGTAAAATCCTGAGTCGCATCATCCTGGAGAGAATCAAGGACGCGCTGGATACAGAACTCCGACCAGAACAAGCTGGATTCAGGAAAGGCAAATCATGTTCTGACCAAATTGCAACTCTACGCATTATCATCGAACAAAGCATGGAATGGCAATCAAATCTCTACCTCAACTTCATAGACTTTGAGAAGGCCTTCGACAGCGTTGACCGCGAAGTAATTTGGAAACTACTCGAGTACTACGGCGTACCGCAAATACTCATCAACCTTATTCAACAACTGTACGACAACGGCACATGTCAAGTGATCCACAACGGAAAACTCAGCGAAGCGTTTGGAGTAAACACAGGAGTCAGACAAGGGTGCTTATTATCACCAATGATATTCCTAATTGTGGTGGACTGGATTATGCGTCAGACAGTGGGGAACGAGAAGACAGGGATATCCTGGACCGACGTGAAGAACCTAGAAGACCTGGATTTCGCGCGTGGATGATTTATGTTTGATGTCACACAAAATCGAAGACTTACAAGCGAAAACCGACAAACTGGTCGAAGAAGCAGCAAAGACAGGACTCCAGGTGAACATAGACAAGACGGAGGTTATGAAAATAACCAACCAACAACAGCAGCAACATCCAGTGCCAATCACCATCAACGGGAGGGATTTGAAAGAGGTTACTTCTTTCACTTATCTGGGGAGCATTGTCTCAACCACAGGAGGAACGGACGAGGATGTCAAATTGAGAATCGGGAAGGCGAGAAACACATTCATCAACCTGAAACCAATCTGGAAATCTTCGTCACTCAGCATCAACAACAAAATTCGGATTTTCAATACAAACGTCAAGTCAATTTTGCTTTACGGATCAGAAACTTGGCGGGTCACCAAGAATATTTTCAACAGGTTGCAGACCTTTATCAACAACTGTCTTCGCTCCATACTGAAGATTAGATGGCCAGAAAGAATCACAAACAAGAAGCTATGGGAACAAACGAAACAGGAACCAATCGCCCAACAAATATGCAGGAGGAAGTGGAGATGGATTGGACACTCGCTGAGGAGGCCGTTGAGTGACATCGCGCGTCAAGCCCTCGAGTGGAACCCGAAAGGGAAGCGGCGAGTGGGACGTCCAAGGGTGACATGGAGGAGATCGTGTGAGGAGGAGATGAAACAGTATGGAATAACATGGACGCAAGTGAAAAGAACAGCAGAAGACAGAAGCAAGTGGAGACGTGCAGTTGAAGCCCTATGTTCCACTAGGAACCCAAGGGAACAATAATAATAATAATTCCCCTGTGATTATCACAGGAAGACTTGTCTCCCTTCTTGTATATCGGGATAATAAATGACTTACACCAGCCTAACGGGACTATCCCTGATTCCCAGACGCTGCCTAATAGCATACAGCTAACTCTCTCTACTGTCTTTAAACATTTCTGGAGTCACTCCATCAAGTCCCGCTGCTTCATCTCGTTTCAGATTAGAGACAGCTTCTGTAACCTCAGTTAGGGACGGACAGTCGGTGTTTATATCCCATTCAGGGAGGTGTCAGCTGCTGGGTAAGTTGAGTATGGCTGCAGGTCAGTTAAATTGCTCCTCAGTGTTCCTTCAAACGTTCCAGTCATCTATCCTGAGAGCTAATTATGGTGCCATACTTCGGAGATTGTTTCACTTATCATTTGCCTTGTGCCACCTGATAAGTCTATATAGTTGCCTGGTGTTACCTATCGCCAATACCTTCTCCATCTCTTTCGCTTTTGTCGCCCACCACTGTTTACGGTCGTTGCGAAGAATTCCTGTCGGTTTGCGTTTGAGCAGCTTTAGTTCTTCATCATATTCAGAGCTCGCCAAAATCAGTCTTCTTGCCTTAATCAGTTAGGATGTGGTAGTAGAAATACACTGACTTTTACTAGCTTTTGGTTTAGGTTATTAACAGCCCTTGCAGCTGTGTCTAAAGCTAACTGTGTATTGTGCCAGGCTACCTCAGGAGACGTCTTTCTGATGACCTCAGATACGCGTTTCGTTATTTCTCCCTTAAATATGGACTCAGTGTCCTGATCAAGTTGGGTGCGTAACTGCCTCGCTGCCAACAGCTTTTTATGTCAGTTTAACTGTAAGCATAAACGTGCGTGAACCAGGGCGTGATCGTAGTCTACGTACGTGTTCCAAAAGGCGTGACAGTTTTCTACCGACCCTAGCCAACGACAGCCTATACCAACGTGGTCTACTTGAATCCAACGTTGATTCGGTGATGGGTCTCCAGGTTAAGCAATGTCTCTCTTTGTGCTTAAAGTTAGTGCTGACTTGGAACAGATGATTATCTGAACAGAACTGTAAAAGACAACCACCGTTGTCGGTTCGTTGGATAGGAACTCCGTACGTACCACTAATATGCTTCTCAGTCTGGCATAAATTCTCTACCTGGGAAGTGAAGTCTCCTGCTAAAACAAGTATATCGGAGCGTTTTGCTTTTTGCAGCAAACTAGACGGTTTCTAATAAAAACTATCATTTAATTCATCAGAACTGCAGTCGGTTAGGGAGTAGAAGGAGACTATGAAAAGACCGACGGGTAACGCTGCCCTTCCTTCTTCTAATGGACCCGTTCAGACGGCCCGCACACATATGACTACCTACTGGGATCAAGTAGTAAGTAAGCCCGTGCATACACAAAAACAAGAGTATATGCATAAAACTTCATTGGTCGAATAAACGGGTGAATGGAAAACAGCTGAATACTTATTATTAACAAATATGAGATGCCAAGTTCATAAGTGTTGAGGTGATAATCCTTCAGTTAACAACTCCAATTAATCCCTAGGACGACATATCTATTACTGTAAGACAACCAGGTGAGATAATCGACATATTTTTAAAAGTTAAACTAAATAATAGTGACAGATATGGTTTAACGGCAGTCAGTTATTCGTCAGATGTTTTCACCACGAAATCAGTAAAATGCTTTACAAGAAACTATAAAATGATGCATTGAATAGATGATTAAAACGTGTTACAAAATGCACTTGTTTTACAAAAACAATAGCAATTACTTGATATATAATAAAAGTGCCCAGTTAAAAAATTAAATGGAAGTGAAGTACCGTCGGTAAGAATAACATTAAAAATTGGAAGACAAGAGATCATTTGTTTTACATAGAGATTATTTACAGTGTGCAGAATAGTGAACAAGGATTTATTAAGGATATTTATCCAGATGCTCAAGAACAATTCGCTTGCCTACTGTTATGATGTGCATCATCCAAGTTGTAACGATAATCATTTATTCACGTGAAGCTTCATACATATGACGATAAACGAGATATATACTATAGTGCTTCGCAGTATTGTTTCATAATCGGAGCGAAAATTAAATTCGAAAACATGGAGATCTAGAGATGAGCCAAGTACCAAGTACTTAAGAGTAAAGTCTGATTAATGAACATATGCGAAAATTGGTAAATGTTCAGTAATTAACATGCATAGATGGTTACAATTAAGATTATAAAGACACATTTACTAACAAAATATTGGAAACATACGTATTTATTATCGACCATTTTCTCAGGAAATTCAGGTAAATAAGTACGAATGTCCTCATCGAGGTCCAACTTGCCTTGATCCAACAATCTTCCAACTAATAGTGAAGTAAATGGCTTACTAATACTAGCAATCCGAAAGACTGTATCTGCTTTAACTGGTACCATGTGTTCAACGTTAGCGTAACCAATACCTATAAAATGAATAAGTGTAAAAAAATTCACTGATTGGTATTTACAGTTCTGAATCATATAGACCTTTTGTTTTAGATACTATTGTTTACTAACCTTCTTGATAAATAATACTTCCTGATAGGGAAACGCAAACAGAAATACCCGGACAACCCATCTTTTCCTAAAACATTACATATAGAGTATAATGAGTCAACTACTCACCTTAAATCTGCACATCATGTTTCTTGCACGGTTTTTATATTCTATAATAAGGGGTGGTGGCTTTCGATGGTACTGATATTCATACGATGAAGGTTTATTTGAAGTCTCATCGAGAATTGGAGATTGCAGTTGGGAGGATGCTAAAGCAGTCAAAATTAAAGCGGGACGAATTTTCATAATGCAGCTGACTCAGAGATTGCCAAGGAAACGTTTCGTATGCGGTTATAATACTAAATGTTACAAATTCTTATTTCTGACTCGCCTGAAACGGAAATAAAATCAGATAAATCACTAAATATTAAATAACCATCTACATAGGATATTTTAGGGTTAAAATGAAACATTGGTTCCGCCGATAGAGACATGATTTTGTTCAGCGATTAATAGGAGAAATCACTAGTCCATATGTTAGTTACTTTGACGCTTGAAGCGATTAGTTTTGAGTTCAAGTCTTAGTAGGAACACCATCACCCATTAAGGCTGAAGATGGACGGGGCTGATGACTCCCAAATATGATGAAACAGGCATCCTAGACTCCAAATATAACAATTTTAACCATAGGGTATGGTTGAAGCGTTCGTACTAGAAGCCAGTATGTCGACAGACCAAGCAGTTCAGTGCAGTGAATCAAATCCCCAAGGGATTCAATACAAATGTTTTAATAAATAAGAACTACATAGCTTGCTTGCCTTTGTCCTTCATAATAATCAGCCTAACGTACACCTTCGTAACTATTTCTACAAGGCGTTATTCCAAAACCTAGGTTTTCGCACCTGAAAAAAACAGAGACATGATAATTGTTACCGAAAACAAAGACTCAAGAAAGTAATAGCCTAGGATAAAGTCAATCAAGAGCGAGTAACTTATTTGTCAAAGGTCACTTGAAGGACCTACACAATGATATTACAAACATCTATTTTGCCACCAAACGAAAACACTTGCCCAAGTGATTTGGTGAATTTCCAACCGTTTCAGTGTCCCATTACGCTAATCCATTCATTTTAAGAGTAAGTATTGTAGTCTTTTTTGGTTTTGCACTTTTGTTTAGGAGTATAAACTTTTAAGAAGACTTGTTAAATCGTTTAATAAGTGCTTTTTATGTTCTCTACGAATTTTGGTGACGAGTCATATAAAAGTCCGGAATTTCGCACTGCTCTACCGTTAGCTTAAAACTTACGGTTCATGTAAACAGTTTTTAGAGGGATTACCTCATTTTTAGAGGTCATTTTATTTTTATCAAAAAAAGCCCGTGGTCGATGTCTTATGAACCAAAAGACAAAGTGGATACAGCGGTATACAACATATCCTTAAACTTCGCTCAAGTTATCATATCAATCCGCTATGGTTGCTGCTTGTCAATTAGAAACTGAAATCATGTCCTATTGTATGAAACTGATCAGAAGAGGTGACTAGTTGTGGATGAGTCTGGTAATTTTTGGCAGCCTCTACACGTTTTTCACTGATCACTTCAATATTCAATGACATCCCTAATCATTAGTGATAGCCAGCCTACGACAGTGAATGTCCTGTAAAATTTGGGTCTTATATTTTCTACAGATATGACAAAAGAATTTTAGTGAAGTGATCGCAAAAAGAAGAGAATCGAAACATGCTCAGATGGAACGCGAAAATCCTAGCTTTATGATGAACCAAGGTTTGTTAATCGTCGTTAAACTGAGAAAAGTGCCAACACACGTGAACAAGCAATAAAAATAAAAAATTAGCATACTCCAGGAATACTGTCATCAGGAAATCCCTTTCTGGTTTTATACTTTTATAAACAGAATTGTTTTCGGTGTGGTAGCCAGTTACGGGATGGATACGTAACATGCATCAGGAAATGTACCACACAAGATAACAAAATTAGCATAAAGAAAAGGTATATTTAGAAAACAAAGTGGTAAAATGGGATGCAACAAATATAAAGTATGTTTAAAAGAGTTGACTAATTTATACCATTAAATGAATTAGACGATAGGAGCAAAATGAAGTACGACAGCCATCAGTTTGCCTTCTGAGATATATTTACCTTTTCCAACTAATAAACAGAGTCACTGCTTATACCCTACCAAAGTAATTTAGATGTTAACCTAACAGGGCTACCTTACAATCAGTGGAACAACAAACTGACCAGTATTTTGCTTTTCCTAACTGGTAGATAAACTGTGGCGAGTATGAAAGCTGATACCTCACAATGAAAACACTACTTGAAAATCAATCTCCACCTTGTGCAAAGACAAGTCATCTAAGCTTAGATTTAATTACAGAATTCGACTGCTTGGAACCCTCCAATGAAAACGATGACCCAATGTATGTCACCATAAATCCCCAGTTGATAAATGTTGGTTTTCGTAGATATATAGTAAGGCCGCATGCACGTTAGAGGTTTAGAAATAACCAAAAACCCCCTTACTGAAGTTACAAGTGAGTCAGATGTGGTTCAGGCCGGTAGGCATTGCCCTAGATTCGGGTATACGATCGAAAATTTCATCCACATTTAAACAGAACTCAATCTCGAAATTACAAACGGACTAATTTCAGTTTTGTAAGGTAACGGGATGATTCATACTTATAAGCACATGTATACATGTACCATATTGTGAGTGAGGCAGTATTACAAAGAGTAATAGGTTAACACAGATCAGTTACGCAATATTTGAAAGCTAGCACGATACGAGTGATGTTTCCTCAGGTATAATGGGTGAGACGGTAGAAGTGAAGACTTACAGACAGCACTATTAATACAGTAGAAATTGTAATAAAATACAGTATACTGCTGTAATAAAAATAAATGGAGTATCAGATACAGAGACTGGAACTATTTATAGAAGAAAGTGAAGGAGAAAGAAAACGAAATATTTAACTTATTTATTGTTTTGATTTTGATTTACAGCTTGATTCCACACCGTATTTTAAGTACAAGCATGGAATTTTCAGCATGGATATCGGTAGCCCAAATTCAGGCCGACCATAGATATCGGGTGTGCGCATAGAGATTAACTAGGATTAAGTGGCATTTTTTCATCTATAGCTGAGAATAAGATAACTGGATTTTATTTCCTTTGCAATAAATATGCAAATAAATTCAAAAAACAAATTCCTCATGAACTGTAGACACACACGTAAGAGAATCTTAATCACTTTGTATTTAGGGTAGAGACAAATTATGCAAGTGGCTATTGTGCCGACAGGCGGCATAATGAAGTGGACTTATATGTGAAGACTGTTTTATTCTGTCAAAATACCATACGTATGAGGAACCGGGGCGCATTATAATGCAGCGGAGAGTTATCGATATGGATGATTGACTTAAAATAATCTGACTGTGCAATCTACTCTTTTAAAATACCAGCTCTTCTTTAAACTGACTCAATTTTTTAATAGATGAAGATCCACTACAAATTAGTTATCTTAAAAATCCCCTCTAGTCAGCTGTTTTTCTGCAGTACTTTTCTGGTCTAAACATTCCGCTTCAAGATACAATATCCAATCCAATATCATTTTCACGAGCTAGTGCAAACCATGCTGTCTAATCTGCTCGACTCCTCTTCACGCTGACAAAGTAAAGATTTGGAGAGCAATAAAGTGCTCAGAAGACTCAGATAGGCTGCAGGCAAACCTAAAACTTCTGGAAGACTGGCTGATGATAAATCAGACTTTCAACCTGAGGAAGTGAAAAGTAGTGACACTGCGCACCTGAAGGCCTAGGAGTGATTTAATTGCTGCCTGTAATATTGCAAATGGTCAGAATCACCCAAACAAAGGTATTCTGTCGTTAAATATGTATGGGCTTCGTCGTGCGAATCCACCAAGTATAGCTTCCCAGAGGGCAAAGATTAGAGTGCGCTCTTATTTCTTTTCACTGCGAGTTTGTCGCCCTCGAAACTCTCTACCGGATTCTGAGGCTACTGCACCGTCCGTGGGCAGCTTTGAGTGAAGGCTGGTCAATCCTGAAATGACATAAGGACTGAGTCCAGACTGTATCAAATGCCTTCTTAAAGTTCATGAACGTCACGTGGACCGGAAAATTAATATCCTGGTATAATGTCCAACCGTTCCAAGCTGACAGTGGGTTTGTTACGCTTGATCTACCCTTCCTGAAATCATGCTTTGCTTGATGTATTCTATTAGTCCTATTGAGGTGTTCCCTGGTGTGATTATCAAGTAGACTTTCCAGTAATTTTGATACCACCGGGTGTAGCTCTACTGGTCAATGACTAGTAGCATTCTACCTATTCTCATCCTTGAGAACAGGATAGGGCATGGCTCTTCCACTCCCTTGGCAGTTCCCTTGAATATATCTAGTGTTGGAACAGGTCGCATAAGGGCCTACAGAGAGCTCCAGCGCACTGTTTCAGAACACATGGCCTGATGTCATCATACACTGGAAACGTTCTAGGTGTGGATCTCCGTAACTTCCCTAGTACCATCGCCGGTCTTATCTGGAGAGTAGCTCCTAGGTTTTATTTCGGTAAATTAGCAGTTCCGCCTTTGTGGCCTATAGGAGTAATACCCACATTGCTACTTGACTGTTTGTCAAAGGCTGAAGTGAATGCTCCAGCCACTTCCTAAACAGTAAGGTATTGTTTGGATCTACTAAGGAGCATGGCCCCTAGTTGGTAGGCTTCCTCTCCCATATGAATAGATACAGGATTTTGGGGTTGACAGAAGATTTTGACAAGGTTTATCTGAAATTACCTACTCTTGTGTTACACCAGTTCTTGAGTCCCACGTATACATCGTGGTCGATCAGGCCCTTGGATACTCTCTACCTAGACCAGCCTTCTGCCTTGCTTGCAGAAGACGTCGCGTGCCTCTCTCCAGCCATGATGGTCTTTTCTTCGTCTTTGTTGTGACTAGAGAGACGGTATCTGTGACTGATGTGTGAATAATGTCTCTACCACTTCCCAATGTTCTTCCATTCAGCCCAGCCTATGGGTCATACTGCTTTGGACAAAGCTCTTCGCATTTCGACATAGTCAGCTTAACTATATCCCAGACATGGTCGCGTAGCGTCCTACTGTAATATCCAATATTCATTTCACTAAGTACTAGATATCCATTAGATCCTGAGTTATAATGTCTCTATATCATGACCAAGCTGTGAATTAAATAAACGGGGAGAACATATTGTTTAGGGGGTTTCTCGCACCTTTCTACAGTCGTGCACTGTGAACAGTAATCATGACAGTCTGGTTAAAATACTGCCTTTATAATAGGTTAAGTCAGAAAATAATAGTGGCAGAGACACATTTCGTGGTCCAAATTATTTTATTTTTTCGCCTATTACGTAATCAAATTGAACACCCACTTATCCCTTAGTTACTCCTCATTTTTTCCAGAAATTATGCATTATGCAATCCACTCGTTGTAACCATTTCTACCCTCAAATTGTTTGTAATAATTTTCTTGGTTAATTATTACCCCTTTGACATGGTAGTAATGAGTAATCATTGTTAAAGAATATCGCACCTGGTTAGTAAAATGCTAATTGTATTTAAAATACTACAGAGAAGAGCCAGAGATAAGGATCTAGTTGAAAAGTAAACACGTCTTAGCTCAGTGGTTTTGCCTTCTAAACATCTAAATGGGGATATTTTATGTATCGAGACCGTAAACAGGTGCATGCACTTCAGATTACCTTATTACTTGCACAGTATTGCTTCTTACGAACGTACGTAGACTACTTCGACTGTTTGTAGTATCTGTTTGCCTTATATGTCTGTGATCAGCAAGCATCTGGCTGCTATATTGAAACGCTGCTGTGCCTTCTCCTTTCCTTTCATACCCTGATAGTCGCTTACAAGCTTATCCCATCCGTATAAATGGGGTTATTCTCAACGGAGGGCGATAACTAGGTGTCTGTCAGAATGTTGGCTTTTTATGAGAGGTATGAGCAAATTGACAGGAACTGAGTTGCTCTAATTCTGGTGCTTTCGATGCTACTGAAAGTCCATTTAGTAAAATCCTGACATGGTGATCGATGATCGGTTTTGGAACAAACCAATTAGAAATGGCCTACGTAAAATAATGCCCACTATTTCACTGATCATAATTTCAGACCGACTAACAGATACATGGTGATTTTTTAAATAAACGTTGTTGTGCAAATACGCCTACTTTCCGTCTTGTCCTCTGTGTGCTCTTGCACATATTTTGGATTGAGAGATCGGTTATCTGTTGTGTATATTGTTGACGTAGAGAAGTGATACCTGTGGTTACCGGATATGATACTAACTTGGCGTCCCTATTTCAACCGAACGTTCTGAAAAATATAACAAATCCCTCCATATTAAGTGATCTCGCACAGTATTCGTGAATATTTATGCTTTTTGATTGAGGCAGCTTTTCACTGGTCATCCAGTTCCATCTGCAATAGTTTGTGATCGTCATTTTGATTTCCCGTTTAGTATTCATCAAACGGTGGGTCTGTTTGCTCAACGAAAACACAAGCTCGGGTTTTTAACTGTTCTTTAAGTTATAATGTTCCATGGATTCACTTTTTGTTGTAGCAAGAGTGAGACGCTCGTTTTGTAACACTACTGGTGGACGTGATCAAAGTATTCTATGGGAAACCATAGTATACTGCTACGAGTCTTGGTATACGAAGAGTGCAGATACAAGGTAGTAAAGCAAACTTGTGTTTCCTTTCTATATCTGGTGTCCAGAGTAGTCATCATTAAACAACAAACTATTATTCCCCCTGGTTCCCAACATATGTATGATGGTATGGTGTAGCAGGCTTTGGTACTAGGAACTTACGTGCTTCCGTAGATGCCATTTGACTAGGCTGCTCAAGTATGCCACTGGGTTTGGCTGCATTAAGCTGTGGGCCGACAGTATGACACTAAATGTCATCTCTGGAATAGGTGCTTATGCTTTCCAGTAGCCTGAGAACTCCTTGTGTATGCCGGGAAACTCACGGCATCCTTCGAAGTGAAGACGGGAGTAAGACAAGCTGGTTGGCTGCCTACTACCTCCAATGATTTTCCTGATTACAGTAGACTGGATGGTGCGACAGACAGTGGGCAGTGAGGAAACAGGCAAAAAATAGACCCACACAAAAAACTTGGAGGATATGGACTTCGCCGATGATATATGTCTGATTGCTCACAAACCGGAAGATATGCAAATGAAAAGCAACAAGTTGGCAGAAGAATCATCCGGAGAAGATAGGACTTTAGATGAATATAGAGAAAACAGGGGTGATAAAGATTCCCAACCAATGGCAACGACGATAATCAGAATAAATGGGAGAAATCTGAAAGAAGCACCCTCCTTTACCTGCCGACCTGGGAAGCATCGTTTCAACTACAGGCGGAACTGACGAGGATATCAAAGCAAGGACCGGGAAAGCAAGGCAAGCAATCACTACTCTTAAGTCTGTGGAGATCAACAGAACTCAGCATGAAGAATAAGGTCCGAATTTTCACCTCCAGTGTGAAGTCAGAGCTACTTACCACACGGATCAGGAACTTGACGTGTCATCAAAGGCACTACGGCAGTAGTGAGGGATCTCTGGGAGCGAACCAACCAGGAACCGATTGCTCAACAAATATGCAGGAAGAAATGGAGGTGGACTGGCCATCCTCTGAGAAAACCATGACGTAAGAGCGCACGTCATGCTCTCGACTGGAACAGGATGGCGGGCAGCCAGTTGGTCGTCCGTACAAGAGTGATATTGAGGAATTCATGAGAAGAGGAAACAAAAGCAGGTGGGCAGATGTGGAGCAGGGTGAGAACGTTGACGGAGAACCGAAAGCAGTCGGGACGTGAGTCCGAAGCCCTATGTTCCTCTAGGAACTAAGGGAAACAACAATAATAATAATAATTCCCGGTGATAGGAGAGTTGGGCCAGAGACTTTTAATTTTCGCTCAGTAGGGTGTCAGTTTTGACTTCTCATCTCCAAAACGAGTAACTGTCAGGAAAAAAGACGAAAGTGAAAAAAATGGAGTACATTAGAGATCACATCCGAAGGTTATCGACTTTATCCTTGTCTGTTCAGTTTGTTGTCTCTGCATGCTTCTAACAGCTGACTCAGAACTCGTAGTGTGTGACAGTACTACAATTGTTGCAAACTATACACAGCAACACTCAGGAGAGCGGTTCTATGAAACTGACAACCTCATCAGATAGTTCTCAAAATAGGTACAAATTGATTTCTTTCGAAATTCCTACTTCTTTCTTTCAAGATGTCTATGGTGTTTTGGCATAAATCAGTTAGGAAAGGATCCATCAATCATAACATAATCTGAAATCTCTTTACAAGACCACTAAAGTCAGATTGTCTTCTCTAGTTTTGTTTGCTGATGGTGATAAATTCCTTTAGATATTTCATTATCAGATAGTAGACCACACTTCCTATTAAGCGATGTTAGCCAAGATGGTATGTACTCAAATTTCATAGCCTTTTCTCGGAGGGTTTTAGCTGGGTTCCATATCTACTGTCGTTCTCTGAACATTTTTGAAACAGCTGGTTTCACTGGTAGTAATGACACAGTAAAATAAATGAGAATCCTGATCATGTCAACTGTATTGTCAACTATTTATGGAAGAGCGAATTTTCAAAATGTTTCCAGAATCTGCTGAAAGAATTATAATGCGCACAGTTGTTGGTAAAATTCACCGATTCCAGGCACAGAGCGCTTTATTAGACAAAACATTTGTACAGATTTACGATCACTAAAGTTCACACCCTTAGAAAGCTGTTGCATTTTTCGTCATTAATGACGTCAAGTCCTATATGGACAGCTGTGTTTGCTCTGGCTTCTTGTGAGGGAATATGTCACAAGACAGACTGAGCCTCCATGTGAGAAATCCACAGGCATATTCTAAATACCCAGAAGACAGGAAATTGTGCAGTTCAGTCGTTTACTTCATAATGTTTTCAGTATCAGCAATTTATATATATATTTCGTATAAACGTATAAGTTTACATGAAATGCATGCCATTTTTACAGGCACGATCGATTATGTCACAAATTACAATTGTGAATTAGCATAGATTATCACTTTTTCAAAAGTTCAAATTTTTGAATTAAAGTACAAGCAATCGGAACAGATTCTTATGAATGTTAATTTAGGAATCTTTCACGAAGTTCACCATTGAAGTTGAGCGATAACCCAAAATTCGTTCCATTTCCTGATGATAGTCATGGCCAATCGATAAACAGCATATATTTGAGCGAGTGCTTTGCCTCCACATGCTTGAACGCTATTTCAGGAAGAGAAGAAAATCCTTGGCGGTTGCGAAGTGGTTTAAAATGTAATTATGAATAATACATTATCGGAAGTATATTTACAAGATAAGTACGAGAAGAAGCGTGTGAATGAAAAAAGGTAAATTTCAGCTTTATTAAAGGCCTGGGGAGTTGAGATAAAACAGAGTATAATAGTAATTAGATAGAAGGATTATCGTGGAGTATATAAGTGACATTTCAGAAAGAAGTGGCTTGAAGGATTAGAACCTGTTGGATATGGTGACCTGTAGGATGTCTGACGAACTTGTATATGGCCTATGGGGTAGCATCTTGACAAGAAACTCAGCAGGCTTGTAGATGTTAGGAGCAAAAGCAGTATTTTTCGTCATTTACATCTGTGCGGTCACATTTTTTTAAAAGTTTTTTTGAAGTTAATTTCCTTGTTTATATTGAGGATCTAATCTCATGTTTAATTCTCAAGCTGTCAAAAATTGCATGCTGCAGATAGGAGCGATTCACATTTGTGATCAATACCAAATCTGCTGATCAGCATGCGCCACCCTCCCTCCTTTTTTGACGTTGAGCTCTGTGACCTTTTACAGTGACTGCAGTTGTAATATTGCATTGCTTTCACCCCGCTCCAAACATGCAGTATGCTGAACATTAACAGCTTTTATGACAAGTGTGTCCCATTAGGTCACAGGGCACAACAATATCAGAGGACATTCTTAGCAGTATTATCATCATACATATGAACAAGTGTGTTACTACAAAAGACTAGGAAATTAGGTTTCCCTTAAGAGTTATGAAGTATAAAAATAACTAGTACTAGAGCAACTAAGTTATGTTGTATTTAGCAGAGTGATATGAGTAGTGGAACAATTAGTGATAAAGTTATGTAAAGTGGTCTTGAGAAAAACAACTGGTTAGCAGAACTTGTTATGCTAAATTTTCCTGACCGATTTCATATGGTGTGCGTTATACATTGCAAAGTGACTCATCAACTTATATGATGGAGAAAATGCTACAGAACATTAACATTACGAATTTTAGAAAATTATATGAAAATGGGTAACTGTTGACTGAAGATAGTCATTTCAATTCAAAGAAGGTACAGTGATTTATATTAATAATATAAGCGTGTGAGTAAAATATTAATAAGCGGAGGACTTTTACAGACAACCACAAACAGTAATGGACAAAATCTCAAATGGTGACATCAAAATCCTCATGGGCGATATGAATGCCAAACTGGGAGCAGATAATACAGGAAGAGAACTCATCATGGGTCGAGAGGCTCTCGGAGAAATGAATGAGAATGGAGAATTATTCGCAGACTTCTGCGCTTTCAACGATTTGGTGATCAGAGGAAGCGTGTACAAGTAAAAGGTATACACTTAGCAACATGGGTTTCGTCCGACGGACACACCACAAACCAAATAGACTTCATCTCGATGTCGCTCAAGGAAGTGGAGACGCAGCTAGTCTGCTGGACACAAAGTCGAGAAGGGGGGTAGATGTGGGCTCAGACCATCATCTAGTTCTAGGAACTTTCAAGGTGAAGCTGAAATCCTTCAAAACAACTAGAAACAGACCACAATTCAAGTCAAACATTCAGAAACTAAAGGACAAAACTACACGGGATACCTTTGTCACAGATCAGAGCAAAGTTGGACACACTACGTGGCATCACGGAGGAAACCTGCGTGGAAGAACATTGAAACTCTCTGAAAGCGATATTCAAGGAAACGTGTACAAATGTTCTAGGGAGAAGGAAGAGACAAGACAATGTATAGCTATCAACGGATACCTGGAAGCTAATAGAAGAGAGGAGAGGAGGATGGTAAAAGAGACGACGACGCAATGCAAAGATGGACAACAGAAGGAGAATCTGAGTTCAATGTACACTGCACTGAATAAAGAAGTGAAGAAGAGTGCTATAAAAGACAAAAGACAATTCTACGACACATTGGCCGACAACTGAAGCAGAAGAAGCCACAGGCAAATGAGATCACGGGATATTATATCAAATAACCAAGTCTCTATCCAAGAAGAGATCAACGCAGATGATGAAACCAATATAAGATGCTCGACGCAACGTGATCCCCAAGGAGGAGAAACAAATCAAACAATGGGCTGATCACTTTACAGGATTCTTGAATCGATCAGCACCTGCCCAGAAATATCACCATCAGCACGCACGGAACTGCCTACCAATGGACACCACTCCCCCAACGAAAGAAGAAATCCTGAGCGCAGTCAAGCTACTGAAGTCTGAGAAGACATCAGTGCCAGACGACATCCCTCCCTAGGCACTGAAGACTGCCCCAGAGATTACGGCAGATGTTCTCACTCCATCACTGCGAAACGTTTGGAAACGGTGTGTTATAAGCATTTCAGTTAGGAAAGTGTTCTACCTCAAGAACGAGTAGTGAACAACCTGGATTAAAATTTCCTCTGGTGACTAACTAGTGTTGTGCGTAAATACCACCCACGTCTGCGCAAATTCCGGCCCCATGGATCGTCTAAATAACTGGCTTAACTACACCGTGAGTCTTGAATATTAAATTTTCTGTTGTAACAACAGAAGACAAGGCCCAGGCAACAGATCGTTTATTGAGGAAATCAACAGATATTTATAGATTTTCATGTACATTATTATAGATTATTTTAAGCAAACAAACACAGTCTTCTGATTGGTGGTTTCTCTCCGAACGTTAATCTTTCATTTCTTTGTGGCCGTTTAATGAAGTTCTATCTGCAGTTCTATCTATCTGCAAATTGTATCTGCCTACGCAAAGTCTGCTGTGATTGTTTGTTGAGGCAGTCTCTGTTCTTACTTTTCTCACGACCAATATTGGGGATGTAAACATTGACGTAAATTGCTGTCTACCAATTTGGCTAGCAGCCAGCTCTCACCACACCGTCACCATAATCCTGGGTAGTCGAATTCTTCTGAACCATATATTGTGATTAATTACTGTCCCTTCCTATATATATATATATATATATATGTATAATGAACCTTTATGAAGTGTCCACCGTACCTTTCCATATTACCCCTTCGTTTTCATATGTTTAGGTCTAAAATCTAGAAGGCAGACTAAAAATTCTGATTTCGTTGAATTTTTATTGTATGTATATATTTTTAAAATGCTGTTACAGACGAGACGTACAAAAACACAGTAGTCGTTCATACCATGAATTTCGTTGGGTTAGCTAGTGAATTCAAAAATGGTCTATATGACACATAGCAATAAAATTTTTTTCAAAAGAAAAAGTATCTAGCCAGGGTCTAGAACATTAAAAGTTGGGGAGTTGGTGACTGCTATTCAGCGGATATGATGGTGGGGACTTAAGACAGCCACCCTTAACTGTGGGAAAGCGCTCTGTTGTTATGGCTCGTGAGCCTAAATTACTTTAACAAAAAGTAAAAGAAAAACTGGCTGAATGTCACAGCTTGGGTATAAACCCTCCGAAAGCAAGCTCATGTTATAACTTCTCTAATTCAGAAGGAAATCTAACTGTATAAGCCAGAGTAACAGCATAAATATAACTAAACTTTCGCATTTCTTCTGCAAATTTTATGTACTTTGGAGTTTGGATTGAACTTCTTCAGTGTCTATTCCCAACATTACCCTATATAAGTAGGAACAATCATCATTTGTTTCTCCTATTTTTTAATATTTTACTAATATAAGCTTGAATTAACTGTCAGTACGTAACACTATAAAGTACAATGACTATAAATTCTTACACTACGATCATAAGATCCTATGTGGAGACTTCAACTTACCAGAAATCAAATAGGATATACCCACAGGCCCAACTAAATTTGATAAGTTCTTAGGCACACTGGATATACTTGGCTGGAAACAAACTGTCGCTACCCCTACAAGAGGTAATAACGTACTAGACTTAATCTTCTGCCACAATATAAGTCCCCTTTCTACCCTAATAGGTTCTGAGTTTTCAGGGAGTGACCACAAAACAGTGCTGTGTGCACTGCCACTTCGACCAAGTAGCAATGCAGCTCTTACCCCTACTTTACAACAAATAACATACAGGAACTACAGTAAGGCAGACTGGACTCTAGTTTTTTATTTTTTTATTTTTTATTTACAGCTTGATTCCACACCGTATTTTCAGTACAAGTGTGGAATTTTCAGCATGGATACCGGTAGCCCAAATTCAGGCCGACCATAGATATCGGGTGTGCGTCGGCAGGGGATCGAACCCCGGACCATGTGCATGGTCGGCGAGAGTCCTAACCACTGTGCCACCGACGCACAATCGCTGGCTCCGGAGGGGATCCTAAGAATGGAGAGAGTACTTCACTACTGATGACATCTTGAGAGCTCTGAGCATCTTCTACCATAACTCAAATACATGCTTAGACGCTGTGATCCCATTGCAAACAGTAAAAGTTTCAAAGTTCAATAAGCAATTTATTCAACCAAAAGATCGCTCAAAACTGAAAAGACTGTCAACAAGTTACTTCAGACAACACGACTTCAGTACACTAGGGTCAATACTTAGTACTCTTAGCTCCATCTCGCAAGCTCATAACTTGCGTATGAGAAATGAAGAATGCACCGCACTAGCCAGCACCACCAGAGTAGGTGCTCTCACAGAAATCCTAAAGAAACGAATGAATCGCCAAAGCCATAAAATTTCTCTCCTTGTAAACAAGGGTAAAGTATACAGCAACCATGCAGACATGTGTGAACTGTTTAGCGAGACATTTTCAGCTAACTACCTTAAGCCCACAAGTCCACTTCTCGGTTTATAATCTACAATGGAACTCCCTTCTTCGTCAATGCTGAAACAAATCAGTACAGTTCATTTCACTTATTCTAATATCAACCAAGCCATTAAAACTCTTAAAAGCTGTAGTAGTGCCGGTATTGACGGCATACCATCGTATTTTTATAAACACGGTGGTTCTGGCATTTCCTTTTTATTACTTAAGATCTTCACGATGTCCCTAGAAAGCCAAACCTATCCAGATAAATGGAAAACCACATTTATAATACCCAAACACAAATGCGGATCGAAAACTGAAGTCAACAACTATAGGCCAATCAATATTACACCCATAGCATCTAGAATTATTGAAAGAATAGTTAAAGGTGATATTTTCAAACGTATGCTCAGCTGCAATATTCTAAGTCCCAACCAACATGGATTCCTAAAATCCAGATCATGTATGACTTGTCACCTTGACTTCTTTAACTATATAACTAGTAGCCGAGACAAACAACAACTAGTACTAGTCATCTACTTCGACATCTGCAAAGCCTTCGACCGCGTTGACCATTTGCTTCTAATAAATAAGCTGAACTCCTTAGGAATACGTAACCCATTATTAGGATGGCTTGAATCATTCCTTAACAATAGGTCCCAAGTAGTTAGACTGGGGTCTGTAAACTCTAAACCTAGTCCAGTCACTTCTGGAGTAGTTCAAGGTAGCGTCTTAGGCCCCCTCCTATTCACTCTATATATCAACGATATATGCAGTTGTTTCTCGCTTTGCAAACCATTCATCTTTGCAGATGATCTTAAGGTAGCTTACACATTCCACTGTGATGACTTAGGATACTTTCAGAATGCTGTTCGGAAAGAACTAGATAGAGTAACTGCATGGTCCTCCACATGGAACCTAAAATTCAACCTTAAAAAATGTGGTTGGATCTGTTTCGGTGCACCCTCAATAAATATCAAACTGGCACTTGAATCTATTGACTTGCCTAAACCCCAAAGTGTTGTTGACCTAGGACTCAGGTACTCTAGTGACCTGACATTTTCTGAGCAAATGGCGACACAGACGCGTAAATCGACGATGCTCTTAGGATGCATACTCAGGAATTTCCACAACTACGAAGCGAAACTATTATTATATAAAACTTGTGTCAGACCACTACTAGAATATTGTCCATTTATTCTCAGCAGCACTCGCGTAAGTGACAAGCTTAAAATAGAAAGTGTCCAACGATACTTCACATCTAAATTACTAGGATTTGACTGCGAAAAGGACTACACATCAAGGTGTATAACTCTAGGTGTCGACCCACTCTGGTTGAGACGACTCAGCATTAATCTAACACTCTTCTTTAAAGTCTTGCATAAAATATCATTCTCAGACAGCAAGGAGATACAGTTCTCACCGAAAGGCTCCTACAACCTGCGTAACCAAACGTGCACAGTATCTAGGAAAAACCGTAAAACAGCACTCCGCGCAAACTTCTTCATAGTCATGTATTCTAAGATCTGGAACAGTTTACGCCTAGAAATAAGGACCTGTCACTCTATTATAACCTTCAAACGCTTGTTATATAAACTGTTTCATCCCAATGACTATGCCAATCAGACCGAACCACTTATTTCTAAAACGCATCAGCTATTAGAACACTATAACGCTTAAACTCATTAATATATGTTATGACACTAAACAAACTCTAAGACTTCGCAAAAATACATGAAAACACAACCAGAATATTGGTAATGTTTACTATATGGTGATATATATTTATAAACATTCATATATACATAAAACATTAACGTTCTTTTCATGTTCACATACTTTCTCCTCCTGGTATTCTGTTGCTGAGCCTACACTTCTATATACCTCCTGGTCGAGGTAGAACAACCCTACATTTAAACTGAAATGAAGCTGGACTCCTGACCATTTGAGTAAATTCAAACTCAAATTCCATGAACGATCCGATGCTACCACTCGAAGATGCTGGCAAACATTCTGTTTTCAGTGTATTACCCAACTTACGTGTACAGTCTGTCATGCTGACACAAATGGCGCCAATGGATAGTTCTAGAATCAACCTCGGCCCCATTCCATGGAATAAAACAATCCAACATGACCTTATCTAGTTTTCGTATCCACGATCAAATTTCTTTCCTATTATAAAACTACGACTAGAGTGCTGAAAAAATTGAATAATTACATCACTGACCTCAAAATAATACATCAACAAACTTTAAGTCAAGGATGCTGTTCACAACAAAGTTATGTAGGAAAATTGACTTCAAGCTTTGTTTTTCCCAGATATTTATGTTACATTCATCTGATGTCTGGGTTTTTTTGTTAATGCGAAGACAATATTTCTATATCTCTTTATGTGTTACACAGACAGACTACTTAGCAGACTGTTTCGACTGACCCTAAGGTCAGAAAGAACAACCAAACTGTAAATTCAGCATACATCGAAATATGTGTAATTTATATAATAACTTATCCATGCCTGTACAACTGGTATGTTCCTGCATAAACAGGAATAATTATCTATTATATTATTATAATACAAGTAATGGAATAAAATCTAGTTTTATCGGATATTGTTTGTTTTAATCATTAATATTTGCTGGCTGCCTCTGCGCCTCTCTTTCTGTTGTCCTCTGTCTTCCCTTTTCGAAGATACTGCATTGAAGCACTGCAAATGTGCAATGATGCTGCTTTCTACGTTTGTATTACTTGAACGGAGTTTTATAGTCACTAGAACCTAAATTTGGCAGATATTCAGAATATTGTTAGCTTTTATGATGAGCAGTGGGACAACCTCCATCAGGAAATCTGATCATTATCGCAAAGTTGGTCCCTGGAATCTGCTAGTACCAAAATAATGCCATACTTACCGTCTATTGTGGAGTTTTATAAATTTTTAAACCCTTATTAGTTGATTAAATGATGACTGTAAATTCTACGTCCTATGCGTCCTACTCTAGCAACTATGTCTTCTTTTTTTCCACTGTAATGCACAATAGCAACAGTCACAAGCGACGAAGGAAGAAGACAAAGTGGGCCTCAGAGATGTGTGTAGCTGTTGCACAAGCGGATGACTGCCCGTATCAACGCGGTGTTGGACAACATCGGTACATCCCGGGTTATCCCCATCATCAAACATATTCCTCATTTAACGTTAGCGTTTTTCTCCGAATGAGAGCAGGAGTGGATGGGTTGACTGAAATTCAACTAAGGATAAAGGACAGAGATAAGTTTCCCCCGGAGGTCAGTTGCTGAGAGCGATATACGCGTATAGAGACTGAGACAGTGGTAACCTGGGAATGGGCGGCGTAAGATAATCTACGCCGAAGATCAGGTCCCATGTAATCTGAACGCAGATGAGCAACTGATGATGGACATTTAGATCTCCAAGGTTCAACTGTAAGGAAGTGGAAGATCAGCCTTCCACTTTCGCACCGTTGCCTGCTGTCAAGACGTAGTGAGTGGCTATTGGCGGTGGTCACTGAGTGAAGCGTTGGAGGAATGAAGTCTTTAAGAGCAACACTGACGAGCCAGCGTCCAAGAATATATTAGAGGGCACTCCATTAATGAGACCCTATAACATTAGTGGTTCCTCAAAGCAGGAATGTAAAGTAAATTGTAAAAAGGAAACTTACTTTGTTGAAACTGGCAGTTGTGGCGACATTTGCTCACCTTCTTACAGAATCTTCTTCACTAGTAACATTTGGAGGCGTTTTCATCTTCAGGTTTTGTCGGTTGCTCACAGGAGCACTGTGGTGAGGTTGGCCAACGGAGGCTGCAGTGGGTTTTGTGGGAAATGCACAGAAGTTAGTGGGATGTTGCGGCTGCATAATCTTGTTCAGCGTCCATGAAAAGAAAGATCCTCTGCTTGAGCTCCAGTGCATTAGTTTGAGGTCGCCGCGGAAGGTGTGTGCAAATCACTGGGAGGTGAACTGTTAACGAAGCGTGTACTTACGATTCTTTGCTGCATTTCCGTGGCAGTCGGCGTAATCCACCACGGTTTGCGAAACCTGAAAGTAATTTGTAGAACTCTCTCCAGGTAATTGTCGTCGACTGAGAAGTTTCATCATCGCGTGGTTGGGGCCCAAATGTAAGTTGAAACGGGCGTCAAGTATGCTTAAGTTTTTGCTATCGGGGTTCGTGTTACAGAAACCAGGAGCGTCGGTTAGAGTGTAGGTTTGATCTGAAAGCGAAATGAGGATGAGGATGTAATGGTGACGTGGTGGGCTAGATTGAGGAATACCTGTACGCGTTCTTCCACAGTGGGCAGTCTAAGTTGAGTTCAAATCCTTGAGGCTGACGAACAGAAGGCACACTGAGAAAAGGTAGTCCGCATTCCTCTGAAAAAGTTTGGATGGTTCACCACCTCACGAGAGATCCATCTTTTTTGAACAATCAGGTACATCCGACGCCATTTTCGTAATACATTGGGCAACAGTCACGCAAGGAAGAAAAGCAGAACGCGAGCTCCATAAGATTGTGTATTTTTTACACTGGCAGACATAACAGAGCGCGGACTAAGCCCTCACAAACAAACGGCCTAACTGTCATCAGCGATATTGAGTCCGAGAAGATATTTTAAGGGAAGTTCAAGGTTATCATCATGATGGAAAAATGGATGGACCTTTTGCCGAGGAGTGTAAATGAATGTGAATATCAAACGTTGATTCATTGACCTTGGTAGCCACTGGCGGGCAGCTCGAAGGCGCGAATGATTCAATCGTGTACAAGTTGGAAGAAGACGAAAGAATACTAGTCAAAGTATAATACATTATTTGTAAAACATTTGTCTATAGACTCTGTATGATAGATCGAATTTGACTGCTGAAGAATATATTTTCTTATTACAAGTCCTTGTGTTTTGGAGTTCAGTCCGATAATCATACTTAGTAGTTGTCGATTTGGAGCCTCTTCGCAAATAATAGGAACTTAGAGTTAAGAACCTTGACAGCTTTTATTCTTCTGTTCGTTTTCTGGTGTGCCCTCTGGAACCCTCCTGAAGACTACTTACTTGATCTGCCACCAGCATCTTTGGACACGGATTATTGCAATGCAATTAGGATTTTTTCGTGATGTTGGATGATTCCTGAGCCAAAGAAGAGACGGAGCACTTGGGAAGCGGACAGAAAAGTGAGTAATGTTGAGTTGCCTGTTATTTGTAATGATGTGTATGATGCTCAGCATGATAAGATTGATGTACATGTTTCGCTGTCCAGTGATAGTAGGGGTTTCAAACTAGCAAAGTTTGAGCCCCGGAATCTTAACGGTAAAAACCAGCTGATTATCCACAGTTTGTAAGGGAGCTTATTCGTCAATAATTATATATATTTATTCCTGTTTATGCAGGAACATACCAGTTGTACAGGCATGGATAAGTTATTATATAAATTACACATATTTCGATGTATGCTGAATTTACAGTTTGGTTGTTCTTTCTGACCTTAGGGTCAGTCGAAACAGTCTGCTAAGTAGTCTGTCTGTGTAACACATAAAGAGATATAGAAATATTGTCTTCGCATTAACAAAAAAACCCAGACATCAGATGAATGTAACATAAATATCTGGGAAAAACAAAGCTTGAAGTCAATTTTCCTACATAACTTTGTTGTGAACAGCATCCTTGACTTAAAGTTTGTTGATGTATTATTTTGAGGTCAGTGATGTAATTATTCAATTTTTTCAGCACTCTAGTCGTAGTTTTATAATAGGAAAGAAATTTGATCGTGGATACGAAAACTAGATAAGGTCATGTTGGATTGTTTTATTCCATGGAATGGGGCCGAGGTTGATTCTAGAACTATCCATTGGCGCCATTTGTGTCAGCATGACAGACTGTACACGTAAGTTGGGTAATACACTGAAAACAGAATGTTTGCCAGCATCTTCGAGTGGTAGCATCGGATCGTTCATGGAATTTGAGTTTGAATTTACTCAAATGGTCAGGAGTCCAGCTTCATTTCAGTTTAAATGTAGGGTTGTTCTACCTCGACCAGGAGGTATATAGAAGTGTAGGCTCAGCAACAGAATACCAGGAGGAGAAAGTATGTGAACATGAAAAGAACATTAATGTTTTATGTATATATGAATGTTTATAAATATATATCACCATATAGTAAACATTACCAATATTCTGGTTGTGTTTTCATGTATTTTTGCGAAGTCTTAGAGTTTGTTTAGTGTCATAACATATATTAATGAGTTTAAGCGTTATAGTGTTCTAATAGCTGATGCGTTTTAGAAATAAGTGGTTCGGTCTGATTGGCATAGTCATTGGGATGAAACAGTTTATATAACAAGCGTTTGAAGGTTATAATAGAGTGACAGGTCCTTATTTCTAGGCGTAAACTGTTCCAGATCTTAGAATACATGACTATGAAGAAGTTTGCGCGGAGTGCTGTTTTACGGTTTTTCCTAGATACTGTGCACGTTTGGTTACGCAGGTTGTAGGAGCCTTTCGGTGAGAACTGTATCTCTTTGCTGTCTGAGAATGATATTTTATGCAAGACTTTAAAGAAGAGTGTTAGATTAATGCTGAGTCGTCTCAACCAGAGTGGGTCGACACCTAGAGTTATACACCTTGGTGTGTAGTCCTTTTCGCAGTCAAATCCTAGTAATTTAGATGTGAAGTATCGTTGGACACTTTCTATTTTAAGCTTGTCACTTACGCGAGTGCTGCTGAGAATAAATGGACAATATTCTAGTAGTGGTCTGACACAAGTTTTATATAATAATAGTTTCGCTTCGTAGTTGTGGAAATTCCTGAGTATGCATCCTAAGAGCATCGTCGATTTACGCGTCTGTGTCGCCATTTGCTCAGAAAATGTCAGGTCACTAGAGTACCTGAGTCCTAGGTCAACAACACTTTGGGGTTTAGGCAAGTCAATAGATTCAAGTGCCAGTTTGATATTTATTGAGGGTGCACCGAAACAGATCCAACCACATTTTTTAAGGTTGAATTTTAGGTTCCATGTGGAGGACCATGCAGTTACTCTATCTAGTTCTTTCCGAACAGCATTCTGAAAGTATCCTAAGTCATCACAGTGGAATGTGTAAGCTACCTTAAGATCATCTGCAAAGATGAATGGTTTGCAAAGCGAGAAACAACTGCATATATCGTTGATATATAGAGTGAATAGGAGGGGGCCTAAGACGCTACCTTGAACTACTCCAGAAGTGACTGGACTAGGTTTAGAGTTTACAGACCCCAGTCTAACTACTTGGGACCTATTGTTAAGGAATGATTCAAGCCATCCTAATAATGGGTTACGTATTCCTAAGGAGTTCAGCTTATTTATTAGAAGCAAATGGTCAGCGCGGTCGAAGGCTTTGCAGATGTCGAAGTAGATGACTAGTACTAGTTGTTGTTTGTCTCGGCTACTAGTTATATAGTTAAAGAAGTCAAGGTGACAAGTCATACATGATCTGGATTTTAGGAATCCATGTTGGTTGGGACTTAGAATATTGCAGCTGAGCATACGTTTGAAAATATCACCTTTAACTATTCTTTCAATAATTCTAGATGCTATGGGTGTAATATTGATTGGCCTATAGTTGTTGACTTCAGTTTTCGATCCGCATTTGTGTTTGGGTATTATAAATGTGGTTTTCCATTTATCTGGATAGGTTTGGCTTTCTAGGGACATCGTGAAGATCTTAAGTAATAAAAAGGAAATGCCAGAACCACCGTGTTTATAAAAATACGATGGTATACCGTCAATACCGGCACTACTACAGCTTTTAAGAGTTTTAATGGCTTGGTTGATATTAGAATAAGTGAAATGAACTGTACTGATTTGTTTCAGCATTGACGAAGAAGGGAGTTCCATTGTAGATTATAAACCGAGAAGTGGACTTGTGGGCTTAAGGTAGTTAGCTGAAAATGCCTCGCTAAACAGTTCACACATGTCTGCATGGTTGCTGTATAGTTTACCCTTGTTTACAAGGAGAGAAATTTTATGGCTTTGGCGATTCATTCGTTTCTTTAGGATTTCTGTGAGAGCACCTACTCTGGTGGTGCTGGCTAGTGCGGTGCATTCTTCATTTCTCATACGCAAGTTATGAGCTTGCGAGATGGAGCTAAGAGTACTAAGTATTGACCCTAGTGTACTGAAGTCGTGTTGTCTGAAGTAACTTGTTGACAGTCTTTTCAGTTTTGAGCGATCTTTTGGTTGAATAAATTGCTTATTGAACTTTGAAACTTTTACTGTTTGCAATGGGATCACAGCGTCTAAGCATGTATTTGAGTTATGGTAGAAGATGCTCAGAGCTCTCAAGATGTCATCAGTAGTGAAGTACTCTCTCCATTCTTAGGATCCCCTCCGGAGCCAGCGATTGTGCGTCGGTGGCACAGTGGTTAGGACTCTCGCCGACCATGCACATGGTCCGGGGTTCGATCCCCTGCCGACGCACACCCGATATCTATGGTCGGCCTGAATTTGGGCTACCGGTATCCATGCTGAAAATTCCACACTTGTACTGAAAATACGGTGTGGAATCAAGCTGTAAATAAAAAATAAAAAATAAAAAACTAGAGTCCAGTCTGCCTTACTGTAGTTCCTGTATGTTATTTGTTGTAAAGTAGGGGTAAGAGCTGCATTGCTACTTGGTCGAAGTGGCAGTGCACACAGCACTGTTTTGTGGTCACTCCCTGAAAACTCAGAACCTATTAGGGTAGAAAGGGGACTTATATTGTGGCAGAAGATTAAGTCTAGTACGTTATTACCTCTTGTAGGGGTAGCGACAGTTTGTTTCCAGCCAAGTATATCCAGTGTGCCTAAGAACTTATCAAATTTAGTTGGGCCTGTGGGTATATCCTATTTGATTTCTGGTAAGTTGAAGTCTCCACATAGGATCTTATGATCGTAGTGTAAGAATTTATAGTCATTGTACTTTATAGTGTTACGTACTGACAGTTAATTCAAGCTTATATTAGTAAAATATTAAAAAATAGGAGAGAAACAAATGATGATTGTTCCTACTTATATAGGGTAATGTTGGGAATAGACACTGAAGAAGTTCAATCCAAACTCCAAAGTACATAAAATTTGCAGAAGAAATGCGAAAGTTTAGTTATATTTATGCTGTTACTCTGGCTTATACAGTTAGATTTCCTTCTGAATTAGAGAAGTTATAACATGAGCTTGCTTTCGGAGGGTTTATACCCAAGCTGTGACATTCAGCCAGTTTTTCTTTTACTTTTTGTTAAAGTAATTTAGGCTCACGAGCCATAACAACAGAGCGCTTTCCCACAGTTAAGGGTGGCTGTCTTAAGTCCCCACCATCATATCCGCTGAATAGCAGTCACCAACTCCCCAACTTTTAATGTTCTAGACCCTGGCTAGATACTTTTTCTTTTGAAAAAAATTTTATTGCTATGTGTCATATAGACCATTTTTGAATTCACTAGCTAACCCAACGAAATTCATGGTATGAACGACTACTGTGTTTTTGTACGTCTCGTCTGTAACAGCATTTTAAAAATATATACATACAATAAAAATTCAACGAAATCAGAATTTTTAGTCTGCCTTCTAGATTTTAGACCTAAACATATGAAAACGAAGGGGTAATATGGAAAGGTACGGTGGACACTTCATAAAGGTTCATTATACATATATATATATATATATATAGGAAGGGACAGTAATTAATCACAATATATGGTTCAGAAGAATTCGACTACCCAGGATTATGGTGACGGTGTGGTGAGAGCTGGCTGCTAGCCAAATTGGTAGACAGCAATTTACGTCAATGTTTACATCCCCAATATTGGTCGTGAGAAAAGTAAGAACAGAGACTGCCTCAACAAACAATCACAGCAGACTTTGCGTAGGCAGATACAATTTGCAGATAGATAGAACTGCAGATAGAACTTCATTAAACGGCCACAAAGAAATGAAAGATTAACGTTCGGAGAGAAACCACCAATCAGAAGACTGTGTTTGTTTGCTTAAAATAATCTATAATAATGTACATGAAAATCTATAAATATCTGTTGATTTCCTCAATAAACGATCTGTTGCCTGGGCCTTGTCTTCTGTTGTTACAACAGAAAATTTAATATTCAAGACTCACGGTGTAGTTAAGCCAGTTATTTAGACGATCCATGGGGCCGGAATTTGCGCAGACGTGGGTGGTATTTACGCACAACACTAGTTAGTCACCAGAGGAAATTTTAATCCAGGTTGTTCACTACTCGTTCTTGAGGTAGAACACTTTCCTAACTGAAATGCTTATAACACACCGTTTCCAAACGTTTCGCAGTGATGGAGTGAGAACATCTGCCGTAATCTCTGGGGCAGTCTTCAGTGCCTAGGGAGGGATGTCGTCTGGCACTGATGTCTTCTCAGACTTCAGTAGCTTGACTGCGCTCAGGATTTCTTCTTTCGTTGGGGGAGTGGTGTCCATTGGTAGGCAGTTCCGTGCGTGCTGATGGTGATATTTCTGGGCGAGTTGCAGGTGCTGATCGATTCAAGAATCCTGTAAAGTGATCAGCCCATTGTTTGATTTGTTTCTCCTCCTTGGGGATCACGTTGCGTCGAGCATCTTATATTGGTTTCATCATCTGCGTTGATCTCTTCTTGGATAGAGACTTGGTTATTTGATATAATATCCCGTGATCTCATTTGCCTGTGGCTTCTTCTGCTTCAGTTGTCGGCCAATGTGTCGTAGAATTGTCTTTTGTCTTTTATAGCACTCTTCTTCACTTCTTTATTCAGTGCAGTGTACATTGAACTCAGATTCTCCTTCTGTTGTCCATCTTTGCATTGAGTCGTCGTCTCTTTCACCATCCTCCTCTCCTCTCTTCTATTAGCTTCCAGGTATCCGTTGATAGCTATACCTTGTCTTGTCTCTTCCTTCTCCCTAGAACATTTGTACACGTTTCCTTGAATATCGCTTTCAGAGAGTTTCAATGTTCTTCCACGCAGGTTTCCTCCGTGATGCCACGTAGTGTGTCCAACTTTGCTCTGATCTGTGACAAAGGTATCCCGTGTAGTTTTGTCCTTTAGTTTCTGAATGTTTGACTTGAATTGTGGTCTGTTTCTAGTTGTTTTGAAGGATTTCAGCTTCACCTTGAAAGTTCCTAGAACTATATGATGGTCTGAGCCCACATCTACCCCCCTTCTCGACTTTGTGTCCAGCAGACTAGCTGCGTCTCCACTTCCTTGAGCGACATCGAGATGAAGTCTATTTGGTTTGTGGTGTGTCCGTCGGACGAAACCCATGTTGCTAAGTGTATACCTTTTACTTGTACACGCTTCCTCTGATCACCAAATCGTTGAAAGCGCAGAAGTCTGCGAATAATTCTCCATTCTCATTCATTTCTCCGAGAGCCTCTCGACCCATGATGAGTTCTCTTCCTGTATTATCTGCTCCCAGTTTGGCATTCATATCGCCCATGAGGATTTTGATGTCACCATTTGAGATTTTGTCCATTACTGTTTGTGGTTGTCTGTAAAAGTCCTCCGCTTATTAATATTTTACTCACACGCTTATATTATTAATATAAATCACTGTACCTTCTTTGAATTGAAATGACTATCTTCAGTCAACAGTTACCCATTTTCATATAATTTTCTAAAATTCGTAATGTTAATGTTCTGTAGCATTTTCTCCATCATATAAGTTGATGAGTCACTTTGCAATGTATAACGCACACCATATGAAATCGGTCAGGAAAATTTAGCATAACAAGTTCTGCTAACCAGTTGTTTTTCTCAAGACCACTTTACATAACTTTATCACTAATTGTTCCACTACTCATATCACTCTGCTAAATACAACATAACTTAGTTGCTCTAGTACTAGTTATTTTTATACTTCATAACTCTTAAGGGAAACCTAATTTCCTAGTCTTTTGTAGTAACACACTTGTTCATATGTATGATGATAATACTGCTAAGAATGTCCTCTGATATTGTTGTGCCCTGTGACCTAATGGGACACACTTGTCATAAAAGCTGTTAATGTTCAGCATACTGCATGTTTGGAGCGGGGTGAAAGCAATGCAATATTACAACTGCAGTCACTGTAAAAGGTCACAGAGCTCAACGTCAAAAAAGGAGGGAGGGTGGCGCATGCTGATCAGCAGATTTGGTATTGATCACAAATGTGAATCGCTCCTATCTGCAGCATGCAATTTTTGGCAGCTTGAGAATTAAACATGAGATTAGATCCTCAATATAAACAAGGAAATTAACTTCAAAAAAACTTTTAAAAAAATGTGACCGCACAGATGTAAATGACGAAAAATACTGCTTTTGCTCCTAACATCTACAAGCCTGCTGAGTTTCTTGTCAAGATGCTACCCCATAGGCCATATACAAGTTCGTCAGACATCCTACAGGTCACCATATCCAACAGGTTCTAATCCTTCAAGCCACTTCTTTCTGAAATGTCACTTATATACTCCACGATAATCCTTCTATCTAATTACTATTATACTCTGTTTTATCTCAACTCCCCAGGCCTTTAATAAAGCTGAAATTTACCTTTTTTCATTCACACGCTTCTTCTCGTACTTATCTTGTAAATATACTTCCGATAATGTATTATTCATAATTACATTTTAAACCACTTCGCAACCGCCAAGGATTTTCTTCTCTTCCTGAAATAGCGTTCAAGCATGTGGAGGCAAAGCACTCGCTCAAATATATGCTGTTTATCGATTGGCCATGACTATCATCAGGAAATGGAACGAATTTTGGGTTATCGCTCAACTTCAATGGTGAACTTCGTGAAAGATTCCTAAATTAACATTCATAAGAATCTGTTCCGATTGCTTGTACTTTAATTCAAAAATTTGAACTTTTGAAAAAGTGATAATCTATGCTAATTCACAATTGTAATTTGTGACATAATCGATCGTGCCTGTAAAAATGGCATGCATTTCATGTAAACTTATACGTTTATACGAAATATATATATAAATTGCTGATACTGAAAACATTATGAAGTAAACGACTGAACTGCACAATTTCCTGTCTTCTGGGTATTTAGAATATGCCTGTGGATTTCTCACATGGAGGCTCAGTCTGTCTTGTGACATATTCCCTCACAAGAAGCCAGAGCAAACACAGCTGTCCATATAGGACTTGACGTTATTAATGACGAAAAATGCAACAGCTTTCTAAGGGTGTGAACTTTAGTGATCGTAAATCTGTACAAATGTTTTGTCTAATAAAGCGCTCTGTGCCTGGAATCGGTGAATTTTACCAACAACTGTGCGCATTATAATTCTTTCAGCAGATTCTGGAGACATTTTGAAAATTCGCTCTTCCATAAATAGTTGACAATACAGTTGACATGATCAGGATTCTCATTTATTTTACTGTGTCATTACTACCAGTGAAACCAGCTGTTTCAAAAATGTTCAGAGAACGACAGTAGATATGGAACCCAGCTAAAACCCTCCGAGAAAAGGCTATGAAATTTGAGTACATACCATCTTGGCTAACATCGCTTAATAGGAAGTGTGGTCTACTATCTGATAATGAAATATCTAAAGGAATTTATCACCATCAGCAAACAAAACTAGAGAAGACAATCTGACTTTAGTGGTCTTGTAAAGAGATTTCAGATTATGTTATGATTGATGGATCCTTTCCTAACTGATTTATGCCAAAACACCATAGACATCTTGAAAGAAAGAAGTAGGAATTTCGAAAGAAATCAATTTGTACCTATTTTGAGAACTATCTGATGAGGTTGTCAGTTTCATAGAACCGCTCTCCTGAGTGTTGCTGTGTATAGTTTGCAACAATTGTAGTACTGTCACACACTACGAGTTCTGAGTCAGCTGTTAGAAGCATGCAGAGACAACAAACTGAACAGACAAGGATAAAGTCGATAACCTTCGGATGTGATCTCTAATGTACTCCTTTTTTTTCACTTTCGTCTTTTTTCCTGACAGTTACTCGTTTTGGAGATGAGAAGTCAAAACTGACACCCTACTGAGCGAAAATTAAAAGTCTCTGGCCCAACTCTCCTATCACCGGGAATTATTATTATTATTGTTGTTTCCCTTAGTTCCTAGAGGAACATAGGGCTTCGGACTCACGTCCCGACTGCTTTCGGTTCTCCGTCAACGTTCTCACCCTGCTCCACATCTGCCCACCTGCTTTTGTTTCCTCTCCTCATGATCCGGTCTTGCGACTGGCTGGAATACTGGCGAGCTAGTTAACTAGGTGAGGTTACCACTTAGATTGTTGATCCCTATTTGCATTTCACTATAGATATCATCTGCTTAGAATTTTATTCTGTACCTTTTCTAAACATCCACCGACAACCCATTTGTTTTTGCGACTATGGATCTCAAATCACGATGACAAATTGAAAGACCACTAAGTTTAAATCCCTTAGAGATTCTGAATTCGTCGGCCTTAGCAAAAGAACATTGGTAACTTTTATGTTTCCATCTGTCCAGATAAGACCGTGTCTTGCACATATCCCATTGATGCATTCAGCATTAATTGTCATAACTTGGTGATCGGATGTCGCTTACTGTAACTCAACTAGTGAAGAAAGAATACACTTTTGATAGAAAAGGTGTTTAGTTGATTAAAAACTGGGAAGTATAGGAATATTCTGGCACAGCGAAGCAGAATCAAGATTCTAATGTTTTCCGAAACATCCACTGGTCTCAAAACCAAGCCCTGAATTCCAGAAACACAGATGAACGAGGTGATCAAGGGATAAGGGTCATTCAAAGCTCTACCTGTTCCAATGAATTCGACTGATCCCTTACATAGCTCACCGACTAGATATTATATTGGTTTGTTTCATTTAGGGAAGAATTCATGACCAGGAGAGTACCACAGGGTTAAAAAATTCACCTCGAGGTAGGAATCTGAACAAGTAAGCCAGTGAGAACATGAAGTTTGCAGGAATACAAAAAGCAAGGTTGCTGAATTCACAATCACTTAAAGAATATATTGTTATTCATTTTTCAGGATAGTCCTGAGTTCTATGAGTGAGATAGAGCTCTGACTTACTTTTCAGCGATAGGGCTAAATATCTGCTTAGAGTTCGACCTAAACAGGGAGCCATAAGATTGATATAGTTTCGGTAGAAAACAGGGTTCGAAATGGAGCTTTGGGGATAAAAAGATGACAAGTAATATTTTCGGAGAGTTTTAGTGCTATAACAAATTCTTACATCCCGCATTACAGTGTGAGAAACACTACCTAATTTCTTTTCTTTGTTACGTTATTTTAAGTGGGAGATTCATACTTACAAGGCCGCTTGTCTGTATACCGTCTTTAGGCGGCTACTCAAACATTGTCATTGAGGTGTATTTTTAGTTATGAATTCATATAGTCACTTGATGGATTTAACATGTCTGTACTAAGCGACACGTTGCACACTACAAACGGAAGTGAAGAAGCCATGGCTGAAGATGTGTGTCCCCGAAGGCTATCAAGGGTGTCACGTCTAAGGGATATGTTTCAGAATGGGATTGTGAGACCCATTGATGATCCAGAAGATGGATATGGAGTAGAGAGTTCTGCTTTTCCATCTTATGCACGTTCTGAGCCAGAGAGGTTCTCCAGGTTAGTTTTTGGTGTAGTAGATGCTTTTGTCGACTACATGACAAGTTTGAGCGAATAATGGAGTATTATTGCTGTGATTTCAAGTTTTTACCTTATACAGATGTCATACTGGAATCTATCTACCTGTAGTGTGTTTATTTTTATAGGCCTGGCTTTTATTTCTCTCACAAATTAACAAAATATCCATATTACCTCCTGAAACTCCAGGAAACATGAGGCGAATGCCTGTAAGAAGTTTGACTACTTGAAGCAGTGTACATGTACCTATCTGAATAGCTCCTGTCTCTATTATCTATAGAATCGGTTTAGGTTTGAGTGGGTTGCAAGGATGAAATGTCCCAACCAGCGTAATAACCTCCTACCTTGGATTGAGTTCCATTTATCCTGAGTTAACCTCATTAATTTGAAACAAAAACTATATGATGACACTGCAAGATACTCAGGTTTAAAATTCCTCGAAACGTCTTAATACGAAGAAAATAGCAAAGTCTTCATCATGAAGCAGATGCTTCACAATGTTATCTTACCATTGTTTCTGATATGACCAACTAAAAACAAGTGCAAATCCCACTGTTCCATAAATTATATTGGGTTTATAAATCTTATTACAGTAGAGGTTATACGTGTCCTTGATTTTGACCGTGAGTAGAAAACCATTGTTCTAATATCTTAGTGGTTTAATGAAACATAGACTTGTTACTTGACCATTCTTTGTTTTATCCTAACTTTGAAAATAAAGTGATCGAATTGCTTACTTCAACTCATAATTCGCAGTTTCTTACTACGAGATCATGTTACTCAACACCCACTAGGATAGGTAGTGCTACCTGTAGCGGCGTTTGAAACCTTGACCCAGTGGTTGGGAGTTGAGCACATAAACTTATGAACCACAGAACCAGTTTATCCTCACGTCTTTTTCGACAGCATAAAGAAAAGCAGATAATTTCCTGAGTACAATTGAATTTTAGGTAAATAGACAAATACTTTTTCACCATCCTCTCAGTTGTGCTTGTTAGTCTCCAACGCCATATGTTGTGGTGCTGCTAATGAGTTGATGTTTACTAGGATCAGTTCTTTTGCTTGTAGGGAATATAGATTTAGCATCTGGATTTTCATTGAAGTAAATTAGGTGATAGGCTTAAAGCGAATGGCTCTTGAGCTAATTATTTTAAGCATTCATCTTAAACATAAATGGATGATTCTGTTACCGCAACTTTGTTTCTTTCTTTCTTAGTCGTGAAGAATAAACAAATTTGTTTCTCTATCTCCCTTCTAAATGCTACTGCTGTTTATTGATTTAGGAATAAACATGGTATAATTGCTTCATTCTCGAAAAGTAATATGTCAAACCATGTCATAGAAATAAGTCTTTTAATTGACTTATTTTACTAATGTGACACTTGATGCTAATGAATGTATCTCGCAGATGCATCCACTCCTTGTGACTTATGATTTCCGATGAAACTGTTTTGTTCTTCGCTGTTACTAATCCTTTGTCTCACACCTCTGTTTACTGTCTATATTATGCATTTCTTCTACTTCCTTCTCTTGCTTTGCGTGCTACATAGATTGTGGCGACTTGAACTGCCGCACATATGTGCAAAGTTCTATGTCGAAAAAAGACAGACAGATAGACTTTCCTATTTGATGCCATCCCAAGTGATTACAACTGAGTTTTACCAAAATACTTGGTATTTGTTGTGCCAACGTTTTCTCTCTGTCACCGGATGCTGTGTAAGTTACCACTGGACTATCAGTGTGATTTATCCACTTTTCTAATCACCATTCAGACCAAAAATCAATGGTCACGGTATAAGCCTCATACTGTCTGCTAGTGAATCTTCTGTATATGTACTTCGCACTAAATGCATTGAAGAATTTCTGAGGTTATTCACAATGATATTTATAGATAATTGACTTACTCCTTACTATCTGCTTCTATTCAGGGCATTCCCAGGATCTCCACCCATGAGAACTCTGCGCCATCATCGATCAAGTTTGACTAAGGATGAATCTACACAACAAAGGTAAGCTGTATTGTGCTGTGTATATAAGTTCTGACGATTCTGTATAACAGCTTTAAGTAACAACTGTTTACTTACCTGCCTTACACTGCTGAATGCAGTCGCTAAGTAGTATACATTGTTTCTACCAGTGTTATACAGTAATATTTACTGATGACGTTTCGAGCACAATTTATTGCTCATAATCATATCAAGGTAATCACACGACTTCCTAAATTCATTTATATAGTTCCATTATTTTTCACTTGATTTCCACTTGATTTGATTGGTAGTGTTATTTTCCATATTTCGGGTATTAGTGATGATTCATTCCTATTGCACGTGTTGGGTGTAGATTCGATGAACAAAGATTCAGTAATCAACCTCTCTCTCCACCTACCTAGATTACTTTTTAGAATTTTAACCCTCTCCCACCCTATTGTGTGGTTGTGTGTTAATGCATGCATTGCAATTGCCGAGCTTTTTTCTAAATTACTTATCTTTTCTGGGTCAACCATTCTTATCTTAGCTAAATTCTTATGTTCTGACAATCTGACTATTCCTGACCTACTAGTTTGACCTATGTAGTTGACCTCACAGTCATTGCAGGGTATTTTGTAAATTATATTATTTTGTCTAATTGGGTCCACTGGGTCCTTTAACCTACAGAGCTTGTCCCTGAGTGAGTTTGTAGGTTTAAATGCCACCCTAATTCCTGCTTTATTTAGAATCCTACGTAGGGTCTCAGATGTCCCCTCTTTATATGGTATAACTGTCGATGACTTATATTCTCTCTTATTTATGTTATCATTACTAGTTCCACAATTATTTTTATTTTTATTTTGTTTCTGGCCTTTAGTTATCTTCCTAATGAATTTTAAAGGATAATTATTCAACACCAACGCTTCTTCTATCTGTTTTATCTCGTCGTTTAGGTCTTTTTTTGTGCTACTTAGTGCTATGGCTCGGTTTGTTAGACACTTAACTAAGCCTGCCTTAACAGTTAACGGATGCGACGAATTAAAATCTAAATATCTATTAGAATGCGTTGGTTTTCTATACACACTAGTGTGAAGTTTACCTTCTTCTATTCGTTTTATTTTACAATCTAGCATAGCCAACTCTCCTTGTTCATCTTCCGATTCAAATGTGAATTTTATCCCCTCTACTAGTGAGTTAATATGTGTCAAGAAGCTAGAGATATGTTCTGTTTTTAACACTGTGAAAGTGTCATCCACATATCTCCACCATATTTTTGGAGTAGGATTAAACGTATTAAGTGCCATATTTTCCCAGCTATCCATAAATATATCTGCTACGATAGGGGATATTGGTGATCCCATTGCTACACCTTCAGTTTGTCTATATATTTTGCCTTGGAATCTAAAGATAGTAGATGTGAGGCATAGCTGAACCCCTAAAATAATTTCTTCAATGGACAGCTTTGTCCTATGATTGAGTTCAGTATCCGCAGTTAGTTCTTTTTTAACTGCTTCTAAGGCCATATTGACTGGTATATTAGTATAAAGACTGGTTATATCAAAACTAACCATTGTTTCATCATTATCTAGTTGTATGTCATTTAGTTTATTTTTCATTTCATATGAATTAGTTAGTCTAGAATTTGAACGATTTCTAATGGGACATAATATTAGAGCTAAATGTTTTGATAATTCATATGTAGGGGTATTTCTAAAATCTACTATTGGTCTTATGGGATAACCTGGCTTATGTATTTTAATAGTACCATACATCCTACTAGCATTATTAGTTTTAGGCATTAAATTAAACCATTTTGACTCACCCAGTGACGGCTTCATTCTGCGTACTAATTCCGCTGTGGATTTTTTAACCTTATTCATTATTGTGTCTACGGGCTTCTTAATTTCCTCATATGGACCCATTTCAATATGTTCATTGACTTTCTTGATGTAGTCAGATTTATCCAAAACTACGGTGGCGTTTCCTTTGTCAGCTTTTGCGATGACAATATTTTTATCCTGTTTTAGATTAATTAAAGCTTCTCTTTCCGACTTTGTCAAGTTTGATTTTGCCTTCTTTTGATTTTTTAGGGTTAATGCACATTGTGCTCGAACCTCTTCTGCTGTTGTTTTATCTATTGAACCTAGTGCTACTTCTATGTTAGGAATGACATCCTCTGGTTTTAATTTATTAACTGTTACGTTGAAATTTAGTCCTTTCTCCAGTACTTTTATCTCACTGGAGCTTAGTTCCCTTGATGAGAGGTTGATCACCCACCCAATCATAGGACAAAGCTGTCCATTGAAGAAATTATTTTAGGGGTTCAGCTATGCCTCACATCTACTATCTTTAGATTCCAAGGCAAAATATATAGACAAACTGAAGGTGTAGCAATGGGATCACCAATATCCCCTATCGTAGCAGATATATTTATGGATAGCTGGGAAAATATGGCACTTAATACGTTTAATCCTACTCCAAAAATATGGTGGAGATATGTGGATGACACTTTCACAGTGTTAAAAACAGAACATATCTCTAGCTTCTTGACACATATTAACTCACTAGTAGAGGGGATAAAATTCACATTTGAATCGGAAGATGAACAAGGAGAGTTGGCTATGCTAGATTGTAAAATAAAACGAATAGAAGAAGGTAAACTTCACACTAGTGTGTATAGAAAACCAACGCATTCTAATAGATATTTAGATTTTAATTCGTCGCATCCGTTAACTGTTAAGGCAGGCTTAGTTAAGTGTCTAACAAACCGAGCCATAGCACTAAGTAGCACAAAAAAAGACCTAAACGACGAGATAAAACAGATAGAAGAAGCGTTGGTGTTGAATAATTATCCTTTAAAATTCATTAGGAAGATAACTAAAGGCCAGAAACAAAATAAAAATAAAAATAATTGTGGAACTAGTAATGATAACATAAATAAGAGAGAATATAAGTCATCGACAGTTATACCATATAAAGAGGGGACATCTGAGACCCTACGTAGGATTCTAAATAAAGCAGGAATTAGGGTGGCATTTAAACCTACAAACTCACTCAGGGACAAGCTCTGTAGGTTAAAGGACCCAGTGGACCCAATTAGACAAAATAATATAATTTACAAAATACCCTGCAATGACTGTGAGGTCAACTACATAGGTCAAACTAGTAGGTCAGGAATAGTCAGATTGTCAGAACATAAGAATTTAGCTAAGATAAGAATGGTTGACCCAGAAAAGATAAGTAATTTAGAAAAAAGCTCGGCAATTGCAATGCATGCATTAACACACAACCACACAATAGGGTGGGAGAGGGTTAAAATTCTAAAAAGTAATCTAGGTAGGTGGAGAGAGAGGTTGATTACTGAATCTTTGTTCATCGAATCTACACCCAACACGTGCAATAGGAATGAATCATCACTAATACCCGAAATATGGAAAATAACACTACCAATCAAATCAAGTGGAAATCAAGTGAAAAATAATGGAACTATATAAATGAATTTAGGAAGTCGTGTGATTACCTTGATATGATTATGAGCAATAAATTGTGCTCGAAACGTCATCAGTAAATATTACTGTATAACACTGTGAGACTCTATCAAAATAAAATTTACCCATAGTGGAATTACACTCTACCACAGTGCCCAAGTTTTATTCTTATACATTGTTTCTAGTGCGATTTCTGAGTTCGTAAATCATTATAAATGTGATTACTTCAATAAGCTTGATTTCTTAACTTGACCCTGTCTGATAACTAAGCATCTATCTTATAGTCATTATTTTGGCATTACGCACTATTATTTGCTTACATGTTTGACACACTTTAAGTCTTTAGGATTGGTACACAACATAAGCAGAATTGCTTTGTCAGTAAGTCGCTGAATGTTATATGTTTAGTCAAACTTTAATCAAAAATGTGTTGTCTAGTAACTGCAAAAATATACAACACCGTAGTGTAAATTACCGCTGTATGAGTAAATAAATAATAAGAAACTAAATACAGTTGTTTCGGTAAAATCTCTAACTGTCCAATTGACAATAAACTGGCAGATAATATTGTTATCGATTTCATTTGCGTAACTTTATCATGCCGTTTTAATTGATTTATCAGTTTGCTACATTTTATGAGAACCAATGTCTTCTAAACTTCATTCGTTTGAATAATGTGATTATTTTTTTTTTTTTTACTTCGGCTATCTCCTACGGGAGGATGAGCCGGCTTCATGTACATCTTGAATCCGTTTGTAAGATAGTTCATGAAGTTTCATGGGAATTTGGTACGAGTGATGTCCCCAGAATCGCTCGGCCTTTTGTTTGAGAGTGCAGCTCTAGCCTTTACACAACCAAGTGTGACCTACAAGGCAGTAGGAGTGGAGTAGGGAGTCCACTATCCATTGGCAGCCGGTGACCGGAGTTCGGTTCATACGCCTTTTTGAATTGGGCCAGACATCCAGGACATCCAACAAGCCCTTTGTCCATACGTCTGCCGGTGAGCTCCAGTGAGCTTCATACGCCAGTCGTTGGAGGTTTGGAATCAGGGTTTAGCCACCTCCCCTAGACTGTCATCCAATGGACAGTCAACCCGGTGAAGAGCGCCGGGCATCCGCTTTCGCCCTCTCACTTTGGTGAAAGACACCTCCGCCACGTGAAGGCAGTGAGTAGGACTTCCTCAGGAGAGGCTATGTAAGACGCCTGGTCATATGGGAGCATTTCAAGAGGTGTGCGGAGGGGTGGCCAACCCGCAGCGCAAGGCACCCACCCCCGACCATCCTGAGGCTTTGGAGGCGATGTGATTATTTAAATGACTCTGGCTTCGTTGGGTATAGCGAAGTGATTTAATAAAAGCAATCTAGGTTATTATCAATATCTATCCATACCCAAATGTAGTTATTCACACGACTTCAACTGACCAGGGTGGTGAGTCTATAAAATTCAACTTATAAGTGTTGGGAATCTCTAATGTGGCGATAGCATTGAGAACTTGGGCAGAAAGTCGCCACTTCATTGGAATACAGTCAACAGTTGCACGAATGCTTTCCGGCTGAACGGATCAATGAGAATCGTGATACTCGTTGATGTCTTTTCATAATCTCCTCTTACGCCGAATCGACTGCAGTTTAGACGAAATAAAGAATGAATTCTATGAAAAGTTGTCTAGTTTGCTGCTAAAAGCAAAACGCTCAGATATAGTTATTTTAACAGCTAATTTCAATGCTCGTCCAGGGGAGCTGGCCCAGTTAGGAAAGTATATTAGTGATCCCTATGAAATTCCATGCCGACGAACCGACAACAGTGAATATCTTTTACAATTCTGTCCAGGTCATCATTTACTTCTGGTTAGCACCAATTTCGAACATAGGCAGATTTTGCCTAACCTGACGACCTTCATCAAATCAAAGATGAACACAAATAGATTACGTTACTATAAGCTATAGGTGGATTGACTTGTTATCACGGTACAATCTTGTTGATTTATAGTGTGCAAATGATATAGTACTTCTAGGTGAAGATGCTGACGAAATGCGCCGGTCCCAATGGACTGATTGCTAATGAAATCTCAGCACAGATAAAAAAGGTTTATATGAAATTTTTTCAACATATGCTATCTCTGGAGTAGACGTAGTATCCGGTTGAAAGGACGTGTATACAGCACAGAAGTTCTCCCTGTCCTTTACGGCTGTTGCAAGTGAAGAGGCTACCTGTCTCTGGCTGTAGATCCTTGTGTTCTGTCTTCAATGTTAAGTTGTGTAATAATGTTGAGTAATATTGAGGTAAGGCGTAGAGTGTACGGTGAGAAGTTCATCGATGAAGTTGCATCGATTGGAATGGCTGAGACATCAGACCAATCTTAGTTGAAATAGGATTAGATTCGAAAAGAATCTGAATCAAAACCTATCATCAGTTCAAGAAGTCTTTGACTGTTTCTTCTGAGCTACGTAAATATGTGTTGACTGCCTGGTTGGGGTCCTGGATACTCGATGAACCAATGGCTGGAGACTATCGGTGATATGGCTCAAAGCGTTCTCAATGAGTCAGATGGATTCACTGTTCATGAGCTCTTGAACCCATAAGATTCCCACTTTTCCCCACATGATTATTCTGTCGGTTATACATTCACGTTTACTGTAGCTTTTTGGCATCTTTTCTCTGCTTTTGTATACTTTTATGACGTAGCAACTTGAACTGATTTACTTTTCTGCAAAGTTCTGAGTTGAAAATTCAGTTATGTTTAGTTCATCATTATCTTTGCAAATATAGAATTGGTAAATCTTGCATTTAAACCAAACGTGGTGTTTTTGGTTCTAATCAAAATAACACAAAGTTGAAATTGTTATATAACCACATTGGTATAAAATAAATCTACATACACTGACTTTTAGTTTCAGTTGTTTCGGATACGGTAGATTGCCCACTTGTAGTCTTCAAATTGTACCATGTTGAGATAGTCCGAAATCGTTTTCGATATCTGAAAGGCATTTAATCTTTATCATCTCGGAAATTATGAGCATTTTCCCTCACACTTTAATCATTTTTCTCCTCTAACAGTCTCCGGTTGTAACTTTTTTTTATCCTTTTGTTTGTTGTTTTGAAGTGATGCCTACTTGCGTCAATTTTTCCATGAGTCCGTATGTCTAATTAACCAAATACTTCCACCACAGGTAATGTCCAACATTTTAATCCCCTCCAGTGATGAGTTATATAGGTGGTAGAGTGGGGAATAAGTGAAAGTAACATCTTGGTAATAAGGAAAACCACTTGGTGGGGCCTTGTCTCCCTTCACGATACTTAATACTGTATTATTCTTTGGTTTTGTTTTGCAGCTTCCACTACTTCTCTGTTATTTTCATGTGTGTTTAGCTTATCTGCTTACAATATTAGGTTTTGAGCAGCCTAAGGTTTGAATCACACTCCATCTATGTTGGCATGGAAAACTGGGTGGTAATTTAAGTGTAAAACATAACACAGTACATAAATATGTTCCAAACCTCTAAGTTATATTATTTCTGTGCTTACGTAAAAATAAAGCAGCGCGATGCAAAGGAGTAATGACTACCGTAATATTTCTTATGGCTAACAAATACATTGTCAAAATTATAATTGAATAATTATGTTATTAAGATATCCATAGCGTAAATTTGTTTTATTTTTCAGCATTTCTTCATCCAGATCACTTGATACAGCACTCTCTTCATCTGAGCCTCACTCTCTTCTCCAGTCACCGCCTAAAAGACCTCCCAAGCCTCGCCATTTGTCGTTGACCAAGCCTTCAACTCCTGAAGCAGTAAGCAATATATATATATATATATATATATATATATATATATATTGTAGTATTTTGATATTTCTAGATTTGTGGGTTTACAACAGTATTCATCCTATACAGTTTTGGCTTGCGTACATTACTCATGCTTTCGATCTAGTGGAGTATTTCGTTTCCATTTTCTGCCAGTTATTCATGAATTCCTGAAGGAAATAACGTTAAGGATTGCTGAACTTCATTTAGCCTCATTGTTCGTTTACATAATCATTCATTCACCTAGAGTAAATTTTTGTAGTCTATGATGCATATAAGTCTCTTACCGGTTAATATTAATAGTGACATACTTTCCGAAGACATACTACTGATCGTATTCGGCCGAGTTTGTACATATAAATCGATTACCATGCGTCTGAATGTTCTATAGGGAAAACTTCTCTAATTACAGCTTTCAACAGAATTTGTTTTTAAATACTGCTATCCTCCTATAGTCATCTGCATATTTAGCGTATGAAGTTGTTGAATTTAAAATAAAACTTAAAAGACTCCACTTAGTGAAAATTAGTACTATTTCATGGGAACAGCTTGTTTTCTGACAGAGTTATTGTATGAGTGGTTAAATATAATTAAAAAATGAATAACCTCATGTTCTATGTGGCTTCTTACTTCATACAATGCAGAAATATTAACTTCGTTTGTTGTGTTACTTATAAATTAACTTATCCCCTATTGTGTTTTTTCAAAGGTTAAGCTAAGACCAGTTGCCTCAAAAATGTCCAGTGCAAATAATTCCCATATTGAAACTTCAGAACTGGTAAAAAATCACAAGTATGTTAGTCAATTTGCTTTTTATTTTTATTCATTTTACGGTCACCTAGTGGGGAGTAATGTTCCTGATTAATCCTTTTTATTGTGAACATTAAATATGCTATGCTTAGTCAGTATTATTATTATTATTGTTCCCTTGGGTTCCTAGTGGAACATAGGGCTTCAACTGCACGCCTCCACTTGCTTCTGTCTTGTGCTGTACTTTTCACTTGCATCCATGCTAGTCCATGCTGTTTCAACTCCTCTTCACACGATCTCCTCCATGTCACCCTTGGACGTCCCACTCTCCGCTTCCCTTTCGGGTTCCACTCGAGGGCCTGACGCGCGATGTCACCCAACGGCCTCCTCAGCGAGTGTCCAATCCATCTCCACTTCCTCCTGCATATTTGTTGGGCGATTGGTTCTTGTTTCGTTTGTTCCCATAGTTTCTTGTTAGTGATTCTTTCCGGCCATCTGATCTTGAGTATAGAACGAAGTCTGCAACCTGTTGGAAATATTCTTGGTGACCCGCCAAGTTTCTGATCCGTATAGAAGAACTGACTTGACGTTTGTATTGAAAATCCGAATTTTGTTGTTGATGCTGAGAGACGAAGATTTCCAGATTGGTTTCAGGTTAATGAATGTGTTTCTCGCCTTCCCGATTCTCGATTTGACATCCTCGTCCGTTCCTCCTGTAGTTGAGACAATGCTCCCTAGATAAGTGAAAGAAGTAACCTCTTTCAAATCCCTCCCGTTGGTGGTGATTGGCGCTGGATGTTGCTGCCACTGTTGTTGTTGTTGTTGGCTGGTTATTTTCATAACCTCCGTCTTGTCTATGTTCACCTACAGTCCTGTCTGCTGCTTCTTCGCCCAGTTTGTCGGTTTTCGCTTGTAAGTCTTCGATTTTGTGTGACATCAAACATAAATCATCCACGCGCGAAATCCAGGTCTTCTAGGTTCTTCACGTCGGTCCAGGATATCCCTGTCTTCTCGTTCCCCACTGTCTGACGCATAATCCAGTCCACCACAATTAGGAATATCATTGGTGATAATAAGCACCCTTGTCTGACTCCTGTGTTTACTCCAAAAGCCTCGCTGAGTTTTCCGTTGTGGATCACTTGACATGTGCCGTTGTTTTACAGCTGTTGAATAAGGTTGATGAATATTTGGGGTACGCCGTAGTACTTGAGTAGTTTCCAAATTACTTCGCGGTCAACGCTGTCGAAGGCCTTCTCAAAGTGTATAAAGTTGAGGTAGAGGTTTGATTGCCATTCCATACTTTTTTCGATGATGATGCGTAGAGTTGCAATTTGGTCAGAACATGATTTGCCTTTCCTGAATCCAGCTTGCTCTGGTCGGAGTTCTGTATCCAGTGCGTCCTTTATTCTCTTCAGGATGATGCGATTCAGGATTTTACTTGGCGTCGACAGGAGCATGATTCCTCGCCAGTTCTTGCAGAGTCCCAGGTCGCCCTTCTTTGGTAGTTTCACCAGGTAACCTTTCCTCCAGTCAGTAGGCACCTTTCCCTCTTTCCAGATCTTTTGCAATAATGGAGTCAGCATATCTTCTGTCGTCTCTGGGTCCGCTTTCAGTGCTTCAGGGGGTATTCCATCTGGTCCAGCTGCTTTTCCAGCTTTCAGAAGCTTGATTGCATTCATGACTTCAGTTTTCCTTGGAGGATTGGTGTCAACTTGCAGTTGTGTACGTGCTGTTGTTGGTATTACTGGACGGGTTGTAGGTGGTGGTCGGTTCAAGAGTCCTTTGAAGTGGTCCGCCCATTGTTTAATCTGTCTTTCTTCTTTGGTAATTGGGTTCCCTTGGCTGTCTTTTATAGGTTTCACTTGTGTTGATCTCTTCCCGGATAGAGACTTGGTTATCTGATATAGTGTCCTCAGGTCCCTTTTGCCTGCTGCCTTCTCAGCTTCAGTAGCCAGGTTGTCGTAGAATTGTCTTTTGTCCTTCCTGGCACTCTTCTTCACTTCTTTGTCCAGTGCTGTGTAAGTTGAGTTCAGCGTCTCTTTCTCTTGTCCATCTTTGCATTGGATCATTTTCTCTTTCACCATTCTCCTCTCCTCTATTAGCTCCCAAGTGTCCGTTGAGAGCCATTCTTTGTCTTGTTTCTTCTTTCTTCCTAAAACCGTTGAGCACGTTTCGTTGAAAATTACCTTCAGAGAGTTCCAATGGTCTTCCACGGATGATTCCTCAGTGGTGCCACGTAGTGTTTCCTGCTTTGCTCTGACAGTTGCAGTGAAAGTGTCCTTTGTGGTTGTGTCTTTCAGTTTTTGCGTGTTGAACTTGCATTGTGGCCTATCCCCAGGTATCCTCGAGGCTTTCAGCTTCACCTTGAAAGTCCCTTGTACTAGATAGTGGTCTGAACCCACATCTGCTCCTCTCCTCGACCTTGTGGTTAGGCATCCGCAGCACGTGACCTAGCCATCTCAATCTACGTAACTTTATAGCCTCTTCGATTGATTTTCCCTCTTTGCCCAACACTACGCCTAACGTCAACATTACTTACCTTACTATACCACCTAACGCGAGAAAGAGATCGTAAACATCTGTGGTCAAAAACAGACAATCTCTTCATGTCTTCCGCTCTCAATGGCCACGTCTCTGCGCCATAGAGAAGGACGGAGCGAACTGCTGAGCAGTACACACGTCCCTTGGTTGACAGCCGGATGTCACGCCTACGCCAGAGACGGTGTAAGTTAGCGAAAGCAGCCCGAGCTTTCTGGATCCGTGCTGTGATTTCGTCACCAATCAATCCGTTGGTGCTGATACAACTTCCCAAATAGGTGAAGTGGTCAACATGTTCTATCACTTCACTCCCTATCACTAAGCTAGGAGTTGACGTAGTCCAGTCCTGTAGCAGCATCTTACATTTCACAGGGGCGAATCGCATGCCAAACATACGAAGATTGCTGCTCAAGGTGTTCAGAAGACTCTGCATTTTGTCAGCGTCCTCCCCTAACAGGACTATGTCGTCTAAGTCTAAGTCTATAAGACTATTCCCTGGTAACAAGTCGATTCCTAAGTCGTTAAGTTCAGTTAAGGATACTTCCATTAGCATATCTATGATGAAGTTAAACAGAAAAGGGGAAAGTGGACATCCTTGACGGACACCACTGTTTGTTATCAATTCAGATGACAATTCCCCATAAGCCCTTACACAGCTACGTGAGTTTGAGTGGAGTGCCTTGATTAGTGCAATGTACTTTCTTGGCACTCCCTTCATAGTCAAGCATTGCCATAGTACCTCTCGATCCACGGAGTCGAAGGCCGCCTTCAAGTCAAGAAATATGGCAATTGTTGGACGCCTAAAAGTGTGTCTATGTTCTAGGATCTGTCGGAGGGTGAAGATATGATCTATGCACCCTCTACCTGGCCTAAAGCCCGCTTGATTTTCCCTCGTTTGATTCTCCCGAGTTCGGCTTAGTCTGTTCATGATTACTGAGCCTAGGATTTTAGAGACTAAGTTCGTCAGGCTGATTCCTCTATGATTATCACATGAGGACTTGTCTCCCTTCTTGAATACTGGTATATTAAGTGACTTACCGCAGTCTGATGGAACCGTCTCTGATTCCCAGACGTTACCTAGTACCTTAGTTAAACTATATACTAGTATGTCACCCTCATATTTAAACACCTCCGGAATAATTCCGTCGGGTCCTGCCGCTTTGCCTCGCTTCAAATTACAGATAGCTTTGGTGACCTCACTTACAGACGGCGGGCCAGTGTCTATATCCCATTCGGGTGTGTGCTGGATGGCGGGGAGGCTCAGTGTGGCTGTAGGCAAGTTAAATTGTTCCTCGAAGTGTTCTTTCCAGCGTTCGAGGCGTCTATCCTGAGAGCTAATTAAGGAGCCATTTTTCTCACAAATAGTCTCACTTATGATTTGCCTTCTCCCACCCGTTTCCCTGATGAGTCTAAAGAGTTGCCTAGTGTTGCCTATCGCCGATGCTTTTTCCATCTGTTTCGCCTTTGTCAACCAACACTGTTCACGGTCCTTGCGGAGACTTTTCGTAAGTTTCCTTTTGTGCAGCTTTCGCTCCTCATTGAATTCGGAGCTCGCCGGAATAAGTCTTCTAGCATCTATCAGTTCGGATGAGGCAGTCGAAATCCAATGGTTTTTACTCACCTTTGGATTTACCTTATTCACAGCTTTTACAGCTGTATCTATGGCTGATTGAATATTCTTCCAGGCTTCTTCAGGGTGAGCGCAGCTGTCGGACTCAGATATGTGTTTAGCTAGTTCTTCCTCAAATAGGGACTTAGTTTCCTGATCGAGCTGGGGACGTGATGGGTTTACCGCTAGCTGTTTCCTACGTCCGTTCAGTCGTAAGCACACACGAGCGCGGACCAGTGCGTGATCGGTATCTACACACGTGTTCCAGAAGGAGCGACAATCCCCTACCGACCCACGCCAACGATAGCTTATTGCTATGTGGTCTATTTGTGTCCAGCGTTGGTTTGATGATGGAGGTCGCCAGGTCAAACAGTGTCTCTCCTTGTGTTTGAAGTTAGTGCTTACAAGAAACAAGTGATTATCTGAACAGAACTGTAGGAGACGGTCACCGTTGTCGATTCGCTGGCACGGAATTCCGTATGTGCCACCGACATTCTTCTCAGATTGACACAACTTCCCTACTTGAGCATTAAAGTCACCAGCTAAAACGACTATATCTGAGCGTTTAGCCTTTCGCAGCAAACTAGACAGCTTTTGGTAGAATTCATCCTTCGTTTCATCCGAACTGCAGTCAGTGGGGGGGCGTAGGCGGAGATTACGAAGAGGCATCGGCGAGTAGTGCAGTCCTTTCTCCTTTTCACTGATCCATTCAGACGGACAGCACACATTCGGCTATCTACCGGGATCCAGTCAAGTAATGTCTTTTCTGCTTTTATGTGTTGACAAGCATATGAGGAAGATAAAATTAATACAAGGGCGAAAATAGTAACAGCAAAAGAATTATGACAAAAACGACGCAGAAGCATTGAAGTGAATGAGTTTATCTACAACACATTAAAGTTTATCTTACATTTTCACTGTTGAAACATGTGTTATGCCTATACAGAAGTATTCATCTGAGCCTGCTATGCCAGGGGAATGATGAATAGATAATTTTTTTTAAAACTAGCAGAAAATCAGTAGAACAATACACAACTCCAATCCTTAAAGTATTCGACTATTAGCGAGGGTTATTCGTGAAAATATAAACAAACAAAACTGATGATCGCAAACCAAGTGATTTGAGTCCAATTCCTTTGTACCATTAGAGACAATTGATTCTCTTTTAGATGGTGTTCTGTATAACCTCCGAAAAGATCATCATTTTCATTGTTACCTAACATCTTGATGTACTGATATATAATGTGCGGTAACCCGAAATACTACTTGCTAATTCCCCAACTATTCTGGTACTGCTAGTTTTTCAAACTTGCAGGAAACACTCCCAACTATGTGGATATAGTAGTTGCGAACTTTCAAGATACAAGTTCTCTTTTATTTTAAATAATGTTGTTTGTCTCACCAAGTTAATTTTCTGAATTTAAGATTCGCTTTAATTTATATTTTTAAAAAGAGTATTTTTGAATTAAATGCTTATAAACCCCGGTTTTCATAAATTTAGTTCCATTAATTAGTGTTCTTAAAAATATAATCTCACATGAAACTAAAGGCATCCAAAAATTGGCGATCACTTTACTTTTCAATTGTTGTTTATTTGTTTATCCTCTCTCAAGCTATTCCATCACTTTCACCAGTCATAACACTGACAATCAGTCGTCAACAGTGAAGGCGAACGGCGATATACCGCACTTACATACTGCTCAAAACCCAACAGTGACTATATCCCATATAACTTCTATGAAAGTAAAACCCCATCCAGTTTCCAAAGATCCTGTTGAACATTTATCCCATGCATCTATAACTCCATTATACTTGTGTAACAAGATAGAGAAATCGGCTGAAAATTGCTTAAACACTAAAGATGGTATGTTGTAATACATGCATACTTTTATTATTTTAATGAGTGTTCAAAATGTTTTTTCAAGTTCAAATAGTAGGTCGTAGAAATGCTTAATATCACCTTATATCACTGAAGCCCTATGTTCCTCTAGGAATTAAAGGAAATAATAATAATACCTTATATTAAGTTGGATAAAGTAAATCTGTTTAATTCATATGAACTGTGATCAAGATTTGACCGGATAGTTGCAAAATAATTGAGCGCTGAGTGAGAAGTAGACATTTATAAATTTCGCTGAGATTTTACAAATATAATTTTATAAATCTGTTTAACTTTGTAAAACTTAAAAGGGAGTCGTGATCAGTGGGGTACAGCAGGTCGAAGGTAAGGACAAATATTCGCCCAGGACATTGGCTAGTAGTCGCGCTATTTTGTCAGTTAGCAGAAGTTGGAATTCATGGGCCATTGGATTGGGCCCCATTGGCTTAATGGCCTACGAGCTCACTAGCCTTGTAACCAGAAGGTCCTGGGTTCCGACCCCGGTGGGTGCGTACTGATAAAGAGTCCCAAACTAGGCTGACGAAACAGCTGTCCAGTACTCCCTGCAGGTTTTCCAATGGTTCTCTAACAGATGTCAGCTCATGATGAAATCCTGTAACCAAAAGGGATATATTTTTGACACATTCACCCTTGCATACATATTGGTAATGGTTCATAGCACGATTAAATGATTTCGCAGTTTTATTCTGTGTAATTACCTGAGGTTATCATATATCGGAAAGCGTATTTAGTAAGACTAAAATACTGTTACACATTTTACTCTATGAGTGGTACGCAGCGGTTATATGTTAACTCTGTCTATTTATCGTTATACTTTGTAGGTAACTGTCAGTCAGCTGAAACCAATGAATCACCGAAAGATTCTTATCCACAGTCAACACAACCGTAAGTTATAAAAAACATATTAGCTGTGTACTGTTATTACCTGATTTTAACAGTTGGTGGTTTTTTGATTGTTGTATGTAATTTCATTTCACTGAATGAATACAGCCAAGTTATTTTCTCCTTATTTTTTATTCGAGATAAAAATAAAGGTCTTAATTTTTCAGTCACAGCGCCTTCACTTTTATCCTGTATATATTCGTGCTTTTGCAGGACCTCTAGTCTTAAAGAATGATATAGCTTCACACAACGCGTTAATGCTGTTATTTATAAAAACTAAGCATAGAATTTAAGTTTTTTGAATTTGAATCTTTTAAGAACTATGCGTTGTTTATTTATCCTATAAAATTGACTATTAGATGGTAATCTAGGTACTGTTCTATTATTTCGAAATGCTCGGATTCTATTGATCTAGTCTTATATATCTCTAAATATTCTGTGAATCCATTGTATACATCATAGATAAATCAAGACCTACATTATTGGTTATCAGTACCCCTGGTTCATATATTAAAATTGCCAGCTAGTGTCTGTTTGTCATGAGTTGCCAATATTTTCTAGTTATTGTGTTCATGTGTGTGTACAGCTTAAGATTATATGTAATATTGCTTTTATAATCAACTTCTACTGATATTCTATGGTGTTGACTACTATTCGACTGATCGATCAGTTTTGAAAAAAATCCATAATGGATCGCGACTAATCAGTCAGTATTTTAATCTCGTCACACTTAGCTTTCTGGAATGATGACTTGGTTTCGTATACAAATAATATAATAAACACTTTCTTCACTGATATCATTTCACAGTAGAAAAAGTATTCTTAATGGCTGACCTTATGGCCTTACCATCCTGTTTATTTAGTAATAATAATAATCTGCTTTATTCCAAAAACAGTACTTATAATACAGAATGGAATTCTCAGCGTTTGTCACGATATTGCGTCTAATTGACTCGAAAATACAAATAAGATTAACCACAGGAATTTGTTCACATTTACGTTAGGAATAAAGTCAAAAATGTGCAAACAACAGTAGGTCTGTTTCAAACAGTATTGTCGATACTGTTTGGAAATTTTATCATGTTATGCAGTAATGAATCTAATGTTCTCTTAACATAGCATGGTGAAGGGAAAAACAAAAAATAACAAATGCTACAGAGCTCAAATGATGTTTACACTTATAAGAAAATAAACACAAGAAATGAGAGTATGGTAAATATAAGATGAATAATAACAGTAAAGCTTGGTTTATTACGGTAGGAGAAAGTTGTTTGTTTACTAGTGCAAAAAAGGTTAGTCAGTTCGTGCCTGACACTATTTTCATCACATAAAATACGGGCAGCCAATTACGGTATCGTGGAATTTTTATACTGAGGCGTGCGCGCATAAAGTCTTCTCATGAAATGACTTCTTGTTTTATCTGAGGGAAGACAAGGTGAAAGTGGGTGCTCACAGTCTGACAAAAATCCTTTTATATTTATTTATATTAATAGTGATGGCTTACTCAAAGATCGTAGGCTTACTGTTGTTTTTTACTTACAGATTAGTCATATAAGGTTTTAATTATGTAAAAGATTAATTTTACAGGAAGCCATCCGACTAGATTTGCTGCACCACTGCACCTCAATAATTAAAAAAAAACAAGTTCTGCAGGCAAATTCTTATATCTCTCTCCTTTTAATTTCATTTCTATCCTTAAACCACTGTGCTACAGCGTAGTAAATCTCTCATGATAATCTCAGTTGAATAAAGTGTCCAAGTAATTTTAGGTGCAACTGGTTGTAGATCTACTGAATATACAGTATAAATGACAGATAGTTATTGGCATCGACTTATCTATCTAGCAAGTTGTCCTATTTTATGAATTTATCACAAAATCGAAACAGTTAAAGTTCAGTTCATTTCTAAATATGGTTTTTCATATAATACTCTTATATTTGCGTTTCTTTCTAGGACCTGTTTTAGTTTACCCGATTCATCCACTGATCATCATCTTGGAAATTCCTCGGAAATCCAGGTAATATTTTTTCCATTATTCTTAATAGGTCATTTGGATGTTCATTAGTTTTTTAAAGATATTGATATATTCACTGAGTGGTTCAAAGGTGTGAACTCAGGTCTTAAAACAAGCTTATGCAGTGATGTAGAAGATTCGCAGCTCGGGTGGATGGATGTTTTGGTGTTGTATTGTTCAAGCTAGGTAGTTTAATTGCGAAGGATAATGAAAGCTTTGAAATCAAGCCATCCAGCTCAGAGAACACAGCAGTACCAAAAAGCCCAGCCTCAACTCAATGTTTTTAAAATTCTACTTATCTTACATCCAAAATATATTTTCATTGTAACTTACTTTTAGATAGGTATTACCAATCAGCTTTCAATCATAAAGCAATTGAATATGAATCTTGCTGTTTGCCTGTTAAGGATCTTTGTTAGTGTTAGATTTTTCAAGATATAATTATGTGCTATTGATATCTGTCCTGTATTTATCGAAGGCTTTTAAATGGCATCTTGCTTAGTTGTTTGGCATGTAATAAAAGCACCTTTATTATTTCAATTCATATATTATTGGGCTTAAGTCTTTGCTAGGTGTAAATCATGACCGTCTTTTTTTTGTAACTGACTACTAAACTGAAGTGATGACAAAGTTTCATTTTCACTGTAATTATAGCAGCGTTGTAACACAAATGTCATATGGTAGAAACTCTGTTGTTTCTATTCTAATTTTAATTTCAAAACCTGGTTGGTTTCCTTGTATTCAGTTACTGACACGAAGTGAAGGGAAAAAAGAAACCGACTGTCTGAATTCGCCTGTTTAGATTTAATATCGTTGTACGTTATTCTTCTGCTTAACTGACCACTTGTAAATATATGAATTAATCTGTTGATTGAAAGTTATTTTAGCATATTTACTATCATATTACGTTAAATAGTTTTCTTTTTGTTTTTAATCAGTATCACTGTCCAATTGTAATTGGATCGCAATGCTATAAACAATAAACTAATTTATAGTACTTTGACTACATAAATAAATGGCTTAAAGTTTTTTGTATAGTATATCCTTAAGGTAGAAATAAGTTTTAATTTTATAGAAGTGATGTTTCAGTGTGTGGTCATTATAATTCCAACCAACATGTTTTTATCCTAGAATTGAAATCTGAAAGGTATTCAAAATGTAAAATTCAACAGGTCTAGTAATATTTGTATACCATAATTAAGCAACAGATTCACTTAGTCATTGATGCTGCTAATTTACAGTGGTACTAACCAGTGTGACATTCTCACTTAACCCCCCCCCTATACTTATTAATCCTTGGTTCTCTTGTTTTAGTTTCTATGTTCAGATTATATATTCATTTTCACTTATTCAATACCACTTATATTTTACTTGTTTATCCAAATTTTATGGATTTCTGATGTCAGCTACTAATTTCCAACTTTTTAAAATTTCTTTTCGTAGGATTTCGTTCTTCCACTTGATGCATTTCACATGTCTCCACTGCGTGAAACTGAATGTAAGGATAGTTCAGACAATCTTCCAGTACTACAGCATGCTGAATCTGTTGCAGTAGGTACTCCAGATGATGAGGATGGTGTAGATGACAAGAGTGATAATTATGCTGAACACTGTAATACTGCAAATTCACCAGTAATGATAATCAATGGGTCTCAGTGTACTTCACCTTTTAGTTCAGTGGCTACCCTGCCTATCCCTAAAGGATTGAATGTTGTAGCAGGTAAATTATGCTTGTTCTAAACCTTATGCATTTCATATTTCATAATTACATTCGTGTTTATGCTGTTTGTTTTTTAATTATTCCCTCAAATTTCTTCGTTCAGTTATGTGGACAGTTCGTATATTCGACTAACATACATAAAGTCGCTTTGTTGTATGTCTTAGTAACTTCATGAAAACATGCATATACACTCATGTAACCCAACTACACACATGGCCTGGAATTTGATTTTCAACCGACACATTCCTAGACCTTGCCCAATTTACTTGCCGGTAGTAAGCCTGGAGAAAAAGAAAGGTTTGACTCGAGGTTAGCCACTCCACCCTATAAAAACAACACAATTACCACTGAAACTTCAAAGCTCTCTCCCACTAGAAGCGCAAAAGAATGAAAAAAGAAATTATGAATTCAGTCTTTTATTGTGGTATAGTCGAAAACAGAATCATCGGCAAGCAATTTGAAATAACATCTGAACAGACAAAATAGAAGTGAAGATCGGTGAAGCAGTTTATCTTTTACTCCGACTGATACTTATCATCAGGACATAACCGCCTATTTATTGGGTTTTAGCTTAACTAAGTTTACTGTTGACAGTACAAATTAGTCGAAAATTCAAATTTTTCAATTCTGTTGCTAAGGGTAATTGAACTTCTGATTATTCTAGATTTAAAAATTAAAAAAAATAATAATTTACAATAATCATCCATATAAGAAGTCACTTCATTTTTCTTCCTTTCTTTCTTCGAATATTTAACACTTTTATTACCTTATTAACTAAATGAAACCAGTAATTTAGTAAGTGTTCTAAATATGTTTAAGTGTAAAGATTATGGTTACTTGGTTAAAAAGTGCAGTTATCTATTTGTTTAGAAGGTATACGGTGGAGGAGAAAACAATGCCAGGAATATGGGTTTCTGTATAAAAGAAAATGCCAGATACTGAAACTAGTAATTAGGCCTCTTGATTTATGTTTCCACACATGTTAATTCTTTACCACTTTTTAAATTAAATGGCCACAAATTGTTAATTTGCGATTTTTAGCTCCATTACCAGCCAATATCATCGGCGAGTATTTGTCCTTACACTGGTCACTACTTCCCACTAGAAATCCAGGCAACTTCGTCCTGTAGTCGGTCACTACTCAGTATCGGATTAATTCTCAAGCGTTAGTTTGTAGGGGATTGATTGGTTTCAAGTATGGCCACGTGTTAACATAACTCTCAAAGTAGGGCGTAGTAGCTGTCCGGCACTTCCTTGCTTTCAATGGTTCTCTAACTCATATCAATCCGTAATCAAGCTAGAAATCAGTCAAGTCCCTACAGATGCACATTTGAAAATTAATTCGTAATTATTACTGTTTGTATCTATGGTCTATGGTAAATATGAAGGGAGTAGCGACCCAGACCATATAGTCCAACGAAATGTTCTAAAGCAGTCACTTATTAACTGCATAGAAATGTGAAAATTGCTTATGTATGATAACTGAGATGTGTGCAAACATGTTCCATACATGTCTTCAAGTTTACTATAGGGGTTTCATTCGAAAGGTCACATTTAAGTGTTTTTACGAATTCATCCAGTATTCGAGCCACTGTGGTTGTTTATTTCAAGTTCATTTACCTATCATTAACTTGAATCACTATTTTTTATGTTCACCCAGCCATCATACCATTTAGATGCTCTAAATAATATGCATAGATTGTATGCTACCTCAATTGAATTATTCTGAATTTCACCTGATAATTACAATACTTTTGTATATTATATGAAGTTTTTATTGAATTATTTCATGTTGGTTAATGATAATTTCTTCTTCATGTTGCTTATATTTTACAGTTGATGCCGATGGAGTGCACATTTTCGAAGATGGAAATTTCTTATATGCTCTACCTGGTCTAGCAGAGAAGTATTCAGATGATTCCGATTTTTACGATTCCCGTGAAGATGTTGGTAATGTGACTGATCTTAATCCAGCATACTCTGCTAATGATCAAGATAAGGAAGAACAACGTAAAAATGCAAACTTTGAAAAACTTGTTTCAACTCCTTTGTCTTCCACTTCGTCAAAAGTACAGGCAACAGACAAATTAGTCAGTAAGCGTTCTGGTAGTAGTGACAGCTTAGTTAAACAGCCTAGAGTTCGATTCAGCTCGGAACCTATTTTAGTAAGTTCCTAATAAATTATTTTTACTTCATTACTATGAAGGTGAATCCCTCTCGTTTTATTCCCCTTTTTATAAGTGGGTTAGATAATTAATGTCTTACCCTGAATGATATTCACTAAGAAGATGCGATGGAGGATTTCCACCCTCATATGTGTAATATATTTGTATACTTATTAAGGCCTAGCTTAACTTGAGTGTTCTGTCTAATAATATGAGTTTTTTGTAGTAGTTTTGGTTGCCATAAATGAATGGAAGTCTGAAATGGAAAGCTAACCGAAATTTGCTCAGCATTCATCACCTACCTGACTGGGGTGTAGAGATTGTTTTCATCACAGTAACTGAGGTAGCAAAAACTGTCTAATCTAAAACAGGATAAAACAGCGGCATCCGGTGGTATGGCTCCATAATTGTTTGAAAATGGTAGTGATAAACCATTAATAATAACGATAATAATCACTTTATTTCAAACAATAATAATCATGCAGAATGGAATTTTCAGCATTTTTAATATATATTGCAACAATTTAGCTCCTTTTATAAATGTGCTGATATATAAAATTAAAAAATAATTATAATAAAAGCACAAAAACTGAGGGTTGGAAGAATAATATCATAGATGATACATGTAATAACAATCTTTGCTTATACTTTGCAGTTCAGTTACTGATTTAAAAAGTTTATATGTTCTTTTCTGACTCTTCACACAAAACCCGCACTAAATATGGCAGGGTAAAATTTTTACATTTAGTTGTACAAGCATAAATTCTTATGAAGTTTCTTTTGGTTTCACCTGAAGATATACAAGGAAACAGTTCAGACTAAAGAGGATGTTTGGTATCAGACAAGATAGCCTTAACCAACTGCTTGTAAGAATTGAAGCGCCTATTGACAATAATGTCAGTTAGTTGAGTCAAAGACACCACTAACCCAACTTACAGCCTTCAGTGTTTAACGTAATATGATATAGTCTTTTTTGATAAGTCCAGAGAAGAATAAGGGGGAGAACAATGAATAAGAATGGGCAGAATACATGAATTAATAAATTTTAAGAGAAGACGTTGAGTTATTCCAGAAAGTTTCAACTTCTTTAAGCCAAACGAAAAATTTTCTTAGAAATCAAGAAGATATAAGGCGTCCAGCAGAGATGTGAAGAAAAACTGATGCGGAGAAAAGTTATATTCAATCTACTCCCTATCACAGTATCGTCAATATTACGGGAATCATGCGACTGAATCAGTTCACGAAAGTCTTGTTCGCACCTGATACTAAAATCAACAATACGACATGTAGATGGAGTTAATTTAACACCACTTAGGGGAGTTCACTTGTTAACTTCAGATAAGAATCTTTTCGTATAAGAACAATGCCATGCAGAAACTACTTGGACAGAAATGGTTAAATTGTCGGCGTATGTTAGCTTTGGATGAATACGGAAGGTCATGCAAAAACAAAGATAAAAGTTATGGAAAGAGTACAGTGTCGTGAGGCACACCAGTTTCCCTTTGCGCTTTGCATTCAAAACAGTATGTTTTTTTCTAGCCGAACAATAAGCAGACAGTCACCTTCTGACCCAAGACTCACTGCATGCTGTAGTCAGCTTGCTTGGTAAAAGTGCACTAGGAATAGAGTCAGAAGCAGCAGTATAGTCTAAAAAGAAGACTCGAACAAACTTTGGGCCAGCATCTAAAGTGCTTATACTGCATTTGTAAGCAAACTCCTCTGGGTCATTAAAAGATTTCAAACAAGGTTTAAGAACATGGGAGAGAAGTTTCTCCACAGTTTTCAAAAATAGTGAGGTGATTGTAGGATTATTTTTTGTCCTACAGATTTAGTCCTTCCTCAATACTGACGACACAGAGTCTGGGCTTAACTATAGTTAAAACAGAATGACTTGACTTTAACTTTATCTGTTCCTAAAACATAAAATAATTCATCGATTACACCAAGAAAAATGTACAAATCCACTGTCATTACAAAAATAGGACAAAAACGTACCGAACAGTATTGAGGGTACGGACAAAATGAACATTCAATTAATTACATGTATATACAAGTAGAGTGACAGACAAAAAAGAACATTCAAGGTCACCATCACGTGGTGTAAGTTACATTGATTGGCCAATAATCGCGACAAAAAAGGTCACATAATATTGATTGGCTGTTTATCATACAGTCTATCTATCTACCGCGATTAACAGTGATGGCGATTGACCAAAACTCTAAGCCTGATCCAGAGGATGATTTTGGTACAGGTACCACCTTTATTTCTTCCCAGGCAACAGGTACCTTATGCCTTTAAAATGATTCATTGAAGATTCGTGTAAGAGAATGACACAAAATATCAGCACACTTTTCAAGCAAAATGCTTGGTACACCATTGGGACCCAGGCTGTGTAATGAACTTAAGGATTTGAGACACGTTAATACATCCTTTTCATTGAAACCAAGGAAATGATTTACGTGACTAGAAATATCATGTTCAATCATATTAGCTTGTTGCATTATAAAAGATCGATTCAAGGCATTTACATCAGAATAAGCATCAACTGAAATTTGTTTTTTACTTGTAAGTTGATTAGAAAGTTTCCGGGTGTTTGAAACATTCTTGCATGATAAAAATTATCATTATTTATCCCATTTAGTCTTTGTATTTCAGACTTTAACAGAGGGTTTATTCTTCGAACACCAACATCATCACGTGATTTATACAGATTCTCTGTTTCTATTCTAAACTTTTTTAGTTGTGGAGAAGAGATCCTATATCGTAGACAGAGTTTCAGTAAGATTGCAAATGTCCAAACAAAACTTGAGATAGCAGGTAACTTCTGATATTTCATCAACGAATAGGACCCAGTCAGTGTCACACAACATGCATCTTAGTGCTAGAATATTATCATGTGAATAGGATCGTTCTTGAACTTTCTTTGTTAGGTAAACAAAAAAACCCTTTTGTGTAACTTGCCATACAATTTCGGTTATAGACAAATAATGCAATGGTCAGAATTCGGCAATATAGCCCTACTTCGCACCTCGTAAATGTCATGATCGTTTATGAAAACCAAGTCTAAGGTTTTGTCCAGACGAGTATTGGATTTGACAAGAGTGTCATGACCAAGTGATGTGAGAAAGCTTTGATCGCAAGAATTAAATCCCGCATAGAGTATGGACAAGGAATTTCCAAATATAGGAGTAATAAATTCGTATGCGAAGGTGTAGATATATCAGAGGAATTTCATCCTGGGGTCATATAAACATCTGTTGTGTGTATATAGGAATATTTACTTAAATGCTCTGGACACCACCTAACTGTGATACAGCCTATATTTCCATTGGAAAAATGAAAACCAAGATGATTAGATGTAGACCACTTTGTATTAATAAAAGTGGCTACCCGTCCTCCATGCTTTTTCTTTAAACTATGTCTGTCGTGATGGAAAACTTCATATCCATTTGTAATGAGATTAGATTATCATCATACTGTTGGTGGAGCCAAGTCTCTTGTATAGCTAGAACACCAGCATTTCGACACAAACTTGAGGATATTAAAGATTGGAAATAGTCCACTTTGTTAGGCAGAGATCTTCAGTTAGTATTAATAACCTCAGGGATAGTCATTTAATTAATTAACTTGAAAATCCCCATTCAGTCATATAAAAGAAAAGAAGGCGTTCAGCGAAGAGACTCTTTTCGGCGAATTCATTCACTGAGCTGTACAATCGTATATTTATACAATTTTGTTTGTGTGTGCGTACATTAGATTTATAAAGTTTAGATAATTATGTAATATAAGTATTTTTTGGCTTGGAAACAAACGTTAAGATGGAAAATAAAATAGAATTGATTAAGTGAGTAGAATTCAGATTAGGTCAGGTTGGCAACAGTGTTAATGAGTGGTGTTTAAAATCAAATAAGGGTGGGGTTAGAGAATAATACAGTTGAAAATAAGTAAGTTAATCGGATGACGCAACGCAGTTGACTAGAAATTGGACGTGGGTCAAGTTAGTAACATTGTTAATGAGGGTAGAGATTACAAAAGGGTGGGGTAGAGAATAATATAAGTGAAGATGTGAAATAATAAAATGCAAGAGACAAAATAATACAATTAGTAAGACTGAAATTAAGAAAGATTACGTCCATTGTAGATTTAATGAATGAACGAATTTATTTTGAATGCAGAGTTCAAGATTTAGCAGATGAATTGCCATTGCTTCTGCGATGTGGAGAAGTTTGATCCGTACACTTTTAGCAAGATTGCCTTGTATTCTGTAGATAACTTTGAAGTTTATTTCTGGTTTGACTTGGTGTCCAGAGTCGATCAAATGTTCAAGGATCGAGCTGCGGGGGCATCGGTTTTCTCCTTTATAAAACCATGAAGGTAAATGTTCGTTGACGCGTTTGGATAGCGATTTAATTAATTTCTGGAGGTTTGATGCACGCTTCCAACCAGAGTGATGTTTTTCCTCAACGTGATAGGTTGGAAGAGATCTTAAAAACACACGATTATAAATAATACGATTTGAAGACATTTGTGATTGATTGAAACAAGAATATCGAAGCAAAGTGTAGGCTGATGGAAAATGGTATTTTGTGGTAGCCCGAAATTCAAGCAGGCCGACTGTATAAAACCACCTTAACCAAGATATTAGGTTATATGTGGGAATCTGAAATAGTCCTTCTGGACTGGTTTAAATCAGTAACTGTTCTAGTTTCTAAGTTGGGAGCCAAATCTACTTGTATTAATCACAGAGGAACCAGTCTAACTAACACAGTATCTAAAATTCCAGGTCCAATAGTTATGTGTGAACTAAGCGGTGCATGGGAGGAACAAACCGGTGAGAACCAGATAGGTGTTAGTCTCGGACGGTGCTGTATTGATCGTATATTCACCTGTTGTTCACAGGTTCTAGAACATAGACATAACTGTAGGTGGAGAATGCTTGCCATTTTCTTTGATCTCAAGGCAGAATTTGACTTACTCTGCCGAGAAGTGGTAAGTCGATGTCTGACCTTGAAGGGAGTATGTAGCATTGATTAATGCACTCTTTCTTCATTCAGACACTCGTGGAAAAGCATTTGAAAAGATGACGGTTATTTGTTTAAAATTTGCACATCTTTCCAATTGAATTGAGGTTTGAAACTGTTTACGTTCATTTGTCTGAAGGAATAATTGTCATATCCCTTGACTGCTAGTATATGCAAAGACGAAGGGTATATCCACCTTCACCTATGTTGTTCACAGTTGATATAAATTATCTTAAACATAATCACATTTCTTTACATTCATCCTGAAGCTGGCGATGAAGACGTCGTTTAGAACGACAATGAAAGTTTGACAATTAAACCAACTTAGAGGATTCATTTAAACCAAAATCGTCCATCTGAAGTACAAATCTTCTCTGTCATTTTAAAAGAATTATTATTGAATGGTATTATGCTTCCAAAACAAAGCAATCATTGCACTTAATTAAGAATCGAAAGTTGTCATAGTAATTTGGTCGCTTAAGCTTTTCGTATAAGCAAATATTGCAGGAACTGTAGTCGGTATTCACCTACAGCATTCACTGCGCCATTTGCATTTATCAACTTTAAAGACAGTTTTGGTTTTGTTCTACCAATCAACATTTATTTTCTGTTTTGCAGTGTTTTACTAACGTCCATTAGTCCAAACTTATCTAATCTGTGCAACAGTTTTAGCGTCCAGTGTTAATAATTATAGTGATAAGTGGAACAGAGAAATTGAAATTCTGCTCCTTTTGTGTGTGCGTACTTGTATAGTTGATTTAAACATTTTAGATTGATATACTTGATGTCTGTTTGCAATTTATTTCACTGTATCCTAAATTCAGGTTGCTGAGTATTGCATATATTGTATTCAGTTCAAATTATGTGGTTATATACTCTGTAGTGTTCAATTTTATGCGTTTATCCTTAAAGGTATTCGGAAACATTACTATGCTTATGGCATGATTCATAAAATCATTGTGTATACTTTTTTCTACGCACAAATATTCGACGAAATATCTTAATTCACTTGCAATAAATAAAGTGTTACATTTCAGACATTTTTAAATGTTTAGTCTCTTGTTACCTAAACAACCTAACGAAATGGTTGTTACTATTATGTCATTTCAAATATGATAGTGATATAGTTGGCAGCTTACTTAGCACTTCACTGTCCATTTGTATTTTGAAATCTTAAGATGTATTCTATTGATTCGGCATGAAACTTCTGCTAATGCTAAAATCAGTTGTTTGTGACCTGAGATGAATGTTATCAGTCTTATTTCCGCTCAATCAATGAAAAGTGCCAAATTTATCTATAAAGTAGTCAACAGTTGTAGTGTAATGAGAAATGAATCAAGCAAATTAGTAGTCAGATGCGCAAGTACATGGATTAAGTGTCCTACTCGACTATTTATAACTTTTTAAAAAATTAGTCTATAACTTCAAGTTTGTGGATCAATCAGAAGAGTTGTTAAACTTCTCCTCTTCGAATCGGTTGTCAGCACTGTGAGTGTGTAAATAAGTCAAACTATCAGATGTAACAACCGTCATCATTAATCGCAGTACATTGCATTGTAGTTTATCTTAGGGAAATATATATTCCATTCTCTAGAGTAGGGTCATGTTGTTACATACTACAATCTCTTTTTAATGGTGTTTGACTGCACTTGGGCGTCATTACGCAAAATCCATCATTAATAATTTCAGTCAGTGTCAAGCATGCTCCTCAATGGTAGTAAAAATAAGGTTACACTTGCATAATGGACGCATTGGAAGGCAGTTATCACTAGTAATCACAGTCAGATTGCAGTTGTTGCGTTTTTCCAACAGAGTACACAAAAACTATTTTACCTCTCTTAATTTTAAGTGATTATCTACCTGATGTCAATCTACGACAAAATTGTCACTATGTTTTAATTAGGCTTCATCGGTCTGAACATAATGTCCATGATGTCAAATTCGACCAGTCACGCTTCACCTGCTTTAAGACTTAGTGCAACGTAAATTAGTTCTGTTTATTGGTAGATTGGTTCGATGTGACATAACCGGGTAGAGGGTGTCATAGGTGTTGTGGCATTGCTTTATTATTATTATTATTATTATTATTATTATTATTATTAAACTAGCGGTCATGGATTCGGATCCCACTTCACATACAAAAGTTTGAGCGATAGTCAGGCAGTATCATTAGACCTATCACAGATGGGTTTTATTGCTCGGATCTATTCATATCCGAGCAATAAAACCCATCTGTGATATGGTTGCTAAGTTATTTATCCTTCCCAATTAGTGATGTGTCAACTCTATTATCTAACTAAATGTGAGGCTGTAATTAGTGATTAAGGTTTCACAAATAATGCGCTCTAAGAAAATTATACAAGTTTTGTATTTCAATATGGACCACATCAGTGATGTGGCCTCTTGTAGCCCCTGTCCAGTCTACTAGGTTTTGATAACCATACAATTTTCTTTTTTATCAACGGCAGTGTAAAAGTCCTTTTCTAGAAAATGTGTGCACGTATTAAGTAGCAACATTTGCATTTTGTGTCTCTTGTGCAAAACTGTTCATTTACCCTATAAACCGATATCTCCTTTATGTTAAATACCTGTTAATCGTTATGGTATGTTGAATATAATGCTAAATAGTTAGGTGTGATAGTGTAATAACAATGATACAGTCTTTTTTGTTGTGTTTTGCAAGCTACCTGTTGCATGTAACATTTGTTTAGATCTTGGTTATTAATTGTAAACATTTTGTGATAAATATATGCACATGTGACAAATAAAGTGTAGTATAGGTATGCTCTTAGGTTTCTGTGCTTGTGTGCGCTCGTGTATGTGCTAACATTATGTGTACACACTCAACTTACTAGTAAGATATTGCAATCATTCCTTGCAGTAATAAGAATATATCAATTTTTTGTCTTGTTTTTGAACACATTTCATTGACATCTAGAATTTAACATTTTAAACACTATGCCGCATAATACGCTTTTCGTATGCGTACATGCAAATATGAGTACATCACATTGTTTGAAAATCAAGCGTGATGTATGCTACGATAATTCACTGCAGACATGAATTTCAATCTGAAATTTTTTCACTTAATACGTAAAAGTCACAGCATATTAGATTATCGATCGTTTATTCACAAATACTTTTTTAACGAATAGAGTTAGATTATGATTAAAATGTATCGTTCGCAATCACTAGAATCATACTGAGGTACCCCAAATCCTTAAAAGTTTCTTTTTTTTGATTCTTTTTAGACCGATTTCACCAGTCGTTTTTGAATTAGCTTTCCGTATGGCAACTTCTTTCTAACGTCATTCCAGCTGTCTTGATAGTTTTTAAATCTGGCTTTTTGTACTGAATTACTAGCAGTACACATAAAGCAAAAGAGACTGAATCAATCAGGAAATCGTTCAGACGACTACTCATTAAACTTTTAGATTATCTTAATCCGTGTTGGGTACAAATGGTCTCAAAATACTGAAACCGATTGGCAGTATGTATATTATTAGACTCTAACTTTACTTTATATTGAAAATTCACAGCCAGCCCACTTATTATATTTCCCATTGTAGTCTTCATTCTTTGATTTTCTAAAAGAAATTCACTTTCAGAGAGCTGGCTATTATTCTGCATTTTAATCTGCTTCAGCAGCCACCTAAGATTTCGAGTGATGTTAAGAATTCGAGTGTTTCAAGTGATTCACTCAGGAACAAAGCGAAAGAGTTTTCTTGTCTTCGAAGTTCGTTAGTATGTAGTGCAAAAGAGAATTGTTTCCTGCTCATATCAGCTAGTAACATATGTGTCTTTAACATCTCATTATAACTTGAGTGTTGTTTAAAAGAATGTAGAATTTTGACCACCAACCACACAGTATATTATGATCACCTTAAAGGTGGCGTTTTGAAATGTAGTTAGGTGATTAGTAATCGAAATTTCTCATTCTCTTCAACAAACACCTCACTACTTTCAATGGCATTGAAAGGATTTCGAATTACATGGTGGACGATTTAATTTTATGATAAGCACAGTGTCATGGAGCAAAATCAGAAACTGTTAAATGTCTAGAGCGAAAAAGATCCTGAACCTAGCGCTGATTCCAGAAGACTAATTGGGGCCTCAAAATACTATATACTTTAATCGACGTGAAAATATCAGAAAACGGATTGGCAATATGAGGATCGTTTATTTCTCCGCAGACAAAGAACCAGAACAACAGGATTGGTTACAAAGTACAAAGTCTATGAATAACCGTCAACATAAATCACAATAATACTTCTGATCGTTTTTCTCCAGTGTTCTACCAACCAGCGTACGATTAGACAACAGCTGCTATCGCTTTATCCAGCCGATTGGAGATCAGTTCCAATAAACAAGCCATATGTGTTGCTCATTCAGTTTTCACCAACACTGATACACAGAGTTGTTTTTAGCTTTCAAAAGTGTTTTCATTCAGGTGGTTTTGAGTGATAAACCATACGATTATTTATGTTCAAAAGTGAAACAATTCGATGAGTATGCGCTATTTATTTCCTCTAGGTAGGTAGCCTAAGGATGTAGCTAATAAAACCCAAAAAGTTAGGTCGTGATGTAACCATGTGGTTTATGCTCTTTATTTCTGAACTTTAAACTTCTCTTCACATACGTAGACCCATCATGAATTAAGTATGGCTTCTATCTTGGTGTACACACGGATTTGTTAATTATTTTTATGAATAGTGCGGAAGATTTTATATTAAAACATTTGAGAACTCAATATTATAGACCTTTTTTACAGATATTTTAATTAGCAAAAGCGAAGTCATCTACACCTCCTAAATGACCTATGCTTTGAATCATATCCTTTGGAAATCAAGTCACAACTGAAATAAGATACTAATAATTCTATCAACTTTGATATTCGGTGACGTATGTTTTTATTTCAGAAATCACCCTGATTATAAGTAGTCTCAACCACAAATTGTAATTTTTGCATTTTTTATTGTTCACCTTCTGCGACAAATTTATCTTTATAATGTTTAGTAACTGCCTTCTCACAGGTCATAGTTTTTACATCTTCGTTATCAACCTTATTGATTGCGTTGTAAAGATTTTTCCTCCAAACATTTTGACTTGTAAGTAAAGTTTCATAAATATGAACATTGGGAAATGTTTTACCGTCATCATTTTCTTTTGTGAATTTTTCCTGTATTGTACACCGTATCTAAAAGGTGCGATTGTGTTAATACCTAGAATCGTCTATGGCCTATTAGTCAATAGTTGTTTTTTTCATATTTTACGTTATTTCACTAAACATTACCTGCATTCTTTCAATGGTTCTTTTTCACTGCAAACTTTAGGTGTTCAGCACTCATTCAACTACAGATTACAATCGTCGAAATGAAGAAATCGATCCATTATCTGCTTCAGCAGAATATGAATTAGAAAAGCATCTTGAAGATATGGAAATGTTTGAAATTGATTTTCACAAAGGTTTGTTTACTTTTTTCAGACTAATTTTATATTCTCTCTAGATTCATCCAAGTTTTGTTGGTCAATATTTTTTAAAATTTTATTCTTTTGGACATTCTTCACATCCAAGGTCATATTCAGTGAATTTAATCTGTCTTTTGGGATAGGAATGTTTGACCTCATAGTTATTTTTAATACTGAAGCTAAAACAATTATCTATGTGAAAGGGAAGTTCAATGAAGCTGAATTAATATTTATTGATAAGTCCACGACCTTTTGTTGTTTCTAGGGCATTCTAAAATTTGTTTAGTATGGTTGTAGCTTTGTGAATTCATTAGACATCATTACAATTAAATAAGAGACACTGTATTGATTGTTGAATATTAATCATTGTCCAACTGTTTCACTGTGGTATTTGGCTCACACACCAATATAAGAATAAAGTAACCATTAAGTATTGTCTAATTTCTACTTACTGTTTGTAATCATTTGTGATCTGATTGGTGAGTAGGAGAGATACAGTTTGTTTAATTTAAACAGACTGAATATAGACTAGCTGTATTCTTCCTGATAGACAAATGTGCTACCAGTATTCACAAAATATGTGTGTTACAATACACTTGCAAAAAACGAGTCAGATTCGTAAATTTTTGTTTATAATCCTAGGTTTATCATTTTATTTTTTAAGTCCCTTCTTGTAACTGTTAAAATGTATGTCGTCTTTATTTATGACTGAGCATTAAATTGGGATGCATACAACCACCAAGCTTAATTCCATACTTGTGTGTTTTAATAATGAATAAATCACACAGTGAAATAGTAGGATTTACTGAATGACGCTTTGAGCATAATTTATTGTTCATATGATTATGATTAAGGAAGTACATACTACCCTGCACTGTCGAAGATCACACACATAATAACCAACAAGCTTATGCTGTCTTCTGATATTATTGTGGTTTTGTTATGCTTTAAGAAACGTATGTTGACTCTCAGAAGTGATGTTTATTCTTCTCCTTCTTCTTCTTCATCATCTTCGTTGTATGACTATCGAAATATACATTCGTACATCTGTCTCGTCGTGTTTGATACTCATTGTGGTTAGTGTATCAACTCCACATTATATTATCTACGATTTCCCAATTAGTGGGGAGTATTAATTGGAATAGCGTGAGGTTTTTTCCAACAACACTGTATCCATTATGTTTATTTAAAATAAATCTTTCTTTTACGTGGGATATGTTAATTGGATAAAGTGTAGATCTGTGACTCATCAGTTTTAATGTAGCCACTAGGGGACCAGAGGTGCGATCCATGTTCAGTCTGCCGATAGACGGTATCCTCAGTCCTCGATTTATCGATGTGGCTAAGTGTATGAATGTGCGCCTAATTACTTATTTACATCTGTTTACTTACCTTGATTTATTATGCTTATATAGGTATTCAATGAAATCTGAACAGCATCGGATTGCTGCACACTTCATCAAATAAATATGCGATTACGGCTAATATAATTCAAACGTTCTGCTTCTATATTTGGTGTGAATTTTATTGTTATTATGTTGATAACTTGTTTTACCAAAATCATTTTCTCCATCTAATAATAGCAAACTGAACTTTCACATAGGTTGCTGGAATTCAGGTAGCACTTATATTTACCTCTGAATTGTGCACTGATTGAGTAGAATTGAGATGAGATAACTGTGATGCTTTTCAGTTTCATTTTCTAAATCCACACATACAGCAAAAGTTGTTAACAGAAAACATTAAGTACACATTTTTATCAGTGCTGCATATATATGTTAATGCATAAATTGTCATTTAATAGTTTAAGTGCAAACAATTGTTGAGTTCTACACCAATCGTAAATTAGGAAGCTACAATCCTTCTCTCTATGACAGACTACAATTTTATTATCTATACTATTTCACTTTACGTAATCACACTACGTAGTACTTTTAAATATAAGCAATTATTACTTTTTTGAGTGCATGCTAATGCGTATACTAATTTTTGTACATAAATTCTTTTTGTATTTCTTAAAAGGTGCAAATGGTCTTGGTATTAGCATAGTTGGTTCAGGAGTTGACACATCATCAGGTGAACAAAAGTTGAGTATATTTATTAAATCACTTACTACAGGAGGAGCTGCAGAGGCTGATGGACGGTAAGTTTGTTAATGTCAATAAGAAAAACAACAAAGTCAGTTATATGTTGAGAATTTGTTAGTAGTAGTAGTAGTTAAATCCTTTTCTGTAGGAAGTATTTTTATGTGTCAACCTAAGGTGTTAAGTTATTTAGCCTTTTATTCACATTTTTAAACCTAACAAATACATTTTCACACACTTTTATTTGATTTTCCAGTTGATAATTTTGCATGTCTTCACGTGTACATTTGTCATTAATTTCTGTTTCTTTTTTGTTTTCCTTTTTAAAATAAAGACTTTCCACTTTTCATCTATTTTTATTTTTTCTACCTGTCATTTAATATTTTTCTATTGGTCCATTCACCTTATTGCATGTCAAGTTATCATATGTGTGTGTGTTTTCGATGGTCTTTACTCATCCTATCCAACTTAGTCATTCATTCATTCATACTTTCTTTTGGCATGTTTTTCAACATTTGGTTTGTTTTTCTTTCCATTTAAATTACTTTATTTTGTTGATATATGACGCATTTTATGCATATCGTATATACATGAACAAAATAGGTAACTCTTTCCTTACCATGAATACTACTCATCTCCTTAAAATAATTGACTGTGTGCAACTCTAAATGGAATATAGATTTGCACTATATTATGAATGTTATTCTTGTACGCATATATTCCTCTCTCTCAGAATAATAACTAGTCAATAATGAATTTATCACTTTTTTAAATATTTGTAGTCTAACTTTTGCACAGCTTCTATTGTTTTTTAATTTGAGGAATTTATCAATAAATACACACATACAAACAATGCTTACCCTCACAGAATCATTAAAAAATAAGGAAGAAGTGAAGGCTCAAATGTTAAATAAATCACAGTGGGAAAAAGCCTGTCTTCATTCAACTCGATTCTAAAGGTGGAAATATTGCAGCAATAGTCAACAGAAGATTGAGTACGTCAGTAGCCAGAGCCTGTCATGTAGTTAAGTTGGTTCCCCTTTATCGGACAACATGTTCTTTGGTGCAATCAAAAGTCAACAGATACCCTTCTCATTTTAACTCCAACTGTGTATACAAATTTGCGTGTATCTCGGCGAGCAGTTACATTGAGAGAACAGAAAGAGAAGTACACTTCCAATTTTCTGAACACGTACCGAAAGGCTTACGTTTCAAGGGAAAAACGCTTACAATGGTGTCGTAATCAGGTATCTCCTTGATACAGGTTATGAGGTGGAAATCGCATAATCCTTTAAAATTATGAATAGACAAAAAAGCTTAATTCTCCTCAAGTTTTCCGAAGCAATCTCTATCAAATCCCTGAAATCTGATTTATGTGTTCATAAAGAAGCAGTTATCAGTCTTTCTTTGTACTGGCAACGAGATTTCTTTATTCTCTCTTTCATTTGATTACGTTATGTGGCTTTAATCTCACTCCCACTTTTGATATAGTGTAATTTTGCTTGTCTCTTGTTTCTGTGGTTTGAGTTAAACTCAGGACACTGTTACCCATCGTCTTACACACCGTTCATCTTTATTACATAATTCCCTTACCATTGTATGTATACATTCACTTTGTTTGAACCTGAACTCCCTGTGTAAAACTATATGAACGTAATATTCTGAGCGCTGTTCATTAAGTTGGAAACCTTCTGTCAACTGATATCATGTAAAATCTGCAAGTATGTTAAATGTTTTCTGTATATGAACTTAGTAATTTATTTGGGCTGTAAGCAGCTGATGAGAAGCCAACGAAATAAATGATGTTACCATATTATTCTGCATAAACTGTTGTTCTTGCTTTATTCAATACATCTTACTTGTATGTGTATACGTTGAGGACCTTTTTGTACAATTTACTCGTCTCACTTATGTGTAAGTGTAACCCTCTTTATATAGTGTCTGTCCTCTCCTTTCAATCAAGCAGTTCAAGGGGTTCAAATCTTCCTCGCATCTACCGAGACGTCAATCACATTAAAGTGCATAGAGTTACTCAGTTATTCTTCCTAATTCAGTTGTTCATGATATAAATTATGATTATTTTTCAAATCATTTAAACTTTATGTTCTTCATCTCCATGCTTGTTGGTTTGTTGAATACATTGTATGGTTACAACTAAGATATATGTGAATAAATGTGATCGCCTCTGCACATCATCTTTACCTACAATGGAGAAAAGCGAACAGAGCTTCAGCAGATTTTAATATATACACTTTAAAATCTTGAATAACACTCATAAAACCAAATAAATTTGCCATCCTAATGGCAATAATATTTTTAAGAAATATCTACTAACCAACATAGAGTCTTGCATAAAATTGCAGCATTTTAGGTTGCTACACTTCAGAAAAACACATAAATGAGTAAAGGAAAGAAATTTAGTGAATTTACAGTAAACGAAGTGTATGCGAGAGAGAAATAATCGAGCTAAGATTAGTGAGAACTTTCCAAAATCTGGATAATAATAGTACCAATTTCACAGTCTAATTGTTTTATTCATTTTGATGTATATTTGTTGTATAATACGCCATGTTTCCTTTAATCTCAATGTTTTCTTCCCCTTAAATGTATTACTAATTAACTTAATTATTCATTGTATATTTTGTTGCACATTACGCCAGCATACAAGTTTACGATCAAATTGTTCAAGTAGATGGTCATAGTCTGGTTGGTGTTTCACAGCAGTTCGCCGCTCAGGTGCTTCAAAGTACTGGAGATATTATTCAGTAAGTATAACCAATATGAAATGTTTAAATCAGATTAATCAGCTTTAATTTCCTAGTTATCAGAACTACTGTATTGATTGTCGCATGTTACTCTACGTTTGCGGTTCTGTAGCTCACTGGTCTATGTGCTCGACTTTTAACAACTGGGTTATGTCCATATATATATATGCTTTTTCAAATGTTCGTTTCATGGAGACTTCGACATGAACCAATTACACCTACAAAACCATTGAAAACTGAGAAACATTAGGTATCTGCTTTATCCTAGTATAAGACCTGTCAACAGTGCTTATTCACTAACTAATCGGCAACTAAACTGAGGACCTTCAAGTTACGAGACAGTTTTACAAGCATATTCAGTCACTTGATTGTAATTTGTTAGTCTTTTTTTCACTTAGTAATATAACACTATTGCTTAGTTTTGTTTTTGTAAGTTAAGAAACCTACTTTCTTCGTTTGACTTCAGATGTTTTATACTCTGTAAACCGAAACGACGCTTCATTGATCATTAGACTAACTGATTTGATTTCAACAAAGGTAGAGATCTTGTCTCTCTTGTATAATTTTGCGACAAGCTTATATGGAAAGTACGTAAGTGGTGGATTCCATCAAGTCGTATGTAAATACAGCTACACACCAGTGGAAGTGAATAACAACAAACCTTTTTCGTTCACCATAAGAATGTGGGTATCATGCAATAGGGATTTCTAGTCTATTGTGTCAGGCGTAACTTGTCTCAGGCTCTTGTGTGATCTCTTTTAGATGGCACTGGACGGTCCAGCGTGTAATCATGATCGATCCAATTCTGTTTGGTTAATTAATAATGGTTTCTTTGATGAATGTCGATTTATGTGGAAGTTTATGTTAAGACTGATTAGACCTCCACATATCCAATGAATTTTATTTTTCTTTTCAACTCAGTCTGAAGCGAATTTGTTGATTTCCCTAGTTAACAATAGTATATTGTGGATATATGTTCACTTCGTATATATATATATATATATATATATATATATATATATATATGAGATTGATATGTTTGTTAATTCGTATTATGCAAACTGTCAATACACTCACTTTCCTTTCCCTGACCAACTCTCATTTTCTCTTTTCCTATTGTGTATAAATCGTAATAGTCTGGTTTCTGTTCTTTTCTTTTAATATTCAGTTTTGTTTTAGCTAGAGAAAAAGATCCGCCTAATTCGCGTATTGCAAAAATTTTAACAGAGAAACACGAGGAGGAAGAAGAATCAAGGTTGAATAAATCACCAGACAAAAGGTGAACTCTTTTTTGATGATTGAGAAAGTAAACATACCGTAAAATTGGCTATTCAGTTATTTTCTAGTATTTGCTATTCCGTAGAGATGAATACTGCTACTCAGCTTATTCATCAAGCGTCAAGTAATCCGTATATAAATCATCTATTTATGAATAGGAATACATTTTTAATATTGTCAGATTAGGTATAAGCAAGCAAATGTCCAACTTTTTTTTATCTTGTGAAGCATGAAAACCTCATTTTTATAACTTTATCAGAATATAACGAATACAAATTACCATTCACAACGGAGTTGTATCACACTACATCGAATTATAAGCAGTCAGCCTGTAGACTTTAGCTCTTATATTCACTTAACTTGTTCAGTTATTTAATGGCATTAATTCTGTTCAAAGGTGACTCACATTTTGGAGAGAGTACATAATATTTTTTTTCTTTTTCTATCGCTCCTCATGAAAATGTGTTACCTGTTTTTTAATGGTCCTCTTCTTCTTATCTTTCATTTAGCCAAGAAGTGGTATCAACGCAAACAGATGATGTCACCAAAGTAAGTATTGTGCATATATATATATTCTCAATATTGGATTTACCCACCTTTGGCAGTTTTATGCATCTAAATCCACTGAATTTTTATTATTATTATTGTTCCCTTGGGTTCCTAGTGGAACATAGGGCTTCAACTGCACGCCTCCACTTGCTTCTGTCTTGTGCTGTACTTTTCACTTGCATCCATGTTAGTCCATGCTGTTTCAACTCCTCTTCACACGATCTCCTCCATGTCACCCTTGGACGTCCCACTCTCCGCTTCCCTTTCGGGTTCCACTCGAGGGCCTGACGCGCGATGTCACCCAACGGCCTCCTCAGCGAGTGTCCAATCCATCTCCACTTCCTCCTGCATATTTGTTGGGCGATTGGTTCTTGTTTCGTTTGTTCCCATAGTTTCTTGTTGGTGATTCTTTCCGGCCATCTGATCTTGAGTATAGAACGAAGTCTGCAACCTGTTGGAAATATTCTTGGTGACCCGCCAAGTTTCTGATCCGTATAGAAGAACTGACTTGACGTTTGTATTGAAAATCCGAATTTTGTTGTTGATGCTGAGAGACGAAGATTTCCAGATTGGTTTCAGGTTGATGAATGTGTTTCTCGCCTTCCCGATTCTCGATTTGACATCCTCGTCCGTTCCTCCTGTAGTTGAGACAATGCTCCCTAGATAAGTGAAAGAAGTAACCTCTTTCAAATCCCTCCCGTTGGTGGTGATTGGCGCTGGATGTTGCTGCCACTGTTGTTGTTGTTGGCTGGTTATTTTCATAACCTCCGTCTTGTCTATGTTCACCTACAGTCCTGTCTGCTGCTTCTTCGCCCAGTTTGTCGGTTTTCGCTTGTAAGTCTTCGATTTTGTGTGACATCAAACATAAATCATCCACGCGCGAAATCCAGGTCTTCTAGGTTCTTCACGTCGGTCCAGGATATCCCTGTCTTCTCGTTCCCCACTGTCTGACGCATAATCCAGTCCACCACAATTAGGAATATCATTGGTGATAATAAGCACCCTTGTCTGACTCCTGTGTTTACTCCAAAAGCCTCGCTGAGTTTTCCGTTGTGGATCACTTGACATGTGCCGTTGTTTTACAGCTGTTGAATAAGGTTGATGAATATTTGGGGTACGCCGTAGTACTTGAGTAGTTTCCAAATTACTTCGCGGCCAACGCTGTCGAAGGCCTTCTCAAAGTGTATAAAGTTGAGGTAGAGGTTTGATTGCCATCCACTGAATAAGCTTATTCAATGTCTTTTGAGTCTCTTAGCTGTTTTTGTCCGTTGATAGAATCAATGCATAATTTGCATGGTTCATCGTTTGAACGTATTGTTTCTGTTCTGCTTTATTTCCAGCGAATTAGATTGTTGGGTATTTCATCCTTAATCATAATTTGTAGTATAAATATGAAAATGCAGTATTGTATTACTGTGGATACGTTCACCTATACTAATATATATATATATATATATTATATATATATATGTATATATGTATAATGCACCTTAGTTTGAATCTCTTCTGTGAGTAGACTGCATTACTTTACATCAATTTTTTAGTTCTCTTCTTATCAATTTAGTCCTAATTCTTGTACTTAATGATTATCGTTTTTTTGACGGATAGTCACCTCTCTTTTTTTTTTTTAATACATACTTTCATAAATTATCAAAATGAACACTTTCCATTGCATGATAATCAATATTTTCGATAAAATTAGTTGGAAATTGAAATGTATTTAAAAAAAATAAAATTAGAAGTTTGTATATTAGGTGTTCTGTTAGATTTCATGTGAGAGAAAGTAGTAATCACTCCATATATTTAAATGACATTTTATCCAGTTGTACATGTGATTTGTGGTTAAGAGTATTTACTAATATGATTGCTGTAAAAGTCTGTTGAAACATAGGCTATTCATTGTCAGATGTTTGTATTCATATTCAAAGTATGACTAAGTAACTCTGTATATAGACAAACTTTAATAAGAGTAGAAGTATAACATAGTTCTCAAAGGAATTCCTCTTGAACACTGTAGTAGTGAATAAAAAACATGATTCACCATACTGCCTATAGATAAATTAGTGTGACTTCTTAGGCTTAATATTCATATCATAATTATAATTTTACAGTATTATTTATTTTTACATCTGTATTCATAGGTAGTTGCAAGTATATCACTAAGTCGTACCAGGTGTTCGAATAGGTGACTGTTTAGTCTGGTGGATGATGCTTTGATATTTTATTTGATAGATGCTAGTTTCAGGTCTCATGTTGGGGAAACTGTTATTACTCATTCGGGTTCAGATATATTCAGGCAGCAGTTCCTGAACAATTTTAACTTTTAGTGAGCGTGAAATAAGTTACTCAAGTGAAATTTGTACTTTCACTAGTCTAAAATATACTCTCTGTTTTGCTTTGGACACCATCATGGTAGTGAAATAGTCTGCTGTATATAATTGTGACCATTTAGTTTTCTTAATGTCATGTGCACAAACGTTGAGTCATATAAATGTGTAGTTGTGTGATATAATTATGAACAATAAATTGTATCCTAAACGTCATCTGGTAGGTAATACTCTATATGATTTATGAAATAAATACATTTAATGGGAATATGCATTCTGTCATGGTAACCATGTTCATTTACTCTTAGGATGTCATATTGTCTTTCTGTTGACAGTTTAGTTTGTATCCAATATTAGACTAGTTCTACGCTATTGCATTAATATAATTTATCAAGAGAACTTCATTTGTAGAGATTATTTATCAGTCATGTTTGTTTATCGTACTAATGAAAAAGTACCCACCAAACATGTAATGTAAATAAGCACAGACTTGTCTCATTTAAAATTGAGAATATTCTCATAATGAGAAACAGTTGTCTTTTAGTTTATTTGGTTGAAATAGATCTCTTTTTTATCATTTATATTTAACTACGGAACAACAACATAACATAAACATGTACATTTTCATTCTGTTTTAAAATTGAGTAGAAGATAGGATTGATCACGAGTTGACATCAGTAAAGAGAACCATCGGAACACTTAGGGATACTGGACAGTTGTTTCGCTCCAGTTTTCTACTCTTCATCAGTACGCACCCACCGAGGTTCGAACCAAGTACCATTCGCTTACGAGGTATGCTTGTGGACCATTAGGCCACTGGAACCTTACCCAATGGTCCATGGATTCCGACATCTGCAAATTTGTGATATACATTTAGCGAAACTGCCAACCAATATAACTGGCGAGTAAATGTCCTCTTATCTGACTTGGTGGACCCCTCTAGTTACAACTTCTCACTAGAACCCCAGGTGGGTGCGTGCCGAAGAAGAGTCCTAAACTAGGACGAAACAGCTGTTCAGTACTTCCAGGCTTTCCAATGGTTCTCTAACTGATGTCAGCTCGTGATCGATCCTGTAGTCAATCAAATCCCTGCAAATCAACACTTGCTAGTTATCATCCACCAGTTATCTTCTAATTGCATGCCCAGACATCGAAGCATCTATACAAGAAGCCGTCATGTCAACCTGAGACCCAGCACTTCGGTCCAATCAATCGACGGACAAATCTAAAATTGAATTAAATAACTGAAAGCAACTGTTGATTGGTCTTCCTTCTTGTGAATGATGCTGGTTGTCGCTTTTTTTCGTTCAATACTGTATTTCTCAGAGCTAATTAACCCGCAAGTGTCACTGTCGTTACATTAAGATCTGAGAATTATTTGAAATAGTGATGTGTTTAACAAACACTTAATTCTGAGTGACAGTAAGAAACATGTTTAGTTGGCAAGTAATCTAAACTTCCTACTATATGATTAAGTGTGGCCAGATAGTCCACAGTGGTGGAAGCATTATTTAAGGCTCTTAGTAAAAATTACCGTGTTGTTATCCGAAACGTACAGTGTTATGAGTATCTTTGCAACCAAAGAAACATACTTATCCATATTTATGATAGTAAGACAGACTCATTTTATAATTGCTTGTTTTTAAGTTGAAATCTGTCTTACATAGACTGCGACAAAAGAATCAGTGTATTGATCAATTCGTCTCAATGGTCTGCTAGTATCTCTTTCTTGAAAATGACTAATACTTTTAATAAAACACATCACAAAATTCAAGTCATTATTTTCATGCACAATTAAAATCAGTAAACTTTTTTGTTGTTCTGTGTGTGTCGCTTATATATGATAGATTTTCTTTTGACTAATATTGATATAACTTAAAAAAGAATAAGATATTTACGACTATAAAGTTATGAATGGTGTGTGTGTATTCTTCAACAATTTGTAATCTTCGTAGCAATACCATTCCTTTAATATTCTTATACAGTTAAGTTTAATCTCTCTGGTGTCTCTCTCTCTCTCTCTGTGACTGTCTCGACTCCTCATCAATTCATTTTACTGTTTGGTTTTTCTTTTCTCTTTATAGACTAAATTATGAAGCTATAAAAATGTGAATTCTTTTCGTTTCTCTGTATTTAAAATAACATTTGACGCTTTTTGTCATTGTTTTTATCATTGATTTGTAATCGCCTACTCATTTGTTTCTCTTAATCCCTTTATTATTTTAGCTATTGTTCATGCGCCATAATGCATTACTTATAGTATTTTCATTTACTCACCATATATAGCGATGTACCCATTGAAAAACTATTGATGTCAAACCTTTGTATGTGTGTGTGTGTGTAAAAGAAGTATCATTACTGCATCATACTTTTTACTCTCTTCACACTATCCTTTATTTCTATTTTTTCCATTAAAACTAATTACTAATTATAATTTGTAAGCAGGAGCACATCACACCTATCTTGGACAAATAGCCTTTTCTGTATTGCTTCAAATGACAGGGAATGCTCGTTTATATACGTATCATAGTTTAACTTACTTCTGTTACTTGTTGATAGTAATTTATGCTATTCCATCTGTACAAAAGTGTTTTTTAAATTTCTTTTATAACTCCAATTGTTCTGTGCTATATGACTACGTGCTATGTAACTACTACCCAGGATTTTTTCAGTGAGAGTTTTCATTTATTATTATTATTATTGTTCCCTTGAGTTCCTAGTGGAACATAGGGCTTCAACTGCACGCCTCCACTTGTTTCTATCTTCTGCTATACTTTTCACCTGCATCCATGTTAGTCCATACTGTTTCAACTCCTCTTCACACGATCTCCTCCATGTCACCCTTGGACGTCCCACTCGTCGCTTCCCTTTCGGGTTCCACTCGAGCTTTGGCCTGACGCTCGATTTCACCCAACGGCCTCTTCAGTGAGTGTCCAATCCATACTAGTCCATACTGGTGAGCTAGTAATCTAGACGAGGTTGAGTTTTCATTTATGCTTCATTGAAATTACAGTTAATTCTTGTATTCCAGTTGGAAACCCTTATCTTGGTTTTGACAGATGAACTTAGTAGCTCATTATATATGTGAACTAACAGTGATAATGGTAAAGTAAAAGCAACTGTGTTTCACTATGCCTGTTTATGCACTACTATTCTATGATCCATATTCAGAGTATGTGACAGACACTTTATGGTGCTGTTTAGTTGGTCAAACTAAAATAGATGGAGAGAAGGTTTCGAATTTAATAACCGCAATTTGAAACTTAATTATCACAATAAATGCCATTTAAATATAGCGTATCGTAAGTTCGCTTTCATATCGCATTCTATTCTAAAATAGAGCACATAGAAAGTTTGATCTTGGCTAACCTTCACCTGTATTACGCGCTATGTACGGTTACACAGCAGACATGTGTGAACTTCGCTCCAACATTCACCCTTAGGATTGTTAGTCATAATAACATTTTGTCTCATCGGATAGATGTATAATATATATACGATATGCTATATAGGGAAATTTCTTTAGTTTAAGCCAGTTTTTCAGACTTTCTAGTACTTTAGTAAAGTGTTACATTGATTACGGATTATTGCAGCATGCATGGCGTTATTTTCAATTCATTTTCAAAGTAATATTTTTTTTCTTCTACGCTTATACTTATGGTGTAATGGTGTGTAACTGTAGACATTAAACACCGTCTGAGTGTAATCATCATTCCATGTTTATTGCTTTTTCTACTCTATCTATATTTTTCTACGTTGCTGTTTCATTATTCCTCATTTATTTTTCTTGACCTACACTTACACAATATGAAGTGTCTATTTCTTTAAATGAATGAAAATGTAACTTTGTGTCGTTATATGCACAAAAATGTTCCTAATTTTACACAAAATATAAACCATCCTGTAAATCGAAACTACAGTTCATTTTGTTATTTTTGGATCTGTCTGTCTGTCTGTCTGTCTGTTTTCGACATAGAACTTTGCACATATGTGCGGCAGTTCAAGTCGCCACAATCTATGTAGCACGCAAAGCAAGAGAAGGAAGTAGAAGAAATGCATAATATAGACAGTAAACAGAGGTGTGAGACAAAGGAGTAGTAACAGCGAAGAACAAAACAGTTTCATCGGAAATCATAAGTCACAAGGAGTGGATGCATCTGCGCCACTGAGAACGATTTTGAGCCATGTCACCAATTGTTTCCAACCATTTGTTTGGATAGATTAGCATACAAGGGAAACATACCACTACCGCACACTTCTGTGGATATACTTGTAGCGGTAGAATCTTATTCGGTGAAATACAAATGTTTATTTAAGTTTCTGTATGCCATTTAAACTTACATATTCACTAATCATTGAAATGTTTCTACCGTTGTTGCCACACAGTGGACAAACGTGTTGTTGTCGTTATATAGTATGTGTAAGTTGTTTTCCTGATATTTCCTCTTAGCTCATTATTTTCATCTTACTAACTTGTTACTCACATGCATGAGTGTAGACTAAATCGAGTGACATATACTAAACACAGCTTAACAGTGTGATTGTACCATTTTGAAAAAAACAACCTTGTTCCATACATCGCTCTGCCCACTTGTTCTTTTCCTCTTTTTTGATGAAAATAACAATAACAACATTTCAAGTTGCTTTATGTGATTATTTTGACTCTTGAGTTGTTCTCTTCTTTTTCACTATCACTCACTACTTTTATTCTAGGTGAGTTGAATTTTTTGGCAGTTTTTGTGAAATTGCAAGTTGGGTAAAAATTTAAACTCTTAAAGGTGTTCAATGATGTATAAAATTATAACATATGGTCATGTTTCTGTCTGAAAACATATTTTATTTCTCGCTTTACAGTTATTTCGTTATTAGATATGCTCTAGTCTGAAGTGAAGTTATAAAAGGTGTCGTTCGACTGTGTATGTCTTAGCTGACAAATATAATGGGATGCACTTTTTTCCCTTATTATTCTGACATGCTTTTTAAACCGGTATCTAAAATGCTTGTTTTCTGCCTCATTGTTTGTTTTTCAGTTGTCTGGTGGTGATTCTACTGAAGCTTTGCATAACTTAATTGCGGTGGCTACACGAACATTAAAGCAAGCCAATGTATGGGATGATGATGATGATGATAACGACGACGACGAGGACGATGATGTAATAGCAGCAACAGGGGAGAATGGTGATGATTTTGATTTAGAATCTCCTTGTATTGGTAAATATATGCTTTCTAATGATATGAATGAAGTTTCTCCTGCGAATAGTATTTTTGAACAGTACAGAAAGTCTAATAACAGTGATAGTAGTTTTAAAATTTTAAATGGTAGTCCAGCTGTCTCAGATCATCATCATTCTAGTCCTCGTTCAGCTCTAAAGGGAACGGCAACTGCAGCATCAACCCGTCGACGTAATGAAGCTATTATGGATTATATTCGTCAAGCAGTGGAGGTACGAGATAACGTGTGTTTACCACCTGAATTGCTTGATTGTTATCCTACTGATGCGAATAAACATTCGCCAGGGACCACAAATTATGTTAATAGTGTATCTTGGGTGCTAGCTAGTGAATTGCATGACTCTACTACTCAATTGCGAAAGCTTCAATCTCGTGTTCGGAATCTTGAGCAACGTGTAAGTTATTCAGTATAAATTACTATATTCGTCTTTAATACAGAAATAGTTTCTCAGTTTTTTTACTGTATATATTCGATGAGCTGTTATAAATATATCCAGGGGTAGGTTGTTTTATCTATTTACCGACTTGTTAAGAACTAGAGTAGAAATGTGGCGGTAGTATCATATGAGTTTAATAAATTGTGTAGACTTCAAATTTGTAGTCTTTACTTACAACTGTAATAAATGTGAAATATTACAAATCATTGAACTTGGGAACACCAACTACATCTATAGTGTGGGAGCTTATGATATAACATAGCTGCCTGAAACTTAGTGGAGGAGGATGGGTTCAAGTCTGTGACTCATTGATTGAAAGTCTAGGGTATTATACAATGTGCAATGACACACATCTTAAATCCAAGTCATTAATATACAACCTGGTACTACTATATAGTGGCTAAATTTAGCTCGATTAGTGTTACTTAGAAGAAAGATAATATGAGTGTTTTTTCAAACTCAATTGCTAGGAATAGATTTCTCATGCACCATGCTAAAAGCTACACGTGTTGTGAGGACTGATAATACTAATCAGCTGCCCATACTGGGGTAAGTGAAATGGGACTGGAACCTGTGACATATGGGCTGAAAAACCCAGTCCTTAAGCCAATGCGTCACATCGCCAATAGATTTAGAGGCAATTTTTCTCATGTGGTTCATTTCTTTGATAGATATTGTTTTACTTTCGATGTAGAAATATGTCATAGACTTGAAGAAGTTCAATAATGCTAGGATTTTATTTACTTACAAATGCTTCATTGTGAAGAGTTGAACGTTCGTAAATAAAACACAAAATAAACTTCGAATACAAATCTATAATAAATATGTATCTAAAAGAGAATTATTTCGTTATCTGGGTTAACTTTCCTCTCATTCGTTAAAAGTATTGATCTCCAATCATTTTTGTTTCTGATTTTACTTTGAATAGCTTACAGCTCAAGAGGCGGCAGCGGATGAAGCAATAGAAAGACTTTGTCTACGTTGTCGTCATTTGGAATTGGAACTGAAAGAATCTCATCAAAAAAGTACTCAAACATTAGTATCTCAACAAAATTTGACCAATTATCAATTTGATGTCAATTCAGACAAGTTAGTTCACTTTTAATTGTGTTCTGTAACTTTATTCATACGACTGACTGGTTGCTTCATTTTAGCATGGATATGTGCCTGTCGAATAAATATTCTAATAATTAGTCTTCTTTGTCGTGAATTTTAGCTACTCTCTGGGGGATAGCGATATTGGTAATCCTAGATATCAAGCTGTAAGTACACTATATACATACAGATATATCCTTACACTATTATAATTAGGTACATATTTTGTTTATATTTTATTCCTTTTTATCCTTTGAGAAGTATGTAGTTCACCATCTGTACTTCTTTCTTTCAGAGTTATTATAGTCAGATCATATCATACCCTGTAGAGTAACTTTGTAGCTTAATGTGATTCAGTGCAATAAAATGCATTGAACCAGCCATCATGCGTATTTCTCTTAGAATTGTTTTTTCCTGAGATTTCTTCAATAGCTTATTATTTTTAATGTTATTTAAAATGAATTTGATGATTGAAACAATCGATTAAAACAACTGTGATATAGTGTACTAATGTTTCTTTGTAAATTACAAACTATTTTCTTTTTCATTCTTCACTAAGCATTTATGTTTCATTGAGTTGAATATTTGGAATTGAATAAGTAATAAGAGGAACACACACAGAATTTCTCCAACAGTCATAATCAGTTTATTGCTGGTGTGTGTATCTTAGCTAGTATATGGTGTTCTCATTCCCGACTTCTCGGGACCAACAACCAACTAAACACGATTTTGTTCAGAAAAGTTGAAAATCAATATTAAATTCTGATAGTGTACCTGCAAGGTCTACGTTTCACTATTTGCAACGTGATATTTCCAATTTTTTTAATTTCTTCATGTACTAGTGGAAAGTATCTTAGTTCCCTTATTTGTACCTGTTCTTGAAGATTTATAGATATCGTATGCTACCTGAGCAATTTACTCAAAACGGAAGAAAAATATTTTGTATGCTTTGAAAGAGTTTCTTTCTTCCTTTAGTTATGTATGAGTGTAATTTTATTATTCAGGGTAGGCTCTTTGTTGTTATCGTTTTGACTTCCATATTACTAAGTGGCGATACGATTATAATAATGAATAAACAGACTTCATGATTCAATTTCTTTTTCTCGCTTCAAACTAATGGCGTGGTGTTAATATATTGATTGGCGTTCAGTCCATATATATATATATATATATATATAGTGTTAGTTTAAACTATTCAGGTCAACCTATTTCTGTAAACTAGTGTCATTCTGTTTCCTTGTGTGTAGATATCACACATCCATCCTTGAAATGACATTTATGCTTACGATTTTCTTGTAGTTTAGAGTGAACAGAATGTTGAAGATAAATGTACTCCTCCTGTGTTGTCTTATCTATTACTGCTGTTGGTTAATGTTTAACTGTTGATATGTATATATATATATATATTGGTGTGGTTGTGTTCTCTGAGCTGGATGGTTTGGTTGCGAAGCTTTCATTGCTCTACTGAGCAACATCTTCAGCGCATACTTCGATGTGAAGTGAGCTTTTAGAATTCTCTATGAGTTTAGTAGTCATCTCTTCTAGTAACCCTGAACGTGATTGGTTGTTTTCGTGTGACATTTCACCTCCTAGTTTGCTTGTCTTGGTGCTGGCTGCTTCTTTGGTCTGAATGTCGTTAGTCATTCATTCTGCTAACCTTGAACGTGATCGTATCACTCCCAGGAACCCCAACATACAATTTATCCAAAGAACTATACAGAAGACTGAAACACGACGAAATCATGTGATCACTCCATCCAATCTGCGACCCAATTTTTAGAGAAAATCAAAGGCATTGAAATAGACAGCCAAGAAATAATGGTATCCTTCGACATCACGGCATTATATACTTCGATCGGACTAAAACTAGCAAAAGAAACCATGGAACAACTACTCAACAACGACGAACACATACAACAATAAAAAATGCAGCATTCAAGTTGGATGGAATGCATAAACTTAAGTCTCACAACTTATTTCCAATTCAACGGCCAAATGTATGAACAAATTCAAGGGACACCTATGGGATCACCCATATCAGGATTGATTGCGGAAGCCGTCATATAAAAACTGGAAAACATAATTCTGCCAAAGATCAAACCGAAAATTTGGATACGCTACATAGATGATACATTCGTGATAATCAAAAGAGAAAACTTAGACAATACCCACAACATAATAAACAACACCTTCAACGACATCAAATTCACAAGAGAAGAAGAATATGAAAACAAAATCCCATTTTTAGACGTCTTAATCAAAAGAACAACTACAGGAAAATTAGAAACCCAAGTATACAGAAAACCAACGCACACGGATCAAATACTCAATTACAACAGTAACAACCTAACATCACACAGAATTAGCTGCATACGTACATTGTTCAAGAGAGCCAGGAGTCATTGCAGCACTCCCGCCTTGAGGAAAATTGAAGAAAATCATCTTATGGACGTCTTCCAAAGAAATGGATACCCACGAAACTTCATCAAAAGGCATCTACCCCTAGCTCAACCAACCAAATCAAAGGCCACCAGCGAAAACACAAAGAAAGTCGTCCTACCATATATAAAAGATATCCCTGAAATCACTGCAAGACTATTCAAACCTTTTGGAATCGATGTCGCTCATAAACCAACAAAGTCACTACACTCAATTCTATGTAAACCAAAGGACTCAACGGCAAAAGAAGACAAAACTAACGTCATCTACAAGATAAGTTGCAACGACTGCGACAAACATTACATTGGTCAAAGTGGACGCCCTCTTCGTCTTCGCATTCACGAACACAAACTAGCTGTCAAAAGACACGACATACACTCCCTCATATCACTACATGCAGACAACCACGGGCACCAATTCGACTGGGACAATGTTCAAATCTTAGACAAAGGGAACTGCAAAAATGCCAGAGAATTCCTAGAGGCCTGGTATTCAAATGAATCAGCAATCAATAGACACACAGAGATTGACAAAATATACCAATCCATACGAAGAAATTCACACAAAAACAAAGTCAAACTTCAGGTCAAGGAAACAGTCAACACCAAAACAAGTGAACTAGAAAGTGAGAAGTCACACAAAAACAACCAATCACGTTCAAGGTTAGCAGAAGGAATGACTAACGACATTCAGACCAAAGAAGCAGCCAGCACCAAGACAAGCAAACTAGGAGGTGAAATGTCACACGAAAACAACCAATCACGTTCAGAGTTACTAGAAGAGATGACTAATAAACTCATAGAGAATTCTAAAAGCTCACTTCACATCGAAGTATGCGCTGAAGATGTTGCTCAGTAGAGCAATGAAAGCTTCGCAACCAAACCATCCAGCTCAGAGAACACAACTACACCAAAATCATCCACCTGAGCTACAAATCTTCTCTATTATATATATATATATATATATATCTTGACTCTAATACATATTTATAGTGAGAAACAAGATGTCACAAGAGCTTAAAATTGATACTTTGTAAGGAAGTAAAGCGTTTACCTAATTTTATATTTTGTTTTTTAGTTCCCTGTGTAGCGTACATTCGTTTGTGGTATACAACATACGTATTTTAATAAATATGTGATAAGGTTTTCGAAGAACTGCTTTTCCTAAATGCTGAGTAGTGATCTTAGTTTATACCTCTAGTGTTATTAGATAAATACAATACTCCTTGAGGGAAGATAGGAGAAAACTGAACAAAGAAACACCTTGTAATCTTTCCATAGTGGTTGAATAAAATTTTAAAAAATAGTTATCCATTAACTGTTATTCGCCGTCCTTATAATACAAGCACACCTTCATTTTTTTGATGTATTCTACCGACCTGGAAGTATTCATTGTGATTTTATTTACAGCCATTTGTGGAAGAGAGTACTCATGATAAAGCGTATTCATAATTTAAAAACTCCTAGTCGATTTTCTATAATTTACACGGTAAGAGATTTTCTTCGCTATGGTTTTAAATGCATCATCTAGTACATCGACTTCTCAGGGTTTTGTGACTTCCTCTTTCTTTTGTGTTCAACTAATAATTATTGGTATTGTGATTGGCCAGGAGAGGGTGTGCTACTGACAAGCTTTGTAAACGTTTGTTCAGGTTTTGAAATGCGTGTATGCCTGTTGTCAGTATCTGACACTTGTCACACCCCTTGCTTTCAATGGGGCGTTTAACTCTGTACTACAAAAGCCCTTCGTGGTAACATTCGCTTTGCTATTTGTATCCAGCGAGTAAGCTTTCCTGCTATATTAATCCAAGAGCCTCAGCTAAGTTGACAAGTGGATTCCACTGACAGTGTAGCCTAATATTCTCACTCAGCTTCGCTGCACATTTACAAAATGACATAATTCCACTTACTTCCGCTGTATTGGAGTATTATATCTTATTTTAATTATATCCTAGGCACAGTTTGCAATTCGGCTAGATGAAAACATTGACTAGATACTCTCGGTATTCGTTGTACTCATTTCGTGCATGGTTAGTATACAATTACGTTTTAAAACTAATATGTAAATGACCTAGCTACCTTTTTGCAGTATTATTTACTTGCAAGGCAATCCTAACCATAGTATACTGATTTTGGAATTTATGTCCTTCTTGAAATGCCTGACTTCTTGAATCGACATAGTTAGTAAGATAGCAATACTACTTCGTGTCTTTATTTGCTATTCAAAATTAGTAAACATTAATTAAGGAAAATAGATCAATCCTTGAGTATCATTTTCAAATATAGAAGAATAAATCAATCCAAACTTTCTATTGTTAAATTCTTGTAACAGAACTAAAGCATGCAGAAATATTCATCTTCAAGATTATTGACATATTAGTTAGCATTGTCCTTTTTTAAGAATCTTTCTACCCGGTCTTAGGTATTCCTCTGCTATATCATGCAGTATGGAAAGCGCTAACCATTAGGCGATAATTCAATTAATCAAAAAATTTGTTAGTGTCAATTAATTTCATTTTGTGAATACACATCATATTTGTACTCATTACATGTCAAAATGATCACTGAAGCAAGTAGCGTTATAGTTTAATTGTTTACTAGGGTGGTATAAGACTTTAATGTAATGCATTGTCTTAAATCTATCTTATCATTTCTGTGAGCCGGTGGCACAGTGGTTAGGATGCTCGCCGACCATGCACATGGTCCGAGGTTCGATCGCCTGCCGACGCACACCCGATATCTATGGTCGGTCTGCAAAATTTGGGCAACCGATATCACATGCTGAAAATTCCATACTTGTACCAAAAATACTGTGTGGTTTCAAGCTATAACCAAAATCAATAAAATATCCTCCATTGCATGTCAGAGTAATTAGTTGTTTTTTTAGATATTCTGATAAACATAACAATATTTTTTCCATCATCTCATCAGTTAGTGTTAATTATAAGTTAAATAGATTTATAACAGCCATATTTCCAACTTGGAAGCAAAGTGCTACTTGTTGTTCCATATCTGTCAATTTCTTCAGTACAGTATTTGCCGTCTTTTGTTATCTTCGTTTTGTTTTCTCTTTTTATCCTCTCACATACAAATTCAGTCATCGTTGAATGCGTCATCGTATAAAGAAGATAACGGAGAAGAATTATGCGAAAATATTGGTAAGTTCCCCTAAATAACACAACGTATTTCCATCGATATAACTACTATAATATTTGAATTTCTCCCAATTACACTATATGTTTATGTAGAGGGTTACTTAGATTGATGATGTTCATATTTTTGTAATGCTACATAGAAGCGCTATTACAGAGGGAAATTCCTGCTGTCATTTTTTCCATTTCTAATCACATCTCTAATTAAATGTGTATGTTACAACAGCTTATTTGTTTATTTTGCAAAGAAAATAGAAAGCTTACTTTCTACTTCTCTTCTAATAAATCCCATTCATCTCGTTTTGGAAATGTCGTATATATCTATATATTGTCTGGAACAATTTTTTTGTGGTATGTTAAAAGCTTCATCATACCCTAATTCAGAATTAGAGAGAGGAAAAAGTGAAACCCAAATATTGGCTATCACTCTTGTATTTTAACTATTTAATCTAAAGCAGTATTATGATCAAATTACACTCTGTATCAATTATTACTAAATTTGTTAACGAAATGTACTGTTCATCCATATTATGCTGATTGAAGTCATTCTGTCGACGAGCTGCATTCAATATGATGCATAACTTTGTCTATACCTTGGAAACTAAGTACATCCTAATACGGTGGCGGTGTATCATCACAATATACCTACGATATTGTCATAACCAACTGTATACCAAGCTTACAACATAATACTGTTTGATGCATTATAATTTTTTTTAATTGCACCTAATCTATAGTACAAATGACTCACTCCCCAAATTCCACAAATGTAGGAATAAGTTACCTTAGTCTCGTTTCGATATGAATGGTTTAAAATATTCATCGATTTGGTGAAAAATTAAATCTGATCTTGTTAGTAATGTAGGAAAATAAATGTATCATTGTCCACCTAGCAATAGCTGTGAATTGCAGACATATTTGTTTATATGTCTGTAATTGTAAAGGTCAGCAGCATTTCTATATTTGTCATCTAACTTTAAGCGTAGTGTCGTTGCCGTGTTTGTCTGTGTTTGTTTATATATTTCTGACTTATCACCCACCTATTTCTGCACTCTAACCACGCATCACTTAAATCATGCATTTTATAGATTGTCGAAAGCTAAATTAGGCTTTCTTAAGAGAGAGAGAGAGAAAGAGAAATTTTGTTTCTTTTGTGTTACCCGTATCATTGTCTGAAGATAGACACATATTTATGCTATGAATAGCTTAAAATTCTTATTTTTCCTTTTGAATCATTGTAAGAATAATGCTAATATTCTATGTGACAAATAGATGAACCAACCCGACTGTATTACTATCAAAATTAATTCTTCCTACCCAATCATAGTATGACAATAATAATAATTATTAGTCTTTTTTAAAATCCAACTTTGTTATATTTTGTTACTCAAGACTTATATCTCAGTTAAGTGCTTTACTAGTATTCCGTCTATAACAAACAAGTGACCACGTTGCTAACGTGAGTGACAAAATTCAGTCTGCACCAAACAAAGGACTAGACACATTACACTAATTACTAACTAGTGTCCAATCAAAAATATTCAATACAGCCCTACAAGAGGTCAATAGCGAGCCCGAAAAGCCCAGTGGAAACGTCTCGGACTGCATTACTAGTAGACGCGAGTCTGAATCTCAGAAGGGATATGAGTTCCTTCGAGGTTGCAAATACGCCTTACTGAAGAGTGCCAACTAGCTAGCACGAAACCTAGGTTCAAGGCTTCCTGCCGATTGCCTCTAAACATCTAATATAAAACAGGTGAAGATATTTTCTGAGCCTTAATGGAATCAGTGTAAATACTCGCACTTACACATATCGCATTATCTAACTATGTGATTCAACCATCAGGTAGAAACATATTTTCTGGCATATAGTTGCACCTTACTACCTTTTTTATCATCCAACCTTATCTGTTCGAGCTTTTTGTTAAACTATTCGGTGTCATTTGTTTTAGCAAGGTAATAAGTGGTAGCATATGTAAAAATTATATTTGTATGTATAAATATAATTTTGACATATGTCTAATTCTGACTCAGCTACCAACTTATTTTGGAACTATCCAGTGAAATTTTGATCACAGTTCATATAAATGATAACTAGCAATTCCATGTTTATCCATTGTAATAAATAGTTTCCAATTAATATTCAGAGATTGATTATTTGGCCATCTAGAAAAAGCATATCTGCTTTTGTGAATAATGTCATGTTTATTTCCCACTGTGCATTGTACGAAAATAACACTACGTATTGATCAACGCTGTTTGGTTGTACGCATGCATCTATCATGTTGTTGTATATGCAAAGTGTATATGTGTTCGTATATATGCGTATATTATTCCCGGTAGTCGTGATTTATTTGAAAGCTATTTCTTATCAATAGGAAACTGAAACAAACCAGCCTACAAAAACTTCAACTTTGTGAAACAAAAAAACAATTAATGAATAGGCGGAGTAGTCTTATCGTATATATATATATATATCGTGTAGTAATAAGTTATTCAGTGAAGCATTGTGTTTGCAGTCTCTTTATTTAATCTTTTGTCGTATTTCGCATTCTTACGTTCCGAATGGAACGTGCAGCTTCAAGTTTCAATAGCGGTGTTCCTTTACGGGGTGGACCTGCTAGCCTCATTCTCAACCTTCCCTCTTCACCGAGTTTACTATTGGCTTAGCGAGATTTACGAGTGCATTCGCTGGGAATCAAACCTGGACCACCTGCATGGTTGGCGAATGTTCTACCACTGAACCACCGACACACAAATGGCAAAAATAACTTGATCTTTGTCCTATTAGTCGATTATAATTTTTACCTTGTAAGTCTGAATGACCAAATTATTCTGTGGAAATACAAGCAGCAAACAGAGATTCTTTTTCTATAGTTGGTTTGTAAGGATAAGTTTTGTTTTTACGGATTGATATCAGTCAGAGAACCATTGAAAACCAGGGAGTACTGGACAGCTGTTTCGTCCTAGTTTGGGAATCATTGGCAGAATGCACGCACTGGGGTTTGAACCCAGGACCTTCCGGTTACAAAGCAAGCTCGTATACCATTCGCGCTTAGTCACGAATTGGTAGAAGTTAGAATTCATGAGCCATTGAGTCCGGTCCCAGTGGCTGAATGGTATATGAGCTTGCCTTGTAACCGGGAGGTCCTGGGTTCGAACCCCAGTGGGTGCGTACTGCCGATGATTCCCAAACCAGCATGAAACGACTGTCCAGTACTCCCTGGTTTTCAATGGTTCTCTGACTGACATCAATCCGTGATCAACTCGTAAAAGATAGAGATTCATTGTCTTTGCTGAATATTTTTTTTTTGAATGTGCTAAGTATGAGTTAAATTGATACATATTGTCTTTTTTCATCTTTACCCACAAATGGGAAGTTAATTTACAAAAGTTATAATGTTTTAACCAATAATGCATCAGTGTGTATCTTTGTGTGTGAGTGCTCCTAAACACAGTAACACGTCTGTTTGCCGTTATTATTAATAGTTTTGAGTAAACATTATTTGAATGATTTAGACGAACTATATGTAAATATATATGCATAATGATAATAATAATAATTATTATAATAATTTATGAACATCGTACTATTTTTAGAGGTAACATACTGAACTATGAAACAATGCGGTAAACGACTACGGAAATAATTTTTAAAAAAGGAGAATTAGAATCATTCATTGTTATGGATAATTTGTACTTTTGGTCATTGTGTCTGTAATATTCTTTATGTACATATTACAATCTTTCTACATACACTGTTTGCATTCACATGCATGCATGAAAGTAGTGTCTGACAATGCCTTCTTACTTACTGCACAAATCCTTATACATTGAAACGAAGTTAATCATAAACCATAATCTCAATAGACACCCTATGTATGTATGTACGCGTGCACACACACACACACATACGTATACATGCACAAATACATACAGTATGTTCAGACAAACATCATCGTTTAAAGGCAATGTAATACTACTAACAAAAATTTACAGGTTGTTATTCCCGTACAATGGCATGTTTCATTGATGATTGTTTTGTGTTTTCATGGTTAGTGTAAAATGGTGAATGCAGTATTTAGTGATCAGTTTTCAAAGACGATATTCACCTTTATTCTTTTTCATCTTCTCCTGAATATGATACGATGCTGATTCTTTCTCTTCTTTCACGTCTAATGTTTTTGCTCAACAGTTTAATGTGTGTGTGTGTGTATGTATGTAGTGTAGTGGTAGAGCAGTAGTGCTAGCAGTGTTGTCTCTTCTCTAAAATTGTCTCTCATCATCTTTTGCTTATTATTGTAGTGATCGATAACTTTTATTATTATTATTATTATTATTATTATTATTATTCGTTGATGTGCCTTTTTGTTAACAAAAAATAACAATAAAAATTTATTGCAACTAAAGTTTTTAAAAAAATACATTCTTACTCTCCAGTGTATAGGTGTCATTGGGCGAAAACTAGTGTTTTTCTGATGGATTTCGTGGCTGTATATAGTAAATGGTTACGGTATAGTGCAATACAGGGTGATGATTGAGGTTTTGCAGCGAATTAAATGGTGTCTAGCTTATTTACTTCAACGACATTTTCTTGGCGGCTATGTTGTTGTCATAGTTTAAGACTCTATAGTAGTGACCTCTAACAACCATGCAGGGGATCAAATCCAAGACCTTCAGAATACTAGGCAAGTCCGTTAACTATTCAACTACCTATCGGGTTAGAATTCTATACTTAGGAATTTTAACTTCTGTCAATTCACGATATAATGGCAACCAGTGCTATCGATGATATCACATCATAATGAAATCAACTAGTTCACTCAATGATATGTATATATATGTATATATCATAACTAGTAATTCTCTTAAGAAAGATTTTACACAGAATGCAATCTAAAAAGAGATAATGTTTTCCTGGCTTTCGTTCATGTATGCAATCAACCGTTGTTTGTAGGTTGTGGCTAAACTGAATCTACAGGTCGAAGGCAATTTATAGTTGAATCTTATAGAGATGTTAACAAAATTCATATTATTGTCAATAATCCTATTACAAAAACAACCGGAGAAAAAGTAGAAGTTGTACAGCGTTAGGTTAAGCGTGTAAATGGACATTCGTACAGTTATTGAATGAAGCTTGAATTTAGAGAATAGGTCTCTGTTTTGGAATACTAGTAGTTATGCATTCAATGTGTGAAAATTAATGCATGAAGTGTGGATAAATGTTTGTCAAGTTGGCTATATGTATGTTGGAAAATTGTTTTTAGTTTATTGTTTTACATGACAAACTGCATGACCGATAATATTATTTCGACTACTCTGCACACATTGCTTGTTGGTGTTTCGTAAAATTCCGAAGTAAAATTACTTCTCCGGGTCACATGAAATTATTTGATTGTTTGTGAATATAACTTCGAAACAAAAAGCAGATGTCAACATGAATGGTTTCGAAGAGCATCTGCTGTTTAGGAAATACCTTATTGAGTAATTTTGTCGTGCAATCATGAACTTACTTAGACAATACGATTCAGTTTAGCTGTATCTTATTCAGTTGCAGTGGTTTACACTAAGACGGTGATCATTCAAGATTAATCAATCAATTGATACGTTTCTTAAAGTTTGATGTAACTGTACTGGTTAGTGTATTACTTTTTCATCGAACCAAGATAAATTTCCTCAAATGAATAAAAACAAATAACGCTTGTTCAAAATATACAGCTTGAGAAACTCTCGCTGATGCCAGAACATAGCGGCCGGCTCTCAAGATACCACACATAGCACTCAAGCCAGCTTCAGTCTGAATAAAAGCTTCGTGGATATGTAGACAATTAAACCAACTGCTTAGCAAATCAATTAATGTAAACAGTGTTATACTTATAATATAGGTGATTATATACAACAACATGGATCGTGGCTACAAAACATCATTTGTGACTATAGAGTATATAAATAAATGACAGTGTAAACTAATGCTTCTGGTCGTCTTGCTTCTGTTTACAATGCAGACAATAAAATCACGGCAAGAATTCGTACTTTCAATAAGTGAAGAACGAATTCGAATAAACGAGGAATTTGCATACTGAATTAATGTTAATCAATATTGATAACATTCAATAATAATTATACTATCCTTTAAATAAAACTGGTTTACATCAATGATGACTACATGTATTATATAATTGGACTGACAAGATAAATTTCACTTTTGAATTCATTTTTATTATCTTAATTTATAACATTTATTAGCACTGCTTTATAGCGTTGATTATCATACCCATTGAGATGCCAAGAGCAACGTATTATTATTTGTTGACGGTATGATTTTGTTCTTATATGTCTAATTTTTACAGTTGGAATGTTGCATTGTAACTTGTTAATCGGAAACATGTATTGTGCCGTAAAAAAGCCTTAACAATAATGTTGATTAGTGCTACTATTTCCCAGGCTGATTCATTGTGTGCTTGTCATGTGTGTAGGTGTACGTGGGTGTATATATAAGAGGAATTTTCATTACAACTTGCTTTCATATTATTCTTTCTCCTTTTGTCTCTCAAAGTCCTTATTCTTATCATTTCTCATTCGTGTTGAATGAATTTTAACACTTCTACAGGTATGTTGTTCAAAAATTGCCTATATATATATATATATATATTCACGTTGGTGTGTTTCACAGTATTTATCGTTTTATTTTTGCATTTCTATTAATAACAAAAATAATTCAAGAATATGATATAGAATGAAAACATTTTTGCTTCCATTATTACCATCATTTGCATGAAAGGAATTCTTAATGAACTCAATTCTTTATGTTGCATACTGTTAGAGTGATTTATTAATTTGAATGTACTATCATTTATTTATTTATTAATTGCTATGTGAAAGGTATTCATTTGGTCATATTCTCTGTCGGAGTTGGCGTTTATATTTAATTCAAGTGATTAAGATCATTTTTTATTCTTTTTTATATGTGTTAAATTCACAGATGCTGACTTGTCCAAGAGTGATCGATTAGAAGATCTAACTGATACAACTCATTTAAATGATACTATACCACCTTATAGGTGTTTCTCTTATCATCAGAATAAAATGGAAGATAGGAATGATTGTCACAGTACTGTACATGATGTACAGAATCATTATTCAACTACTGTAGAATTACCATTTTTTGTGAAACAAGCTCAAGATCGAACTAGACTTGTGAATTCTGGTGGTTTAGCTGGTCGACGTCCTCCTACAAGAATTGTTGTAAGTTTTTGTTAAATTTAAATCCACTAGACTGTCCAACTTTTATCTTGTCAACGGCTCTAAGTTGACGTTCTTAATTTTTTTCTCATTCGTCTTATATAAGGTAAGATAACTAAATTTATTTACTCCATGTGTATATTTCTTTAGACTTCTGTATTTTTACGCGTAAGTGACGCCACATCTCATATGCTGCTTCATTTCATAGCCTATTCATCACTTCATTTTATTTTAGCACTCATTCACCTTGCCTTTCTATAGGTCATTTTGATTTGAAGCCATATCTCAGAATAACTGTATTATCAAAGCTATTCACTTATGCTCCTGTAAACCAAAACTTAGTTTCTGCTAAACGGGAATGTATTCTATAGAAGTTATCACTGATCTCCAATATATATATATATATATATATATATATGAGTTGTATTTAGAAAATAGCACCCGGTAATAATATCTGTTGAATAAATCCCTTTTCTTATTTATGTATTTGCCTAAACGCTATCATTCGCCTTATTTTTGTTTTATCTTTTCTCAAACCTCAAAGTACACTTATGCTTATTGTGTTCATATTCAATATATATATATATATATATATATATATATATATATATATATGGTGCTTTTTCATATTTACATTATCTAATCACTAATCAGTTTTTACTGTAAATCAGTGTGTTGCTCTAACTCTACTCTCTTTTATATCTTCTTGCATATTAGTACCTGCGCTCATACCCAATTCTGCATTATTTATTTGATTGTTTGCTATCCAATTCTCTTTCCTGAATGATAAATATAATATTTCTCTCTAATTACAGTAATAAAAAGGAGTATGCATTCAACCTGTTCCCCTCACATGCTAGGCAATATACATAATTGAATACATTTAAGAACTTATAAAATAAAATATTGAATTTGAATAGATTAACTGTTTTTAAGATTAGTGTGATAGATAAATCTCATTTTCTGTTGTATTATTATTTTATTTAGGTGGCCTATTTCATTCATTTTCTTGAGTTGTCGTTTTTGTTTGTTCATTATTGATATTTCTATAAATTATGATGAATTTATTCTTTTTATTATTATTTGTCAAAGGATAGATATACTGAACTTTTATGTTGATAGAATTATACACAAGTGCATTTTATCCTGTAGGAGATGAGTTCAACTATCGTTTTATTTACTTCTCCTGGAAAACTAAACGAATGGTTTAAAATGCTTAAAAACAAAAATTATTCACAATAGATATTTGAGTTTTAGTTACGTTATACAATACTTCTCTGAACACTTCATTTTTAGGGATTCATTTTACCAGTATGCTTATTTAAAGATGTATCTTAATGACCTTACACTATTAAATACATCACTTTTGAAATCTAGCATTAAAGTAAACCTCTAACAGTAGAAGACAAGAGATTTGGTGATGCGTTGTTTATTTGGGATGTGGTATGTCTGTATAGCGAAATTATGTACACCTTATCTTCGAATCACTATTTGCAAAGATCTTCCTTGTTGTGTTACTTCTGTCCTTCATATTGTGTTTCTTTGTATTCCTTCCACGTATCCCATATATCTCCGCAACGCTGTATCATTTGCTTCCTCTAATATTTAATCTATCTCTCCGCTGTTTGATATTTTTACGTTGTTGAACGTCTCTTTGTATACTACTGATAAATTTTATCAACAGCAAATGCCACAAACCTTTACTTCTTAATATTTAGTAACATAAATAATTCTAGCCAACTTCTGCAGCTATTTTAGTGGGGGTTGTGAACATTCGTTTAGACATTCTTTTTTTGACCACTAAGTCACAGGTTTGAACCCAACTCTGAAGATTCGATAACCACGTAGTATCACCAGTCCTCATGCCACATGTGTTACACATTGTCAACTGAATGGAAATGCAAGTGCTTGTTGAGGAATATTCTATTCTCATTTAGGCGTTATTCAACGTTTTGCATTCATTTATCGCTGATCATCTAAACTTATAATTGCATTGCATACTTAAATTTTGTTATAAAATGCTTGTTGTCTTTTAAATGATAACTGAGTGTCCTTCTAAACTTTGAGGCCCGTTAAAATGTATTCGTAGGGCATTGACCTACGACCACTGTTGGTGTAAAAAGCGAGTCCTAATATGTTCAAGTGCGTCACTGAGAAACGCTAGTTGTTGCACTTGGTTGTATAATATAAGTAGTGGTTTTGTCAAATGAGATTTACTGAGATAGTTAAACCAAATTGTAAACTTTCAGAGTTGTTAATTTATTTGATGACAAACCTTCGCTAACCTTCTAGTAAGTGAAAGGTTAGAAATTGGCAAAATAGTGCCTCGCACCACTGCATTGTTACCACAAGAAAGTAAAAGCGAAAAAATGAAGATTACACTTCCAAAAAGTATGAAACTCTGTGGAATGGTTTTGGAAACAGCAAAGCAAACACGTTTTTGTGGTCAAAATTATGCCAAATTTAGGCTTGCATCTAAGCCATATCAGTACGAATCTGACCATAGTCTCCTGCGGTCATTTGAATTCAATTCACTCAATGTGTATTTCTGAGCGTACCTCAAATCAGTAGTCAGTCCTAATAATTCCATTAGGATGTCAAATATTCAAGCTAGGTAACTAAGTAATTAGTTAAGGAAGTATTAGTTTCCTTACGAAAGTTTGTTATTTAAAACGCAAAACCTGGTACCATATGGCACCAAGAAGTAACAATAATAATAATAATGAAACAAAAAATAAGAAAAAAGAGAAGAAAAACAGGATTTCATCTGGGAAGAAAGAAGTTATTTTTCACAAGACCAATCAGCAATGGTCGAATTATTGATAGAAAGGGAAGAAAGAAACGAAATGAAACCTTCTCGACATTGATTATGATTCTTGGATATATCTGGCGACATTTCGAGCTATCTCTTGAACTGCAACCAGTAAGTCGTTGCGTACCATTCGACGCTAATCTAAAAACAAATATCTCTCATCCCACGACGCCACGTCATAAGCTGGCCACCTCTTCGCTTTTTCCATCCCGTCCCAGGGCTAGCGAACAGAAACCAGTACGGAAGCCTCTGAGATGACATTCGTAGCACATGTCCAAGCTACCGAAGACTGTGTATCCAGATGACGACACTCAACGAATGATGATCTCCACTGTGTCCAAACAAGCGCCTGTGGACCTCAGAATTACTCACGCGATGATGCCATCAAACGCCAGCAGTTCTATGGAGACAGAGACGATAGAATATGCAGAGTCGCTGCACATTCTGAGCTCGGTGAGGCCAGGTTTCGCAGGTGTAGAGCAAGACAGTACGCGCTGAAGCATTGTATACCCGACCTTTGACAGTCGGTCTAACGTCACAACGGCGCCAGAGGTGGCTCAAGTTGACTTACGCCACCGTAACTTTCGTGATACAGTTTGAAATCTCATCTGTGACCCCTCCGCTAGCACTCACACGACTACCGAAATACACAAACTTATTGACAACTGCAAGCAGTTCACCTGGAAGAGTGAGTGCAGGTACAGGCTCCTGCCAATCTTGTGACAGTACCCTGCACTTAGACTGCGCAAAGCGCATACCATACTTACAGGCACTGATCGCTAACTGACTAAGTGTGATTTGGGCCGTCTGCATACTATCACACAGTAAGATGATATCGTCCGCATACTCGAGATCAGAAAGTGTTTCTTCAATGAGCAGATCTACACCTCCATCACACACGTCCTGCAGAGCTGACGCCAGAATGTCATCGATGGCAGCATTAAAGAGAAATGGGGAGATTGGGCGACTGTGTCTAGCCCCACTGTTGGTTGGCAAAAGTGATGATATCTGGTTGTCCCCTCATTATACCTGAGGTGTTTCTGTATAGTACTTTCATAATGTTGACAAACTTCCCACGTACACCCTTCTCTAACAAAAAGTTCCGGAGAACAGTTCTGTCCAACGAATCGAAGGCAGCCCTAATATCAACAAACATAACAGTTGTTGTCCTGCAATATGTGTGGCGGTGTTCCTACAACTGACGAAGGGTGAACACGTGATCAATGAATCTACGGCCTGAACGAAACCCAGCCTGTTCTTCGCGAATCAACCCCTCACGTGTTTTGCACAGATTGCGAAGCAAAACAGCAACCAATAGTTTAGACACAACTGGTAGCAGACTGATACCCCAGTGGTTGTTGTATATATTAATCAACCGTTTTTGATGATGGCTTCACTCCACATTGATGGCACATCCTCAAATTCCCATGCTTTCTTGAAGAAACTGGTCAAAGCCATGACGACAGTCTCGCCAGCATCTTTAAGAGTAACCGGGGGTAAGTTGTCTGGGCCGGTAGGCTTATGGCGTTTCAACACTTGGAGTTCCTTCCTGACCTCCACTTCGATTGGTGGGTCGGTATTGCCCAACCAATGAGCACTGTAGCTGATGAAAGTGGATACTGGCGCTAGTGGCCAGCATCCCAGGCGTCTTCTCAGGCTGGTAACTGTCGTGCCATCTGCCTCGCAGACCGTCTCCTTGACACCCTGTTTCTTGCTGCTGGCAGCTCGGATGAGCTGGAACAGCTTCCAACTGTTACCAGATGCAGCTGCTGACTTCATCTCACAAGCACATCCTGACCATTAGGCTTCGAGGTCCTTAAGTGAACACTTTTTGATCTTGCGTTTGAGCGCCTTTCTCATGTTGTTGTACTCACTACTTGTCGGAATGAACTGGCGTTCATTCAGGAGCTGTAAGGATCCCGCAGAAACCTAGTGGTTTTTAGCGGAGCATTCTTTCATGCCACAAGCGGTTACACTCGCCGTTTGCATAGAGCCTTGCAGATGAAGCCAATGTTCATCGATACTACTCGGAGGGTTGCTAGCAATCATTGATTGTAACTCAATCTAGTATTTCAACGAGGTAGCAGGTGCTACCAGTTTGCTCAATCTGAGTCCGGGCTTGATTCGCAGAGGGAGGACGCCAAGTAGCGCTACGCCGATGACTGTGCCGGAAGTTAGTGCTGGATAGAAATAGATTGTGATCTGCACAGAGTTGCAGAAGATGGTTCCCATAATCTGATTTGCGACTATGAAATCCCCGCGTATCTGGCCTAGCACTTCTTACTTTGGTATAACCTTACAGCCTCATAGCACATAAACTACTGTTAATGGGGATCTAGTCGAGTAATGCACCTTCGGCTCTAGCACTTAGTGCAACACCGACGCCACAGGGTCCTTGGACAAGCGCAGGTGGGACATACTATGCAGACTTTCATATGGAGAAGGTAGTCGAAGCACTTCACTGGGATCTTGGATGAGGATCTCTGAAATGCAGCAGACATCGATAGCCAGGCAATGCAATACTCTTACCAAACCTGCCTGTTGTCCGATTTGCATCAGTTTCCAAACATTTTGGGTGGCAATATGCGATTTCAGGATATCCGTGTTAGATATCGCGTTGAGGACAAGCATTTTCAAGGACTCTCACTGACATCTCAAAACGACACAGATAGGCTGAGAATTCAAACAAAGGCGAGAGGCCGACGAAAATGAAGACACCGAGGATAGTAAAAATAAAACATAAAAATAGGGTTAAAAAGAAACGCGTTCCCAAAAATATCATCACTGTTCGTGAGCGTGAGAATAAGCATGTTACTAATTTTCCGCATTATTAGTGTTAGAGCTGGGATAATACCCGGGTGCCTATACCGAAGCAACTGAGAGTAATCTGAAATAATTTAAAATCCTGATAAATGATCCGCACACTTTCACAATACAACCTATTCTAATTCTGTATTAGCTACTTTACATATCCTTATTATCTACTACCTTTCATCACATTTCCTTCCTTACTTTATGCTATTTTTTGTTTGATAGTGCTGCAGCTTCAACTGATGCACTATTGTCGTTCGAACGGTTACTTTTATTTAAATCGCCTAGTGAACTAAACAAATGGGCTGGATATTTTCTACATTATTCTCATTTCCATTAACTCAATTTTATGCATTTTATTTAGTATATTCACTACTACTTATTTTCTTAACCTTAATAGTTGTATTGATTATTAGGTGTACTTATGGTTGCAATTACTCTCTCGCCGATACGCTGTGACAAACACAATAACTAGCTATAATGAATTTATTATGAATTAATTTCAGCTTTGTAACACCAAATTTTTTCTGCACTCATCGTGAAATTCTATTCGATTGCATTATTAATTTTGGAAGTTAACAAGACATGTTTTATTTATTTATTTTTCTAAATTCTAATATTAGTAAGATGTGAAGGTGAAAAAAAGAATGCACAGTTGCATAATATATTTATCGTTATGTAAGATTACAATTTACGGCGAAAGACTGATGAAGCATTTGGTTGACAATTTTTTCTGTCCTCTGTGATTTTCTAACAACAAGATATACGTGGAAAAGTTTTTAGCTTATTTTATCCTTCTGGTAGTGGTGCCGCGCGAACTTAAGTCTCTTCACTTTTATTCATCTGATATAAGTTGTCGTGAATATCGAAATTTGTTGATAATCTTATGCTGTTAATTTTATTTCAACATCTATATTGTATAACATACAGGTCCTTTGTTAAAAGATTTCTTCATTAGCTAGTACGTTAAGCAGTACTGTTGAATCAGCTCGTAAGGAAGTCAGCTTTAATAAGGAATATGTGCATGATACTGTATAATTAAGTTTACCTGCTGGTGGTATAGCCCAGAAAAGAGAGGAAATTGGACGTTCCGCCAACATCCTCACCCCCGTAGAGAAAATCAACTGCTTCACCACTGAAACTTCTAAGCACAGAAGAAGAAAATAAAATTTAATTACTTCGCTAATTTCAACCAATTTTTCTATGAACTGAATTAGTTATCTTCCTTTTGTTTTTATATCTGTAGGTAAATTCACCACTGGCTTCATTAACTGATGCCTCTACAACCTCATCGTAAGTAGTATTACTTTTCTAAATAATTCTCTTTTCTTCTAAGTAAAAATCGTAAATGGTAGGGAATTATTTGATACTGAATACTCATGATTAGTATTTATAATGCATTTTATTCAATCTGATTCTAAAATTTCATTTCAATGAATTTCAACACTGTGAATATGAGTAGAGGAAACAGAGTGAAAGGTTGTCTACAAGTGAACGTGCTTTTGGATAGAGAAAAACAATTTAAGCAAAATAAATAATTTCATACAAATGCAAGAACAAAAGCTTAAATGAATCAGATAAATTTAATTGAGTAAATCAGGGGTATGATGTAATAGGGGTGTTCAAAGGTCTGGAAATTCTACAGCAAGCCAGTATAGTGATGTTGGCTGGAGTTGTATGGACTGTTTTGACATTTTCAGATGATTTACTATAGTGGATTCGGCTATTTGGAGTATTTCGTACGTCTACTAACCAACTGGTAAATTAAATTTTTGCGTGGATCTAACAACTTCGCTCCGTAAACAATCACCCCATCACTACTGAAAATTAGAAACGCAGAAAAAATAAACTTATTCACATCAGGAGTCACGTAGCTTTTGGCGCTTTGTTAGGTACATAACAGACAAGTGAAGACGATCGACAAATGCTTGTCTCATAGTCTGTTTGAACCAGGTATGCAAATATTGAATTTCTAATGCTTACCAGTTAGAGTTCTGTGGGACAGAAAATTCAGTTCCAATAGTAACAACCAAAGTAACGTGTCTGACTCTATGGGAGAAGTTGAATTAATAAACTCAGCAAGAGGTTACTGACCTCGCTACTTTTTCCGTATACGGAATTTACAAAGTTTATATCAACATATCATCCAACTGAACTAAAAATTGGACGTATTTCATGTAATTCAAATAATATAACAGTATGAAAGTCATGAAAATATTCATGTTATAGGAAATATTATTTATAAATTAATTTGTAAATTACATCGGGAAAGAAAATGCGCATATTCTTCAATTGTGCTATCGAATTTCAGAGAACTTATGCATCTGACCTCAAGAAAGTTGGAATAAACAAAAACAGATCAGTTAGCTTTTAAGTTGAGTTCTAATATATATATCAAGGTTAATGAGATGGAGTGTCATTCACATTTTCATCGCTCTGTTATCGATAATTTTCTCTTTTGTTATAAAATAAGTGTACATGTTCGTTATTTTATATAAGTAATTATTGAATGATAAACATTTGCTTAAAACGCCTTGATATATATATATCAATGAAATGAATTCAGATTAATCTTTTCTTTTCAAATGGCTATTTTATAGATTAAAAGTCATTCATTGTAATAAAAAGCAATAACAACCAAAGAATTTCAAGTTGTTTTCCGCCTATTTCAAATCCAGAAGAGTATTTACGACTAAATGATAAAAACAAATTAGACCTCTGAGCTAGTAGATCATGAAATCAAACTTTGTGTTACATGATTATGCTTAATTTCACTGACTGCAAGAATTGTAACATTTACAAGAACAATATTAAGATAAACTAGTTTATGAAATGAAGACTGACGGTATTTAAGTGATTTGTATAAAGTGAGGCTATTCAAAGTGTGAAGATTTCAACTTTCCTTATCAAAAGTTGTATATCTCACTACAATAGGATATAAACTAAAATGTCTTTCTTACTGTCACAGTATTTTTTTAAGACACTTCAAACATGATTAAGTTAACACTTATAACCTTATCTGATGATAACGTGCACTTGCATCAATTATTCGTTTTATTTTGTTTCCTCTTTTCTGCCTAGATCACAATCCCAAGTTTTATCAGTCTTTAATCCTTTCAGTAAGTTCAACTACTACTGTTCATATTAACTAACAATTATTTTGTTGTATTTATCTTTAAATGTGGTGCGTTGATGATGGCCCGATAGTAAAAATGCTCGTCAGCTACGGACATAGTCTGAGTTCGATTCCTAAACGGCGCGCTCCTAAACACCACTTTGCAGTTAGTTAGCCAGAAAAAGAGGGAAGGTTGGGCGTGAAGCTGACGACTCCACCGATTAAAAAAAGAACACCGCTACTGAAACTACATAGCGTAAGCTTGAAGCTCTATGTTCCATTCAAGACTCAATGGAATGAGGGAAAAAATGTCAATGTGGTAATTAATCATGAAAAAAGGCATTTGGGTGGATTATGCAAATGTTTAATAATTTATTCAAATGTTATAATAAATAAATAAATCAGACTATTTGGACAAGGTAATTACTCACATACAAACAGGACCATATGAGGAAATTAATAAACCAATAGATACAGTTATGAATAAAGTTAAGAAATCCATAGCGGACCTTCTACGCCGGATGAAGCCATTTCTAGGTGAGTCTAAGTGGTTTAGTTTAATGCCCAAAACTAATAACCCCAGTAGGATGTATGGTGTTGTTAAAGTTCATAAGTCAGGATACCCTATTAGGCCTATAGTTGATTTTAGAAATTCACCTACTTATGAATTATCTAAATATTTAACCATGGTATTAAATCCCCTAAAAATCCACTCGAAATCTAGACTAACTAATTCTTATGAACTAAAACACAGATTAGATAATTTAAAATTAGATAATGAAGAAAAAATGGTTAGTTTTGACATTGTCAGTTTATACACATGTATGCCAATAAATATGGCTATGGAGGCAGTTAGAAATGAACTCATTTCTGACCAAGAACTCCAACTTAGGACAAAAGTGCCACTTGAGTACATGATGCTAGGGGTGCAGCTATGCCTGACTTCCACAGTATGTAAATTCCAGGGGAAAATATACAAACAAACTGAGGGAGTTGCCAGGGTGTCACCAATATCCGCCGTTGTGGCAGATATATTCATGGATAGGTGGGAAAACATAGCGATTGAGACGTTCAGCCCCACCCCAAAAGTATGGTGTAGGTATGTATATGACACATTCACTATACTTAGAACACAGGATATAGATAGGTTTTTCGAACACATCAACTCGAAGGTTGAGGCAATTCAATTCACTTATGAATTGGAAAGTCAGGAAGGGGAGCTCCCAATGTTAGATTGCAACGTAAAAAGGAAAGAAGATGGGAAGTTAAACACTAGTGTTTACAGGAAACCCACACACTCAAACAGATATTTGGACTTCCGATCATCCCATCCTATGTCAGTAAAAATAGAATTGGTGAAATGTTGAAATGACAGAACACAAAAACTTAGTAGTACCAAAGAAAATCTAAAACAGGAACTGATGTACATAAAAGAAGCCTTGAAACTTAATAATTACCCGGATAAATTAGTCAGGAAATTTGTAAAGAAATGTATAAATAAAATAAATAATGATAGTAGCGATAGTGATAACAATGATAATAATAATAATAATATTAATGACGACACCCGCAATAAAGAATCTAAATCATCAGTAGTAATTCCATACAAGGGAGGGACTTTGGAAGCCTTACGCAGTATTCTTAACAAGGCAGGAATAAAAATGGCATTCAAACCCACAAACTCAATTAGAAACAAGCTTTGTCGGTTAAATGATGGATCCCGTGGAGCCTTTAAAACAAAACAATTTAGTTTATCTAATACCCTGCTTGAATGATTGTCAGGTCAAATACATAGGTCAAACTAGTAGAACAGGGGCAGTCAGACTAGCTGAACATAAAAACTTAGCAAAATCTAGATTAGTTGATCCAAATAAGTTAAGAAATCTAGAGAACAGTTCAGCTATAGCACTACATGCAATTACACACAACTATGCATGCAATAGGATGGGATAGGATGACAGTTTTAAAATCTTATGCCACAGGGTTGAGGGAGAGATTGATAAAAGAAGCCTTGTTTATCGAATCAACTGCAAATACGTGTAGTAGGAATGATTCAACACCTGTCTCAGATATCTGGAAAATTCTACTACCCCTACGACAAATAGGAGAGAACAAAGAAAACTATAAAACTCAGGTTTCAAAGTCGTGTGATCACAATTGATATGATTATGAACAATAAATTTTGTTCGAAACGTCATCCAGTAAATAATACTGTTTCACTGTGTGATATATCTAATAAACAAACTAATATGGCATTACTTACTACCACAGTGCCCAAGTTTTACACATATGTTATAATAAAAACTCATAATTGTGTTAGACAAAGATGATTCTTTAGAATGAAAGTTTCTTCTTTTTTTCAGTTCAACCATATAGTGTACATTTTGTTGTGCTACCAGTTTTATATTTGAGATAACACGCAGCCAAACTCAAATATATGTATGTTTCCGTGATATGACTGTTACTAAATAGCGTTAACCAGAACACTGTGTTATCCTTTAAAAAAAAGCAATTAGGTCTCTGTATGTTATCTTTACGATACATTTTTTAAAAATATCATCAGACCTTTCTGATTTTTACTCGTCTTATTTGGGTTAGTATAGATTGGTGGTCTAGTTAATGTTGATATCCTTTGTGTTGTGATATTTACGATTTCGTTCTGTCTATCATTCTTATCTATACGTTATGCATAGATTAACAATGTTATGTCGATGTATCTCCTTCTAAGAAATGCCTTTTTGTGATTTCAGTGGAAGTTTAGTAATACTACTTAAGGTTGCTACGAAAATATAACTTTCATTTTTGAAAATATAATTTTCATATCTTTAAAATGTCCACATGGTGACTGATTTGTTTAGAACTATCACAACATAGCGATAGTAAAGTTTCTAAAACTTCACGTGATTTATTATCACTGTTTTCACATTATGCAATTATCCTGTTAGTTACCTTGGATGTGTTTAATTTACCTCATCATTATAGAATATATTCATGTATTACTATTTGGTGATAGAAGTAGGTTAGATGACGATAGTTAGTTGAATTGAATTTCTGAACGAGTACTTTAAAACTGTGTAAAACAGTGGAACTTTATTCCTCTAAAACTTTCGTTGTGCTTCCAGATATACAGATGATGGTGAATTCTGTTGGTCATAATTATAGGTTTATGCATTTCCCTAAATGACTGATACGTTGAGCAACATACATTTGTTGTCTGTTAGTAATTTTCCCAGATTCATGAGTATGACGGTTGTCATTTGTTTTCCAAAGTATGCTACAGACTATAGTGAGTAGCTTAAAGTTCTGAAGTATGGAAAAATATAATCGTATGCTTTATCAATTCTGGACATTTTGCCCAGATATGAAATTATATTGACACAACATTTCAGTGGTTCGATATAAAGTATTTACTTATAATAAATAGTGAAGAATATGTGATTTATTCTCTGGAGGTGTAAATATCCTAGAGTGTTCATGTCAAATCCCTTGATTAGCATAGTTTGAATAATCCATCTTGATTAACGGAATAGTCGTTCTGTTACTCGAGTAATTTGATCCATGAAGAAAATAAGCGACAATTCAGAAAAGAAAATTTTCTTTATTGACGAAATCATTTTCAGAGACTATACAGTCGTATTTATATTTACCAAAAATGTATGGTAGTCCATTACTGAGTAATAACGGGTGACATAATTGATATAATTACCCAGAAGTGGCTTTATAAGTAAAAATGAAAGTTTAAATTACGTAATGCTCAACGACACAAAGGAAGAAAGAGTCAGTAATTTGATAAGGTTAAAATTGTTATTTAGTGGTAAGATAGGTAGTTGAGTGCCCATTTAACAAGTGTGAAGAGGGTGAGAAAATGTACAAAAGGAACATATAACAGTGATAATAGTGAATTAATTATTAAAGTAAAAGCAAACTAAAAGTAAAATAAAAAATAATTTTTTTATAGGGAACGACTTAGTCAAGAGGTTAAGACCATGGTAGAATAAGAGACTGGACAAACTTTTTCTGTATACTCAGTTCGGGGTTGTATTGACGAATTGCCAACGCCTCTGCCATACACAAATGCCGACACCTTACGCCCCAAAGCCACTTCTGGGTAATTATATCAATTATGTCACCCCCTATTACTCAGTAATAGACTACTATACATTTTTGGTAAATATAAATACGACTGTATAGTCTCTGAAAATGATTTCGTCGGTAAAGAAAATTTTCTTCGCTGAATTGTCTTTTATTTTCTTCATGACTGAATAGATATTTTCGGTGGTTTAATTTGATCCATTTTCTACATAAATATTTTTCAATTTCAGTTTAAATAAAAGTGTAAATATAAAATACTCAAAAATAGTTCTGGATAAATGAAATTGCATGGAGGATTTCATCATGAGTTGACATCAGTTAGAGAACCACTGGAAAACCTGGAAGTACTGGACAATACTTGAAAATAAATGAAATTCATTGCTGAAACATTCTTTAAGCACTCTATTCATTAGGGAAATTCAAAAGTTCATTTTATCATCGATAAAAAAATCAAATGCACGTGTTTGTACTTTTTCTTATTTTTGATTTATGTGAAGTAATTGTGACTAGTACTCAGTTATTCAAGGTTCTGTCATTTTTTTGGATAATCTTTTGTGAATACTTTTGCTCTGAATTCTATCCACACTTTTTTTTTACTTACTTCTTTCAGATTCAAATAACAATAACTTTTTTGAGGCTAGGTCTTCAAATTTTACTTCCAATTCTCCTCGACCTCTACCACTCAATTCATTTATGTTTCACTGTTCTCTGAACAAAAATCAGTCTACTCTACATCATTCAAAATTGCAGATTGAAAGTTTTACTGATTCACAATTACTTCCAACTCAAACTCCATCTTCACGTAAGCCAATCGGCTATCAGTTGCCAGGACTAACAGATAGTAAGTGACAATATTATATTCAAAATACAAAACCGATTAATTCTTTGGCTTATCTCTTTAATGTATATTCTATTGTTTTTACCAAGTAAAACTCAGTTGTCTAATCTCATAGTGAATTTTCCCTCTTAGTTTATTACGTTTCTAACGCATCAGTATTAGTGTTTATATGATAAAACTGTTTAATGGGGGCCATGGGCTTTGTTGACTTACTTTAGAACATTCTCATCATACAAAAGCTTCTCTGAGCCTTTATTTTTTTTAAGGTCTATTGCAGAGATGATATGTCATATCTAAAGTTTCCGGTAACTACTAATAAATCAACATGTTTGACACTAAAATATATTCAGTTGTTCGTAGTCAATTGACACTGGGTTTTCTGTTCGTGCATAAGCAGTATTATCCTTAAAATTGAGATGTACAGCTTGCAAATTTTTGTATATTCCCTAGTTTTGTCATCATTTCTTATTAGTAGGTGATATAGTGTATGAGAATGTGTAAATTTATGCACTGTTTCATCTACCAGTATACTACTCATTGTTCCTTCACTCGGAAAGTGAGGATAAATCACGCTACTGCTATAGAGTGGAGATGTAGCTCACTGGCAATCAATGGGTCCCTAATTCGAATCTTGCTTTGCTTAATTCAGCCAAAACGACTGGATAGTATTATCAGCACCTATATGATAAGTGCGGCTCACGACTTGTTCCAAGCAACTTAGTTATCATAGTATGGAATGAAGGCAGGTTAAATTATACATGTCATTGGTGGGAAATAGTAGCATTAAAGTGAACATTACATATATAATTAAATAGGTAATGATCTATTGTATTGTATTTTTCCAAGAAGTCATTTGAATAAATGCATGGTTACATAATTCACAGTCTCTGAGCATTAAATCGTGAACTCTGAAATGATTATTTTCTACGCTAAGTTTCACTCATGAAGACGATTTCCTACGTTTTGCTTAATTATGTAAAATAAATTCCAGTGTGTTCATTTAAATGAGTACAGATTTTTATCTTCCTACTTACATGTATATGTCTACATGCAGTTATATCATATTCTTATTGAAAGGAATTATGTTTGTCAGTAATAATTATCAATACTTTATGTATCTACAGGCATATAAATAATTAAAAAGCGTTAACCAAGCTGAAAATTCCTTGTTTGAAATTGAAAGAAATACTTTTATCATCTTCTGTTTTGTTTTCCACAATACTTGTTGTCGTACTCTTATCACCGTTTTCATTCATCTATCAATAGATTCATTTGTTACTCCTGTTCTCCGACGTTCTAATATTTGTACAGACCTGTCAAAATCTTCAAATTCAGGGGATCCCGATTCATGAATTTTTAAATATTATTGGTAAGCTGAACTTTATTTCCACGTATTATTATTATTATTGTTCCCTTGGGTTCCTAGTGGAACATAGGGCTTCAACTGCACGCCTCCACTTGCTTCTGTCTTGTGCTGTACTTTTCACTTGCACCCATGTTAATCCACGTAACCCTCTACGAATTTGCAAGTGACATTTGTATTCCCGGCTGTTCAGTGTTTTTTGGTAAATAGTTATGGTACTTTAGTGGTTTGATTTTAACGAGTTTCCAGACCGCCAATACTGTCTTCTAATATCATTATTTTTATACTTTAGTGATAAATAGAACTTTTGTTTTTATAGATTCGTTGGTTCATGAAATATGTGTGCTTTATTAGTATAACAAGTTTATTGAAAGGTATTTTCGACTAGATTATTTGGAGTAATGATTAGTGGTTAAATCTAAGATCCTCATCGAAATCCTAACCGACCAATGTTAGAGTCAACAGAATGTTACACAGAAGTGCATCATTTCAAGTTATCGCTCTTTAAAAGGGACAGATATATAATGAAATAAAGATGAATGAGATTATGTGCTATGAGTTAGTTATATTGCAAACAGATCTTAAATACTAAATCCAACATTTTAGAAAATGTAACCATTTGTCTATCCATGCTATTTTTTGGTTGAATTACATCTACCACATTCTTTGTTCATTTATATGTACGCATGCAAATACCGAAAATACGTAGGGTACAATTTTTTTCGATTCACAATTTTTTAGAATGGTGTATTTCTGAGTAAAAGTCATACCCTCGCGTTGGGGTAACTTTCCCACTGACTTCATGGAATTTGACAGTAAAATGGCAGCAATGTCTAACACTTATTGTGACCAACTGAAAATCACTACATTTTTGTAAGTGTAAGAACAATTTAACAGGTTTGTGGGTAGCGTAAGTTAATGATTGTTATTGAAGGTCACAAATTAATACAATCTTTTAGGTACTTGAAGTTATAGGCATGTTAAGCAACCTTACTGATCATAGTTACACTACAAATAAATATAAGTTTAACCATTGATTGATGTTAGTTAGGGAACCATTGGAAAGCATGGAGTACTGGGTAGTTGTTTCGTCCTAGTTTAGAACTCCCCATTAGTATGCACCCACCGGAGTTCTAACCCATGACTTTTCGGTTACAAGGCAAGTTTATGGGCCTTTTAATTGGGTCACAGTGGCTTGAATTAAATCTATTGAAAGTAAACGCAAATTGATCATAAAGCAAGCATCTGCATTTAAGCATGTTAAAGGTCCCTTTACCTTCCTGTCTGCAGAGTTTAAGTCGTTATCGATTGCATTTACTTGTTAACTACAAGTAAATATGAAAGTTCTTTGCTCAAAAATAGGGGAGCAGTTTTTTTGATCCAAGCGGTCTAGTGGATAACCCCTAGAGCGTCGGTGGCGGCGGTAGAATGCTCGCCAACCACGGATATGGTTCAGGGTTCGATTCCCAGTCGAAGCACTCATTTACCTCGTTAAGCCAGTAATAAGACTGGTAAAGAGGGAAATTTGGGCATTAGGTTAGCAACCCCACCCCGTAAAAATAAACACCATAGCTACCGAAACTGCAAAGCTCTAGCTTGAAACCCTATGTTCCACTGAGAACGTAAAGAAGTAAAATATGTAGTGTGTCTGTTGACAGTGGCTAATATCTTTCTCAAATCGATAAAGGTAAATATCGTAGTGTCGAGTACATGCACTTATGCAATAGTGTCTGTAAGAATGAGAAGCTAATGCATGCATTTTCCCATTAGACTTGAAGTCTATTTTGGCAATAAGCAAACAACTGTAGATGTACTTATTGTAGCTTATTTATGAGACCTTGCCACCTCAAAATATGCATCTGCTTTTATATTTTTTTTTAATAACCTACATCACTCTTAATTGCCATTGTTTCTACTATCAGTAAGTTTTATGGATTGTCATTACTAATAAAACTTATTTACACACATCGTTCTACCTCTCAGTGCTAACCTGTATCATGTTATGTGATTAGTAAGTGCTGAGTGAACTCTGTGTGTTAATAAGCTTCATGATTTCAAATCTAGTCTATTAATGCTTTGCCTTGTTCCTTCCTCCAGTAGTACTTGGATGGGCAGTCATTTCAAATTTTTTTTGGTTGCGCATTTTTTTAAAAGTGGTCAGTATAGAAAAATGAAATTATTTTGCTTTCATTGCCTATTTCTATCTACATTTTTTGTAGGAAAGTACATCTATCCACTCAGAGAAGTGAAGTGCACTTATATAATGAGTATGATATACATGTATGCTAAAAAGTGAAGACAAATAGTTTTTTTGTTTGTTTTTTGTTGTCTTTTTTTATAAGGCTTCCTTATTTGTGTATAAAAATAATCTTACCAGTTGGGTGTTTTTTCTCTGTCGAAGTATATTTCTGTCTTGCTAGCCTTTATTTCTATTGTAATAATGTAGACCGAGTATTTATGTATTCATGGTGGAATGTATAAATGGCTTCAAACTCAAATAGAATTTTTATATCAGTATATTTTTTTCGGTTTTTTTTCTATAATAATCTATAATTTATTCTTTTATTACTATTATTAAAGTCTTCAAGTTGAAGAACATATATATATATATATATAAATTAGTTTTACTGTCTTCATAAATCAAATACAACGACGGATCAGTTTCCTTATTTAGCACTGTTACCTTTTCGTCCTTTTCTCTCTGTTTTCATATCAGCTTACCTTGATGTACACCTTAACGTATTTGACGAAACTCTTCAAAGGATAAATGCACTTGTATATACTTAAAAGTAATTTTGTCTAGGTCTATATGGCCATCAATAAAAAATAAGTAATCAATAGTGGTATATACTATATTCTATTTAGTGTCTCCCTCTTTCTTTTTTTGCTAATAGTTCAATGTATTGTTTTGTTTCAGTTAAAAGTAGTAGTATTTGTTTGTTTTGGAAATAATTTTTTCTTTTTCTTTATATAGCGTCAACTTTATTTTCCTGGAGCTTTAAACTTATCCATTAACGCGTCTTATATATTATTTTCTGTTCAAATTTCAGCATTGGATTTCTGCTAAAGAATCTGCTTTTTTTCTTTTTACGGAATATAAGACAAAAATCTATTCTCACATTTAGCTGAATGCTTTCTTCCTCGCGTATGATTTACATTGAAAATTGTTATTGTTTCGTGTATATCGTCACTGTAGTCGGCGGTTAGGTAGGTGTACTAGATACAGTGAAAGCTGCAAATATTGGGATAACCTGTCCGAAATCTAGTTCACCTGTCATCTTGTGTATTGTGTAATATCCTTGCAAAATACTATCAGCCTCAACAAGGCTGATTCCGCAGTGTATTTTATTTTCTACGATTGTCTTGTTCCTACTTTGTCGTGCTAATAGGTTTCTGTCTGACGTTATACTAGAACAGTTGCGTTAGACAATGCTATTTGCATACTGATTTCTTTTTCCCGAACTAGTTAGATGATATTTAACCAATGTGGAAACTTATAAGTTTATTCTACGTTGTACTTGGTCTTCGTTTCCTAAGCATAATTCCTATTGCAATCGTTAATGTGCCTAGTAAGACAACGAGGCAAATGTGTCTCAAATTAATAATTACTCAACTAATTCAGTGTTTCATTTTAGTCTAACAATTCATAGATATCATTTCTGCACTATGAGGCCAATTCTCACAAACTATCTAAGTCTTATGCCGAAAAACTAAGTAGGAGGCATTATACCATATATATATATATATATATATATATATATATAACCATATCCTGTAGAGAATTTATTAAAATTTTCTCTCTCCAAGTTGACAGCCAGTACAAACTCCATTTGTAACATTTGTCAGAGGTGACTTAGTAAACCTAATAGATGAAATCCTTAAAACACCATTACCACCCATTGTTGGGGTTAGTAATCAGAGATCTGTTTATTCAGAGTAGCAAATGACACAGTTATATGGCTCTGTGAAACGGACATTATGTAGCAGACACATTTGAAACCACTTTTTCACTTGGAAACTACATTTTATATTGCCTTGTAAAACCGAAACCAGTCAGTGTATGTTTAAGTTCTGCTTAGTGTTGGTATCACAAAGTTCATGAATAAGTTTTGGAGGAAACTAACCGAAATATGTCAACTGAGCCATAATATCGCATAACATAGAAATATCCCCAGCTTAAATGAGCGCCATTTGGACACAAGTAAAAACGAGGAATTCCTGATGCAATAGGCCACATATAGCAGCATATAAACATGAAAAATTGCATTCATTCTTGATATCATTTTCAGTTTGCTAGAATCAGACACAACCCTATCAAAAAAGTGCCCAACAATCAACACTCGGTTTTTTTTATCTATACCAGTTGGCCGACTTGACAACACAAAAACGACTCCATGTTAAGGAACGATGATTAATTTGTTACATATAAGCTGAGATTTTGTAAATTCTTGTTTAATAATATTCTGATAGAGCTGTTAGCATTAAATAGCGTAAAAACACTATCGTTTTGTTTTCTATTCATTGGGAGATACAAAAACCTTTGTTATAATGAATATCATACACCCAAAGCTTAAGTTTTTTCAAATTGTTAAAAGTCAACTTGGTTTGGTTATACACAAAATGAAAATACAACTTTGTGTTTGACTTAAAAGCTTAGATATGATTATGAAGCAGCATTTACGGTCACAGACTAGGAAAATTTAGAAGCTTTCCAAGTAAATACCTCGTAAATAGTTTGCGAATTCATAATTTAATGTCAAATGTCTAAATAATATATTACTTATGTCATTATTTGAACATAGAAATGCTGCGATAAGCGTAGTTATAACTGTAAGTCATAAACCTCACCGTAACCTGTCGATGGATCCTAATGTACCCACCCGTCTGTGAGATAAACAACTGATATTGTTGCTTGTGATTGGTCACTTTGACATTGCAGTTGCAGCAGCAATATTCCGCTCTTAATTAGGGTAACGTATAGCGAACGAATAAATTATTCTACCCTTTCGTTGTTGCACAAATTTTCTTTGTTATGTGTTCTCCTCTCAAAATGGCGATATTGATAATAATTACTAATAATTAATATATAACCACTGCATATTGACGGCAGTATAAGTGTTTCTTATCTAAAATTTCTAGCTAATAAAGATACCAGTCGATATAAGAAATGACCCTAATCTCCTAAACTCTGTAGCTGACTAATTCGTTAATTTAATATTCGGTCTCTCCAAGTATAACAACCAAGCGAAGAATAAGAAATACATTTACTAATGATGCAACAGGATACAAAATCCATGACACTGTAGAAATGACTTTCTTTAGTGAAGAAACCCCGTGAATTCGCTGAAAGTAGCGAATCCCTAAAAATTGGAGTCACAAGTACAAAGGGTGTATAAATTATTGTTACCAATATGATAATAAGTGAGTTAAAATGCTACAAATCGGTTACGCTAATGTGTGATTACGTCAGTCTATATTTTTGACTCAGAAAAATTGGATATTGCAACTGTTTGCAAACCCTACGTCCATAACGTTAAAAACCTGTATATTACCTCAATATGATTTAAAAATATTTCCGCAAATTGTTATTGAACGGATGCATGTAAAGGAATTTTATGTCAACAGTAAACAGCAAAGAATGTTATGAAACAGGAAGTGAGAATCAGCTGATCAGATAACCTACGGCCATGTACAGTATACACACAAAGTTGGGAACGCGAGTGTATAAATGAAAAGTGGCACTTAGCAAAACTAATGGAAACCTCTATGATGCAGGAGGCAAAACAAAGTAAGAACAACAATAGGATAGTTGAAGATAACCGACATTAGAAAACATATTGTCAGATCATTCAAATGAATTAGATTGTGTTCGTATGCTACTAAACTTATAATTCCACGACTTATTACTCATTCATATTTGGGGAGATTCAGGAGTTGCTTTTTGGGGGTGTGGGGAAGTGAGGCATTTCCTTAATTGGAATAGCGACGTGACTTATACCCCTAGTCTTGAAAATGTTGTGTTTCGGATGGTCTACCTTCAAAATATCAACATAAGAGAGTAGTTTTTCCATCTGTTATTGGGTTAGTGTGTATTTCTTCAGAATAACTTACTCCTAGTTTGGCTTTCTAAGCACAATCTTTTAATTATTTTAAACACTACAGCAGGTATGTAGGAAGATATAAATTATAAAAACATTCAAAAAATTTTCGTCTCACGCTTTAGAAATAATAATTTTGCAAAAACAATGTTTTGCTTGAATGAGCTTCATACGGGCATTCATGTGTAGTGCACATTCAAATGTTTAAAGGCTTTTTTAATTTGTACTTATATGAACTGGCTCCAGCGCCACTTTGCGCTTTTCCGTTGTACTGTCAATACGCACGTTCCTTGAATTTGTAATAAAGCCATATCCGTTAGATAAGTTCTAGACCTTTTCCTTGGATAATCTTTATCTTTAATTTTACTAAAATATACGGCAAACCTGAGCATATTTCCTTAATAACCAAGTCCTTTAATTTACGTTTTGTCGTCAGTACTTACAGGTTAGGTAGAGTACTGAAATATTGGGTACGTAAGTAGATTCCGTTAAGTTAGGACTGGTAAAGTGTGGCTAATCGACAGCACCACCAGTATTTACACACAGGACTTACTCCATTTTTCTTAACTCCTTGCCTTCCGAACTGAACATAAAGCGAAAATATTCATTCAGACATTTAAAAATGAAAATTGAACAAAGAATATCCTTTTTGATAATTTCCTCTTCTGGCTCTACAATTATATTCATCTTTATATATATAGAATATTGTGGAATAGTTGTCATTGACAATATTGGTGTTTTTAAATGTAAACGAAGCTTTCAGAGTCATCTACCCCGTACCAACAAATCAGTAGCGGTTTTTACGGTTTGGGTGGTTTATCTCTCACACACAGTCTCTAATCTTTTGCAGCTTTGTAAAACAGTCAAGGTTTATATATGTTTCACCTGGGAATAGAACTCGGCTTCCCTGCTCATGTATTTTGATAATAGATTAAAATTCGTAAGCTACTTCCGTGCCACTTTAGTTTTATGGAAGCATTGCCATATGTAGGAAGGATGGGGAAGATTCATTGCTCAGATGGATGATTTTAGTGTGGTTGTGTTCTCTGAGCTGGACGAATTAGTTGGGAAGCTTTTCCTACTAGATGGCATCTTCAGCGAATGTTGCCAACTTCGCAACTAAACCACCCAGCTCACAGAATGAGACTACGCCAAACTCGCCATGTTTTATTAAACTTGCGTTTTTACGACAATAAAGTTTTCAATATTCTTGTCACAAAACATCTGGGAGACGAGGGAGTGTTGACTTTCACGTGAAGTACGACGTATACTAGCGCAAGTTCTTACACCCACAACTACTATGGTTCATTGTTCCACATAGATCAAAGACAAATTAAAACACTGAACTGGTCGTCCAAAATACAAAGTGTATTTCAGGACTAAAATCGTAGCGCGAAGATGACTGCTTAACTACCTAGTGTGGTGAGAGCTGTCTGCAAGTCAAAATTGTAGACAACAATTCACGTCAATGTTATGTCCCGAATCAGGGTCATGAGAAAAATAATAGCAAGGCTTAACCTAGAGGAACTCAACAACCAGTCACAGAGGGCTTAACGTGTGCAAATACGATTCGCAGATATATGATTTAACTTTCTGAGAAACGGACACAAGCAATACACAATAACCTTCAGCAAGAAAACAACCAATCAGAAGACGTTGCTTCTCTGCTAACAACGCTATTAATAATGTACATAAATATCTGTTGATTTTCTCAATAAACGATCTGTTGCCTGTCCTTTATCTTCTGTCGTTACACTAGGGATCGTGCACGAACGTGGCAATGGATAGCGGCACACACGAATTACGGAGATGCTGAGCACTTCAATGTCACTTGTGCATATTGTGATTGGTAGATTTTCCTTTGCGTTAACATGCGGCTAATACGTAGTACACGTTACTGAGGCGGGCTTTGAAATAATAATAATAAAAATCACATAAACATTACTTTTTTCAGTTTAAGGGGACAAGGTAACATATGTATAAATTTTGCAAATGTGATATGCATTGGATCCATTGACAAAAAGAATGTTATTGGGTAACTGAATCGAAGAGGTATAAAGTTTGAAGATTTAGTCTTTTTCAGTTGGTTGTAACGGAAGCATAGGAGAGGCAGTTGTGTAATATTTGCATTTTGCAGAAGACAAACTGTGAAAGATAAATCGGAAGTTCTATAATTCTTCAAATCAGTCATGGAATATATGGACGACTAATCAATAGAATCTCACAAACTCTACAATATTGTTCCCTCCCTTGTTCACATATTCGCTGTGGCTAAGATAAGGAATTTTTTACCTGAGGTATGATTAATGCACCTTATATGTATACATCCTTAGATATTTCTCAATGCGGTCGAAGGAATACAGTCTCGATCTTTGCATGGAAACATCATACCCAGTTTATTCTGAAGGATCGATTGGTGCCGAAAACTGCAAAGACAGGTCCAGTGTCACTATCATCTGAGGGAAACTGATCTAAATATTGTGGATAAAATAATTTGTGGATTTTAATTTGACTATGATATATCCATGACATATCTACAACTGCGATATTCTTCACTCAATTGTTATAAACACTTTGTAATGTGAATAGGCACTATTTCATACTAAACTACTTTTATTTCGATTCACTGTTGTTCTTTTGTGAATATACACATTTATGTCGACCTATTGTATCTCTCTTACTTATTATTTCGAGAAAATTGCATAGTGCGTCGGTGGCATAGCGGTTAGGACTCTCGCCGACCATGCACATGGTCCGAGGTTCGATCCCCCACCGACGCACACCTGATATCTATGGTCGGCCTGCTAAATTTGGGCAACCGATATCGCATGCTGAAAATTTCATACTTGTACCAAAAATACGGTGTGGAATCAAGCTATAATAAAATAAAAAATAAACAAATTGATGGCCAACGTAGTAATACTTGTATGAAATGCGTCAAAGTCGTTAACCGTTATTATTTCCTCAGTGCGTCATCAAACCACGCATGAAATGTTTCAGTTACATTTAATCCGATTGCGTCAAAGATTAAATTTCATCAGGGTTACCGAAAAATTATACGTTGAGCGTTTGTTTGTTATGCGATTACTAAATATACATATTAACAAATGTAAGACGACTACGTACATCGAAAACAACGTATTATAGGTATATCCTATTAAAGATAATTATCCTAGTTTTCTTATGCTGCACAAATTATCACTCTTTCGAAGTAAATCATTACTCATTCCAAAAATGACCATATCACTATTCTTTCGACAAGCAAAAGGAAGTAGCAGTACAAGAATCCCGTTAAAACTTTTAAAAAATATTTATTTTAATAAATAATTTTATAATATCACAAAGATTCTAACATTAACACGCAAATTCTTCAATTACACTTTATCAAAGCTTCCAAATAAAGTGAACCAGTGAGTAAATTAAAATTGTAATCTGCAAATCAACAATAGCAAAACATCTATTACCAATACAAAAATGATAACAACCAAAGTACCTTGTAGTACAAAAATTTGTTTCTTGACTGTTATCTTACGAATAAATCAACTCACACTCCTTCATAGCTGCAAAATCTTGTGACTGTTACCAAGTTTTCATAACTCACAGATTCAAAACACCACTTCAGTATTTCGCAAAATATACTTCGTCTACCTGATTTACTTTGTTTTTATTACCATAATTAACAATTTACAGCGTCGGTGGCACAGCGGTTAGGACGCTCGCCGACCATGCACATGGCCTTGGGTTCGATCCCCGGCCGACGCACACCCGATATCAAAGGTCGGCCTGCTAAATTTGGGCTACCGATATCACATGCTGAAAATTTCATACTTGTATCAAAATTATGATGTGAAGTCAAGCTATAATAAAAAAAATTTTGACATTCCTCATGCACAGAAACAACGAAGTTCGATGACAGACACATGTTCCCTCAAAATGCTGAAAACGTCTACTTTCCATCATTTATCGTTAAAATATGGTATTTATAATGTATTCCAGTCAAAAGAAACGCCTGAAGGCAACGTAAAACAACCCGAACAGAACATCGCGATAACACCTGATTTCTGCAGCAATCACCTGGTGTGTGCCGCTAACAATTGGCCACGGACGCCACAGCCCGTATACGGCCGTAGGTCATTTGATCAGCTGATGTCTACAGGCCAGATTTATTGAAAAAAAACTCAAAATTAAGTAATTGTTCGTCGTTTTGTGCTTGTATTCCTGCTAAAAATCGATGGAATAAAGCATTTTTACCATAAACAGCAAATGATGGTGTCCTTATCCGGCCGTAATTTACAGCCAGTTTACAAATAGTTGAAATACGTATTGTTTCGTTGAGAAAATGACAAATTAATTAAAGACACACATTATAATGACTTTTAGTGATGTTGTTTTGCAGTTCAAAGGATTAGACATAGACATGTTAAGGTAGGCTAGTTCGTTTTGTTAGTTATTTTCACTTACTTTGTTGTGTATATTAGGTGATGGTGTCAAAGGTCCTCGATATGTACCTCTCTGAAGGAAATCTACAGAAATACTCGGGAATTATTTTCCCTTGTTATTTACTTCTTGTACTGCATAGATTTGGTTTTTACAGGCAGATGCAATGTCAATTTTGTACGCTTGAAATATATTGAATGACGTAAGCACACACAATTTAATGCATAAGACCGAATATTAGCCTTTCTGTAATTTGTGAGGTACAGAGTGTATGAGGCTATCTTTGAAATACTGAGTAAGAGCAGATATTCGGAGAAGCCTATTGGTAAAAAGATTAAGTAGTCAAATAAAGTAAATGTGTCCAAATCTCAGAGGAGGTATTGCGATTATGAAGCGTTTCGAGTTACTTGTCGTCTTAGCAGAACACAAACTAATTCGCGATTCATAGTCACAAAGTGAAAATAAATCTACCCGGGATGGTGTGCTTGTGATTTTTACGTGTCGCAATGTACCATGAGGACAGACTGTACCTATACTGTTAGATGTATAACTCAGTGCAACTATGGTTGTCGTAATAATTAAAAACAGAATGCCTACGGTGTGCAGCCACAGAACACTGTACGTTGCTATCTGTTCATCTAATCGCGTGAACAAAAGTTTCCCAGACGCTGCATTTACTCCTAACAGTTTACCCTCAATTCCCATATTAGCACATGTTACTAGTGTTACTAGAACACAATCGCATTACAACAGAAGGAACACAGATTCATTGAAAAATTGTTTATTAAACAATAATTACATCTCAGATGTACAGATAACTCAGATGAGTAGTCCTCTGTTACTGTTAGTAGGCTCCATCTGCGTACACAGCACATATATGTTTCTCCACACGTCTGAAAAGGTTTAAGAAAAGCATTATTTACCTGGATTGTACATGTATGATCTGAATAAAAACATTTTCCTGATAAGCATTTACAAGTAAGCACTTTACAAACAATATATAGGTAGCTAAATAGTTTTCACTAAACTTAAGGGACTTCGCAATTTATCGTTGGTCGATATCTAGTAAGTCCATCGAAGCATCATGAAATGATAAAATTATTTAACGACAAGTTATGCAGTAGTTTACAAAGATTTATGACAAATAATAAGAGTTTTGACAGCAATAATAATAACGTTCATGATCATAGTGACTATCAAAACAATGATAGGTATTATTATCGCAACGAATTCATCATTAACTTAGATATGTGGTGAGAGCTGGCTACTAGCCAAAATTGGTAGACAGTATTTTACATCAATGTTTATGTCCCCAATGTTGGTCGTGAGAAAAACATGAACAATGACTGATTAAACAACCAACCACAGCAGACTTTGCGTAGGCGGATACAGTTAGCATATAGATGATCTGACATTCAAGAAACAGTCACAAATAGATGAAAAATTAACTTTACGTGAGAAACAACCAATCAGAAGACTGTGTTTTTCTGCTATCAATAATCTATAATAATGTACATGAAAAGCTATAAATATGCGTTGATTTCCTTAATAAACGATCTGTTGCCTGGCCCTTGTCTTCTGTTGTTACAGATAGACAACTACTTATGATACAATCACTTCAATTAAATGTATCACCTAATCTTATGAAGCAGGTGTTTACTTACTTTCTCTGTATTCTCGCAATACTGATGTGGTCAATTTATTCTGAGATTTATCTACCAACTATATCCTGAAATAACGCTGGTCGTGCTTAAAAAGAGAGCTGGGTGCTGAATTAAGTCTTTTAGTTCTCAAGTAACGCTAGTCCGTGCTTAATATGTCCTTTGAGGGCTGGAACAACGCTTATAAGCAAACCCAGTAGGTTCTGAGCTACTCCTGGAAATGACTAGAAATAGAACACGGTGCTGAATTAGTGCCAGTCATGCTGAAGACCAGCACTGAGTTCTAGTCTGTTCCATTAAAGAATCCATTTCAGAACAGAATTTACTCAATGTAGAATGTTAGAATGATTTCAAAATTAGTGAGATTTAATTCAGCATTATCGTAATCTTGGGGCGAAGTCCTTAGATCTTGATAAAAGATGAATTCAGCGAATAAATCCTCTGATATATCATTTCTATCCTGAACTGTAATAGTATGTGTTGTCAATTATGCACCCGACTTGATAAGAAGCTCTTGACACTCTTGGAAATTGCAATGTAGGGCCAATCGTCAAGCAATGATCTGAAACAGAGAGCAAAGCGCACGTTAGCAGGGTGATCACACAAGTGCCGCGTGCTAGTAAGAACGAAGACTCAAGGTCAAGGAGTTTATTTACAACCAATCATAATACAATTAGGGGAGAGGGGAAGAGTCCTCCTATTGGTCATCCGTTGCGTCGTCTTGGGCGACCAATCCCTGTACGCTACGTGGCCAACCTGAAATTAGATAAACATACAGTTTAAACACTAGAAAACCGCTTACTTACCAGGCCTTACACTACCCCCTCGCCTATAGGAGCACTGTCCACAGTGCTAGGTGGCTGTTAGTGCGGGACTTGTCTGAACTAAGGCTTGTTGCCGAAAAGGTTTCAGTTTATTAAAATGTGTGACTAGACTATGAGCGGCATTGGGACCCTGGATCCTACATGTGCAGTCACTAAGTACCTCTACTACCGTAAATGGTCCGTCCCAACGTTTATGGAATTTAAGAGCTTTCCCTTTAGGCGGTGCCTCCTTTAGTAACATTACCTTGTCTCCCGGCTCCACGGGTGATCCATGTGCTTTCCTGTCGTAGTATCCCTTCTGGTACCTCTGATTTGTTTGAAGTATATCCCTAGTCATCTGGTGTACCTTGTTTAGGTTACGTCTCAGTTTGATAACGTGTTCTGATGCTAACAGCGTGTCATCTCCTAGTGTGTTTGAAGTTAAGTCAACTGGCAACCGGAGTTCTCTTCCGGTAATCATATAGTGAGGCGTTTGACGCGTAGCTTTGTGAATGCTTGCTCTGTACGCCATTAAGCACTGCGAGGGAGATCTGTCCCATTCCCGAGGGTTGTTTTGATCTACAAATGCCTGCAGAAGTGATTTTAGTGTCCGATTAGTGCGTTCAACCAAACCATTTCCTTGTGGGTGGTATGCTGTAGTGCGTGTTTTACGAATACCCATTATGCGACAGAGTTCACTAACAACGATACTTTCAAAGTTGGATCCTCGATCTGAATGTAGCTGAAGTGGTGCCCCCCAACGGCTGACCCAGTGGTCGAAAATTGATTCTGCGATGGTTACAGCATCAATTTGAGGAATCGCGATAGCCTCGCACCACTTGGTAAAATGGTCTACCATGACTAATATATAGTTATTATTTCTAGAGGTTACTGGGAGAGGGCCAACCAAGTCTATTTGCACTAAGTCATTTGGATGGCCAGTTATAATGGGTTCTAAGGGTGCCCTATTATATTTGTGTGGGGCCTTAATGGTTTGGCATACCTCGCAGGAGTCACAGAAATCTACGATATCCTTTCTTTGATGAGGCCACCAATAACGCCTTTTAGCTGCTTCTATCATCTTACCTGAGCCCGCGTGGCCTAACTGCTGATGTAATGACAACAGTACTGTGGGTAGTGCCGACTGTGGTGCCACAACGCGGCGAGTATAAGTGGGCCCATGTTGGTAGTAAAGGATGTTATCGACAATTTTCAAATTGTCCCACAGAGCCCACAAACACCGAGTTTCCCATCCAAGCTTACTTATTTCCTGGGCTGTTGGTCGTTCGCCTCCACTTCGAACACGTTCGTAAATCAGGGCCAGTTCAGGGTCTGAAGACTGAAGCTCGGGCCAACTATATGAACTATGCGCCTCTAGTTGGAGCAAAGAAACTTGTGCTTCGGTGCATGATGGGCAGTCACCGTGATACCTAAGAGGTTTTCTCGATAATGCATCTGCATTTCCGTGATTTTTTCCAGGTCTGTGCTTGCACTCGAAGTCATACTCTTGCAGCTGTTCTTGCCATCTAGCAATCTGACCCTCAGCATCTTTAAAGTTATGTAGCCAGCTAAGGGCTTTGTGATCAGTCCGTACTAAGAAATGTCTACCGAGGAGATATGCTCGAAAGTGTTTAACGAAATTGACAAGTGCCAGCATTTCTTTCCGCGTGGTGCAGTAATTCTTTTCACTCTTGTTGAGTGCACGACTTGCATATGCTACCACTCTCTCTACTCCATCTGCATCTTTCTGAGAAAGAACAGCTCCGATACCGGTGTCGCTAGCGTCTGTATCTAGGATGAAAGGACCTGCCTGGTCAGAAACGTTGGGGTATACCAGAATGGGAGGGCTACATAAACGGTCTTTAAGTTTCTCGAAAGCTTCAGTAGCCGATTTTGTCCAACTGTAGTCCTTCTTCTTAAGAATGTCGAATAAAGGAGCTGCAAGTAAAGAGAAGTTAAGTACAAAACGTCTATAATAAGAAGCTAACCCTAGAAAACTGTGTAGCTCGGAGGCTGAGTTTGGGACGGGCCAGTCCTTAACTTCCTTCACTTTTGTTGGATCACATCTAATGCCTTCGGCTGATACAATATGACCCAAGAAGCACACTTCTTTCCTGAAAAATTGACATTTATTTGGGTTCAGTTTTAGCCCAACTGCTTGCATTCTTTCTAGTACTTTAGCAATGTCACTTAAATGTTCATTCACTGTCTTGCTATGTATGATAATATCGTCTAAATATACCAAACACTTACCTGGTATACAATCGCTAAGGACCGTCTGCATGAGACGTTGAAATGTCGCTGGAGCATTTACCAGACCAAATGGCATCGTTTCAAATTCATACAGACCTGATTGTACAATAAATGCTGTTTTTTGTCTATCTTCTGGGTGTACTTCTACTTGCCAATATCCAGAAGCTAGATCTAAGGTAGTAAACCAATTCGATCCCCCTAGGGCATCAAATGTGTCGTCTATACGTGGTAAGGGGAAACAGTCTCGCCTAGTTACTTGATTCAACTTACGATAATCCACACACAACCGAAGTGTTCCATTCGATTTCTTAACTAACACTACTGGGGAAGCCCATGGGGATACAGATGGTTTGATGACATTCTTCTCTAACAGTTCATCCACTAACTTATTCAGCTCTTTCTGATAATGTGCAGGTACTCGCCGTGCAGGTTGTGTACAAGGTGGGGCGTTACCTGTCTCTATGTGGTGTTGGATCAGTTTTGTTCTCCCTGGGTTTTTTTCATCCCAGTCAAAACAGTCTGTGTGAGTGTCCAGCATCTTATTAAAAATGGCTGTTGTCTCCAAGGGTAAGGTTTCCACCGTAGTTAACATTCTAAGTTTCTCTTTCATAACATGGCCCTGTACGCCAAACGTGCCGTGCTCTAAGTCGTTTCCTGGAATGAACGGAATGAAGCTGTCATTCAATATAAGAGTCTTCTGGCCACAGTCTATTATCCCGGACAGCTTTTCTAAGAGGTCAACTCCTAGGATTACTTGCCACGGCACCTGAGTTGACACAACGAAAGCGTGCTGAAGTGACAGTGTCCCTAACTTTAGAGGTAGTAGGACTACTCCCTGGGATTGCATGCAATCTCCGCTGGCTGTCGTAAGCCGCAACTTGTGATTGTCTATTTTGGGCCTGAAATTTTCTGGGACGCATGAGGAATGTATAACGGAGCAATTCGCTCCTGAATCAACTAGCATTACACATAATCTGTTACCTGTATACCCTGAAACTTTCGGGGAGAAGATGGCGCCGATTAGGTTAACAGTCGGTAAACAATTCACATCGACATGTGACTTACCTGAATTGTGCCCACAAGTTCGAGCATGCTTACCAAACTGCCTGCAGTAGTAGCGATTGTTTCTTGAAGCCATTTGTGACTGTGGACGTCCTTTATACTGTTGTCTGGGCTGTTGAGTGTATTGTGCTGTCTTGTGACGGTAGTCCACTGCATTAACTGGTTGTGATGTGGTTCCTGGCTCTTCCAGGCTTTCCAGTAAACGTGCCCTGTTTTCCGCTTCTTCCATGGATGCCGGAGTATGCAAGATGAAGTCTTTCCTGTAACGGAAGTCGACACCTTGCAGGAACTTGCTGAAAACAACTTCTTCGACCTCTGTAAAAGGGCGGTTTTGCATAGCTTGACGAGCAAGCTTGCGTAGCCGTAGTGAAAATTGGTTGACCGCTTCCCCTTGACCTTGCCTGCACTCATTAAGGCGTTTCGATGCTTCTATTTGAGGCACTGGTGGTACTATGCGTGCTCGTAGAGTACTCAAAAGGGTGCCCATTGTCAGATGCACATGGTCCAAACTTATCACGTGCATTTCCAAAGAACGTCCGACACAATCGAGGACAAACGCGTTTGGGTGAGGGACGTTCATCAGATCGACATATCGGTGAACCTTGTCCGACCATAGATCGAAGTCATCACCAACTTCTAATTTATGTGGCATGGGATGGACATAGCGCGATCCAGACTGATTTGATTGGAATGCTCTGGCCATGGCCACACCTAGTTGATCAACAAGCTCGTTCGATGCTGTCTCCTGGACAGGAGAAGTGGTCTTGGGAGCCTCAGTGATTCGAGACTTAGAAGAAGAGAGTTTTTTCGTTGGCAGGCTCGCCATTTATGTAGGGCCAATCGTCAAGCAATGATCTGAAACAGAGAGCAAAGCGCACGTTAGCAGGGTGATCACACAAGTGCCGCGTGCTAGTAAGAACGAAGACTCAAGGTCAAGGAGTTTATTTACAACCAATCATAATACAATTAGGGGAGAGGGGAAGAGTCCTCCTATTGGTCATCCGTTGCGTCGTCTTGGGCGACCAATCCCTGTACGCTACGTGGCCAACCTGAAATTAGATAAACATACAGTTTAAACACTAGAAAACCGCTTACTTACCAGGCCTTACAGCAATGATATTTGAGATTACCGCAACTCAAATGACAAACTGGCCAATCACGAGAGAGTAAATCACTTGTTTATCTCACTCGTGGCCACACGAAATTACGGCCATCGGCGGGCTTCCCGCTCTCATCAAATTGGTTGCAGGTATAAGTGTTTCTGACGGACTGCATCAAAATATCGCTATAATGAGGAAGGTGGGGAGTCCAAGGGTAATGTCATCTACAAAAATACTTTTCTTTATGTAGAAGTTAGAACTTTCGGCACAGTTGAAAGGTCATCTCTGAGTGGATTTCGTATATATTTGCACTGATTGGTGCAGTGTAATATGGGTTGTGTGCATTCAGTGTATAGAAATATCTCAACTTTATTAATATTGTGCCATTGTCTGCTTAGCTAACTGCGAGGTCAACAAATGTAGTTGGTTCTCATGATTGTTGCAAGTGCAGTGAAAAAGGCAATTACTCGTTTAATTTCCCTCACTGTTCCACTCAGTGCAGTAATTCGGTGTGTAGTATTATTGTACACATGGATTGTGTTGATTATGAGAACTGAACCTAGTCAGCTTTATTATTATTATCAATCTACTGTCTGCTATACCATTTCCACTGGCACTGTATGCAGAATGCTGCATCATTTTCGATCACCAAGAGCGGAGATGAATTTCTCCCGAAATTTCCACTTACATAAAGCAGTATAGATGCAGTGTCAAGATTAAATGAATCTGTTGCATTATATGACATTGTTATCTTCATCAACACAACAGGTCTGTGTATCTTACAATATTTTAAGCAATATTTGATGCTGTTAAAACTGCATAAATATTTAGAGTTGAGACCTATGTACTTTATATTTGATGGCTGTAGCTTCCTAAATATGAGAATGTGATTTCTGTAGGATTAACAACACCATGGTGACTAGACATTACTGAGGTTGTGAATTAATTTATAGGTTACATATTTGCAATACTTATGTCAAGGAATATGAACGTTGGTTCATTGGCCTTGGTCACCATTGGCGGGCAACTCGAAGGCGCAAACGGTTCGATTGTGTTCAAGTTTGAAGACGAGAAGAAAAATACGAATAAAAGTACCTTCTAATTTTGTACAAAACATTTGTTTATAGACTTGTAATTGTCTTTATTTTTGTAGGATTATTTTTGTCCTACAGATTTAGTCCTTCCTCAATACTGACGACACAGAGTCTTGGCTTTACTATAGTTAAAAAAGAATAATCCTCTTATACTGGAAATTACATGAGGTATATTCATGCATACGGCGTCAATATAGAAACCAGCTGTGGACTAAAATATTTTTATTTGCCTGGGAATTTTACTTAGCATCAAATAGAATCAGTGTATTCATATTGTATACTAATATATTAAATTATCTTTCATAACTTCATGTTGTACTTTATATTTTAGGTATGCGGAGGTTGTCGAATATGAAATCAGCGGAAATGTCAGTCGGTCAAACTAAGACTAACACCCTTCATCAGAATTTTCTTTTGTAAATTGATGAAAGGTCTAATATACTCTTAATTTCTACTTCTTCTGGACTTCAGTTCGTCGCTATACTATGGGCTTTTGTAATACGTGAATTCGGATTAATGCATGTTAAGCTTAGTTAGTGGAGTGGAGATTTACTATGGTATTACGGGACTGTTACTTTAGTCATTCACAGGATTTCGCATCTGTTTCTATAAAATAGCACATTGTATAAACTAAGTAGGATTTAGCAAGTTGACTAATAATTCTGTACTGTTCGATACGCAAAAGTTGTCTTATTTAGCCAGTTGCAAGTCTGTATGCTGCTAAACGCCAAGTCTGTAGTACAAGTAAGTGTAGTAGCTTAGGGTTGATAGCTACTTCATTGATCTGTTAATATTCAGTGACATCATCAAATAGAGTGTTTACTTAGTGATAAGCTAAGCAAAAATTTTATTTATTTCTAATATGCCGTTGAATCATGTGATGCTATCTAATATCCATCATTTCTATGATCGACAACTGCAGTATTTGCATATCTACTTTATGGATATTAAATAACTTACGCCTTTATGCACCTAATTACATCCAGTACTACAACGGTATTCCCTATTCATTTGACGTGTGTACACTGAACAAGTCTTTCATACATTCTCCCACAAATGTCGAGGTTTCTAGTGTCACAAGTGTTAATAAGAGTTGCTTCCCTGGTTTCAATACAAATGACGTTCTAAAATATCTCCAGTCACTGAACCTTTCTTGCTTGCCTAGCCCTATTCTTAAAAAGTGTGCGGATATCCTGTGTTATCCTCTCATGGATATATTTAATGAATCTTCCTCCAGAAATGTCGTGCCAGCCGTTTGTAAGGACATTAAAATTGTATCTATACCTAAATCACCTGCTGGTGTAACGACAGAAGGCATTCATCATCTCAAGTGACTCACCATTTGCAGTTACTTCAAAAGTAAAACTAAATTTGCCGAAGAGTGAACTTATGATTTCTAGATATCACAATCCTGCATGAGGAAAAAGCTATATTCATAGGGTTATAAAAGTCAGACGCGCGATATCAATCCGAAACACAACGACTACGATTCTCAATCACAGAACATTCCAATCGTCTAGTCGTATCAACAGGTGTTTCACCAAGAAAAAGAAGACCAATAGTTCAATGAAAATTTATTTAAGGTTTACGTAAAAATCATGGAATCCGTATTTATAGCCACGGAAAAATTACAAGCATCCAAAAAAACGGGAATTTGATTGTTTGGACTGAAACGAGTGATTTGTATTCAGCCAATGTTTGCACCTCGAATAATAATCAGATTCTCAGCGTGTTATAACTTCGGAAATAACACCGATTCTAGACCAAAATCCGAAACGTTATTCTTGCTAATTCAAGTCTTGCCTTTAACTAAGATAGTCCGTCCGCTCACCAGGTCATCGTATGTTATCCGCTTTTTAAATCGTTTTGCAACAAATTGAATGGCTGTTAACACTGGCTTTACTATACGCAGTCCTAGTTCATGTACTTGGATCTGATACAATAGGCATTAACAACCATAGGTAACACTTACCCTTTAGGGGTTTCTCATTGCTTCCATATTTCTTTTTGTGGTGATTCTAAACTATACCAGCCCAAAACGAAACTAAGTAATGAACGAATTGATGGCCTTGACAAATATATTTACAAAAACTGGTTTAACCCGACTATAAGGACTTCTGTGAGAAACTAGGTTTTCTCGGAACATATACAAGAATATTATCCTATGTAACCATTTCTTAACATTGCATTACTTGTATATAGACGTTTATTTCAAATTGCTGGAGGTAGTTTCGTTTTAGGCTGCTATAGTTTATAGTTACCCTTTTTGTCTCCATAAATACACACAAACACCACATATTCATACTTCACATGTGTTTCATCCTTATTTAATTAAGACTCTCTCACACTATATCTGATTTCTTATCTGATAACAGACACACTGATGGTTTACTGACCTTCTAGAAAAGCTACAAAGCTTTTTCAGCTTCGACCCCGGTTCTAAATTCTCAAGGTTTAATATGTGTTAATACCAACAATGATCGTGCTCTCTTAACTAAATTCACTCGTAGATTGTTGCATACTGTAAACATGAATGTCAAAGACATTGTTTTTTCCAGATTTCTACATATAAGATGATCAATTGAGCCAGCAACAATAACGGCAACCAACAAGTGATCTGTAAACAATGGCTTCTGCCTCCGAAACATGTTCATGTCCATGAATTCCAAAACTCCTACACCGTACTATTTTATAAGTAGCTGAAAATCAACTAAAACACTGAAACCACGCATCAAAGCAACGTATGAAACTATTACAATGGAGTGGATGAACTGACCTGGTGGTAAAATCTTCTGAAACAAACAAAACAACCAATTTTAACAACAACGGAAAAAATGAGTTGAAACTCGACATTTGTGAACAACGTGCATCAAGGTAGATTGTAAATAACTGCAGGATAAGCGTAAAAACCAATGTGTAAACGAGTGGTTAGCAAACTGCAACTCAACATGGCCGACAAACATGAGCGAAAATGACGTTCAGGTTTCAGAGACTGCAGGTATCGACGTTCGCGAGTTGTACGGATTATACTAACGCAAGATCTCATACCAACAACTTCTATAGTATTTGCACTTCGAGTACCAAAGATAAAGCAAAAGACCAGATTTTGTCGTCCAAAGTACGTATTATATTTCGGGGCCAAATCTCGGGTAGAAGTGAATGCTTAGCTGGCTAGTAATCGTGCACGCACGTGACACGACGGAGTACCAAATGGCGGGGATGCTTGACCGGAAGCCTTCAGCTAAACAAGTCGACTTAAACAGTGATGGTCAGCATCCAATGTTGAGTGATGATTGCTGTGGTCAATAACTTTGGGGAATTATTTACCGCTACAGCTCACTCCCCCCCTAGTGGGTTTGTGGGTGATCTTAAGACATGACCAGCCGGAAGTAAAAAATCTCAATGGTTCCCTTATGGGTGAAAAAAATCTTCCGAGCGGCTTGATGGAGTGCCTGCTGGTCTGTCTGCCTATGCTAATAGGGTGTCTGTACATAGCTTCCTCGATGTTGTTCGTTGGATCCCGTGCTTCGTTTGTTTCCTGTCCAGTGCCCGTTCCACCTGTAAAAGAAAACAAGAATGCTAAGAACCTTGTCGGGGAAAATGTATCAAATAAGCTTTTTTTACCAAAAAAAATGACCTGCATCTATACAGTAAAATAATGTCAAGTTCAAAATATCGGAAAAATAATATATATACATCTAATTTTTTTCTAAGTGCATGTTTAATGTACGGTTATAAGAAAAAATCGTTTACTTGTGTTATGTGATGCTACATAAGAAGTTTTTAACAGGGGTGATCGAAGACGTCTATGGACTGTGGTCGAAGGGGAGCAGGTTTAACTGAACGCATAGCGCTTGTAAGCCTACTGACGTATGAGGAGTGATCTACCGCTAGTGGGAAGCTCGAGGGAGAAAGAAACTCACCTGCTAGTCGTAGTGTCGTGCCATATACTAGCTCAGCGGTAGTACAACCAGCGTCGGTTTTTAAAGCGTTTCGTATCCCTAGGAGAACTAACGGAAGGGAAATGTCACAGAGAATAGTATCCTTTCCTATACCTAAGGGTTTCTCGGCTAATTGTAGGGTTGTTTTCGACAACTCATGCTGAAGCTCGGTATCTTCTTTTTGAAGGCGAGCCAGTTTTGCAAGGTCTATGCCATCGATTTGGGTGAAGGAACAAATACGTGACAAGGCATCTGCCGCAGTGTTGTTCACTCCGGATACATGGCGAATATCCGATGTAAACTGTGAAACGTAATCCAGGTTGTCGTGATTCCCTGGGTGAATATTTATCTGAAGTTGAGTTCAGAGAGTACGTCAGAGGTTTGTGGTTAGTGAAAGTTATGAATTCACGACCCTCAACTGAATGTCGAAAATGGTGTATAGCACAGTACATAGCTAGAAGTTCTCTTCCAAATGTGCTGTACTTCGTTTCCGCTAATTGAAGGCGCCTCGAGAAAGCGATGGTTAGCACTCTCTGTTGACTAGTTGTTGCAGAACTGCGCCGATTGCAGTGTCTGATGCATCAACTGAGATACTTAACGGTGCCCTTGGATCCTGATACATAAGAGGGGTGGCATCCGCAAAAGCTTTCTTTACCTGAGTAAAAGCATGTCGAGCAGACGTGTCGAGTTCGATAGACTTGTTATTCCCTCGAAGGAGGTGTGTTAATGGCTGAATCAGAGAAGCACAGTTAGGAATAAATCGTCGGTAATAACTTACCAAGCCGTTAAAAGTGCGAAGGCATTTCACTGTCTTTGGCTCCGGAAAGTTCAGTATCGCTTCAACTTTAGTAGCTAGTGGGCGAATGCCCTGACAGTCAATAGTGTGACCCAGAAAATCGAGTAAGTCAACACCTATTTGACACTTCTGGATATTGATGGTAACACCATGTTGGCGTAACCTTTCAGATGCCAAGTCCAAGTGTCTAAGGTGAGTTTCCTTATCTGGACTGGCACTGAGGCAGTCGTCTAAGTATGCATATACAAAGTTGAGACCGCGAAATACTTCACCGATGAAGCGTTGGAATGTTTAGGCCGCATTCCGGAGGCCGAATGGCATACGTAGGAATTCGAAAGGTCCGAAAGGCGTGATGATGGCCGTTTTCGGAATATCTTCCGTTGCCATGGGGATTTGGTTATACGCTTTAACCAAGTCGATTTTGGAGAATATAGATGCTCCAGATAACGTTGCCGTCAAGTCGTGTATGTGAGGCAGAGGGTAGCAATCGGAGGTTGTTTTGGCGTTCACTCGCCGGTAATCACCAGTGGGTCGCCAATCGTTACTATCCTTTTTCGGTACCATATGCAATGGGGATGCCCATGGACTATTCGATGGCCGAATGATGCCAAGGGTGAGCATATGATCGAATTCATTTCTGGCAATTCTCAGTTTGTCAGGGGCCAGTCGTCGTACTTTAGATGTCACGGGCTGTCCTGAGGTTATGATGTGGTGCATAACATTGCTGGTTATACACGGGAGATCGTTAGATGGGCAATTGAGTTCCGGATATTTGTCAACAATCGGTTGAAAAGTTGGATCGAGGATTGCTTTCATCTTAACGATTGACAAACTGGGGCCACTGTAAGTTATGCCTTTGATAGACAAACTAGTAGTGTTGTCAATTAGTCGTTTACGGCGGACGTCTACGAGCAAATCATGATGATTGAGTAGGTCCATGCCAATGATGGGCATTGTGACGTCAGCGATTAGGAAAATCCACTGAATAGGTTTGCGTAAACCTACGTTCAGATAGACGTATTTCCGACCATAGGTTGTAATTGGTTTTCCATTTGCAGCCTGTAAGTTGAAGTTAGGTTCTTTCTATCGATCTGCTGCTGTAGCAGGAAGGACGCTGACTTCGGCGCCTGTGTCGACTAGATATCTAGTCTGGCTCATTACATCATGGATGTGAAGTAAGCGGCTAGTGCCACCGGCGACGGTTGCCGCTAACGCGTGCCGGTGGGATAGTTTCCCACAGACTTGGAGGCTTTGCCGAAATCACAAGGTTTTCGACAACATTTCGCTTCCTGGCCATAGGTGTTTTGATACCAACACCAGTCAGGATTTTTGAGAGAACGTGTGTTGGACTTAGATCGTCCACGTGCGTTTTGCCGTTGAGGGGATTAGGACGACGGTAGAAGGAATTGCTAGGCTCGTATGACCTAAGCATCTGCTGGATGGAGTTGCATAACTCTATCATCGCAGAATCCTTCCTCGAAGTCTGTTCGGTAACTGAGTATACTTCGGTAACTGGCCACTTAGTTATCTCTAGAATTCTATCTGCAGAGACAGCTAAGTCATCCATAAGAACACCATGAAGTGTCACAAGTACAGTCTGAACTGACTGTGGCAGTTTGGATAAAAATGGTTCTCTGGACAGTCCTTCGTCGAACTGACTTTGGCCAATAATCTCTTTCATTCTTGCCAGCATGCTCACGGCTGACTGATCCCCTAACTCGATGTTACGAAATAATTCATCAAGACGTTGTCGATCCGTGAGAATGTTTCTCTTGAGGAGGGATGCTTTGAGCAACTCGTACGAGTTACTTACCTCTGGACCCGACATCTGCAGAGTTACGTACCTGCCGAATTCCCGCGGTAGGGCGTGAATAACTGCAGGGAACTGTGAACGTTGATCGGTCATGCCATGTTCACAAAAATCGGACTCAGCAAACTGAAACCACGTTTCAGCATTATCTGGCCAATATGGTACGAGCTGAATTGTTTTGGCGGTTGAGCGAATGCGAATAACCTTGGGGCTAGGATCACTCATGCTGAAATGTATGCCGATTACAAAGGAGTACAAGAACAAACACAAAAAGGAACGAAGTCACCGAGTTTGTCTGCGTGTTTATTGAAGATGAAGTTCGTGGTTGGGCTCACCAGTTTAGAGGCTGCAGGTATCGACGTTCGCGAGTTGTATTTTTTTATTTTTTCAATTTTTGGTTACAGCTTGATTCCACACCGTATTTTCAGTACAAGTATGGAATTTTCAGCATGGATATCGGTTGCCCAAATTTTACAGGCCGACTATAGATATCAGGTGTGCGTCGGCAGGGGATCGAACCCCGGACCATGTGCATGGTCGGCGGGAGTCCTAACCAATGTGCCACCGACGCAAGATCTTATACCAACAACTTCTATAGTGTTTGCACTTCGAGTACCAAAGATAAAGCAAAAGACCAGATTTTGTCGTCCAAAGTACGTATTATATTTCGGGGCCAAATCGCGGGTAGAAGTGAATGCTTATTATTATTATAGTATCCTTTAATTCCTACAGGAACATAGGGCTTCAGCCGTGCGTCTCCATTGCGTTCTGTTCTCTGCTAGAGTCTTCACTTGGCTCCATGTCTGCCCACACGTTTTCATCTCCTCTTCACATGACCTCCTCCACGTCACCCTTGCACTGACGACCAACTCGCCGCTTCCCTTTCGGGTTCCACTCGAGCAATGGCTTGTCTAGTGATGTCACTTGATGGTTTCCTAAGAGTATGTCCAATCAATCTCCATTTCCTCCTGCCTATTTGTTTCACAATCGGTTCCTGGTTGGTTCGCTCCCAAAGATCCCTGTTGCTGATCTTTTCTGGCCATCTGATCTTGAGTATTGAGCGAAGACAACTGTTAATGAAGGTTTGTATTTTGTTTGAGATGCTCTTTATGACGCGCCAAGTCTCTGATCCGTATAGTAGCACTGACTTCACATTGGAGTTGAAAATCCGGATCTTATTTTTGATGCTGAGTGTTGTTGACCTCCACACAGACTTGAGAGTAGTGAAAGCTTGTCTTGCTTTTCTGATCCTTGCTTTGATATCCTCGTCAGTTCCGCCTGTAGTTGAAACGATGCTTCCCAGGTAGGTAAAGGAGGTTGTTTCTTCCAGGTTCCTCCCATTTATGCTGATTGTTGTCAGTTGTTGTTGTTGCTGTTGATGGTGTTGCCCAGGAATTTTCATCACCTCTGTTTTATCTATGTTCACCTGAAGTCCTATCTTTGATGCCTCTTCTGCTAACTTGTTGCTTTTCGTTTGCATATCTTCCAATTTGTGGCGCGCTTTTCGAAAACTGCGCTACATTTGCTTAGTTACATAAAACTCTGATTTTTGTGGAATATCTTATCAAAAAGTTGCGAAAAACTTTTACAATTATTTGACTTTAAAACACTGAATCTTTGGATATAATATTGTATATCAATAACAGCTATAACTATCAATTGACACTCTGTGCTTGATTAACACTAACTAATACCTATAACTGTATATATATTGATGGATTTACATGTTCAAGTTGGCTCAAGTCAGTGAGTCTATGATTTTGGTATCATTTTGGTTAACTGCAATTGAGTGTGATATTATTATTGTTGTTGTCGCTTGTTACCCTTCTTGTTGTGAATTATTTTCCCGTGCTGGCGTTTTTCTGCTTGTTTATTCCCTGTTTTCCTGGTTTTTAAGGGGAGCAACCCACAAGGTCGCTTCCCTCTAAATTATAAATTGATGTAACAATCATCCTTCTCAGGCGTGAGGCTAGCAACCCCACCCTGTAAACAATGCTGCTACAGAAACTTCAGCACGATGTATCTCCTTGAGACAAAAGAAAAAGTCTTTGTGGGGACATGGAATGTCCGTACTATGTACGAGATTGGCAAAGCTGCCCAGATCGCAAACGAAATGAAAAGATACAAAATTCAAGTACTGGGAATATGTGAAAGCAGATGGAACGGGAATGGACTCACCAAATTGTCAACGGGTGAGTCAGTGATCTACTCCGGTCACCCAGAAGATAACCACTCGCACGCCGAGGGCATGGCTATCATGATGTCACCAACGGCAACGAAAGCCCTGATGCAATGGGAGGCGATCTCGCCCAGGACAATAACCGCCAGATTCAACTACAAAGGAAGGAAAGTGTCAATTATACAATGCTATGCACCGACCAACAACGCAGACCTCGAAACGAAAGAAGAATTCTACAGACAACTGCAGAAGTGAATGCTTAGCTAGCTAGTAGTCGTGCACGCACGTGACACGACGGAGTACCAAATGGCGGGGATGCTTGACCGGAAGCCTTCAGCTAAACAAGTCGACTTAAACAGTGATGGTCAGCATCCAATGTTGAGTGATGATTGCTGTGGTCAATAATTTTGGGGAATTATTTACCGCTACAAGGTGTCTTACTCTACCAATGACCTTGGACGTGACGGACAAGTTCAGTCTCCAGCCTGTGGGTGCTAGTGAAAAAGACATTGGGTATTGGACAGTCCAGGCAAATCGCGCGATTCCCGGAGTTGTTCGTTACCTTCCGTTTTAGTATCATGAATATTTAGTTGAGTAGCACCTATACATATAAATGATTTGGGGCATGAAGTTGGCATTAAGGAGCGTCAAAACTCCAGGCAACCATGAAGAGCGACAATTGATTGCCAAAAATAAGCCATCGGTGTTATAATAATATATATACATATATTATTATAACTGTTTCCTAATCACAATGAATATGCCACTTTTTGCTGCTTGTTGGCCGACAATGGCACCATGTCATATTAGACAATCAAAGCCATAGTCAAACAATTAGCAACTCTTACCGAGTGTACGTTTTGTTTCGAGTTATCAGACACTACGAAAAACTCCCAAAACAAATTGTGAAAGAGCCATATAGTACTTATAGCCATTTCATCTTATTTCCTTTCTTAGTAGCATTTACTCCCTCATGAACGTAGACATTGCTGGAAAAATATGAAAGACTGATTCATACCTTGTTAGTGTTACGCTAAAAGATGATTGACGGTGAAACTGAAGTGTGAAATTGGCCTACTGCGAATAAAGTTAAGTGGCCACCTTTTCTTTATAACTGAAAGTAAAGTCCTTCAAATTTCGTTTTTCAAAAATTAATCAGAAGTCACCCTGTGCTTTCGTTTATTTACACTTTAACTGAACGCTAAGTTTAGGACGCATCTCATTCGGTATCTTGTGGTAGATGTTAACTAGTTTAAGGAAGACGGAATTCGCTTAATTTCTGAATTCATCCCTGTGTCGTTACTTGAGTTATGATGTAAGTAAACTAGTATTGGACAAGCTTACCACGTGTTACCAGGGGGATAAAACATATGTCGCGTAGCCATCCGATGGGAATATGTTCATGACTTTAGTTATTTGGACAGATAGCAAACCAATGCAAACTCATGCCTGAGATGAGATTATAACCGTTTTGAAGGTAGAGTTTACTATTATGAAATATCACAAAAATGGTAAAACAAATAACATGGTATGGCCGAAAAGTAAATAAAATAACGTCCACACATGGAAACTTATCGAAATAAACTGAGTGCTACAGATTTTGTTTAGGATATATTCAGTTACAGTAGACAAGATATTAGTTACCTCAGAAAAATCTATTCATTGGTGGCACGTAAAAAATGGTAGTGAACCATAGCAAAACTGACGCACTATGTTTAAAATAACAAGTTATCTTAAGCACTCAACTTTCGGTCGGTGCGTCCCGAGTTCGAATCCCACCCCACCTACTTCAGCCTGATCAACTGGATAGGGTAAAAAGGCCTTGCAAAATAACTGCATAGCTTATAGTCTAGGATATGAAAGATCTGTTACGGGAACATACATAGTATGGTGACTGCTTTTACGTACTGGATTTTAAATAAATGTATTTCAGTGAAATATAGACCAAGAGAAAAGAAAGTTGTGAATTATTTCAGGACATGGAAATAACCGCTATACCATTATTACTTCGTGTACTATCTCAGGAGTATTATCTTCAGTCGTAAAATCACATGATTTGATTTTATTGCACTTTAAGCATAATAGGTGCATACTATCCGTGAGGAAATTGCGAAGTATGGTCATGCTCAGTTTCTCATAATGAGGCATTTCATGGTTATGTGTGTTATGGAATCCTCACTAAAATCTAGGTGACTATGTCGTTTGTGTGGAAACTCCATATTTTAGCATCGTACCTATCTCAACTATTGTCCAGTACTCACCTTTAAAATCCCATTTTATTGCTTTCACCAATGTTACACAGCATTATGTATGATATTCGAGCTAAGACATCAAACAAACAATTAGATGTTTCTTTAAAGCTAGTTTCTCGTTCGTTTTGGAGACTCCTTTTACTGCAGTAACACTGACTACATCAAAACTTTATTTGTTTTGAGTAATACTAGCGTATAAAGTATGAATGACAAGGCAGACATGTGACCATATTTCAGTATATCTGATTTTCAGTGTGTTACAGACTGAAGTGGCTTTTTAATTATAATAAGACATCTATAATTGGTCCTGTATACTTGAACATTATTGTATTACATTAGTATATTTCCTTGGCGAAGATCCACTCATATTTTATCCTAATCCAAGTACTAAAAGCTTCATCGTCATACTTCTTCATTTTTGCCACTACGTTTTTCTCATGATTTTCCAAACCTGATATTTTTTTCTGTGCACTGATGTTAACCATTACAAATCAAGTTGGTATCCAATTACACTAGGCGTCCCTCTGTTTTAGTCGCTGGATCTTTTTTGTTCGATGCTGAATTTAAAACCGAACTTCCACTATTTTGGAGAGTCTGTTCATCAGCTCCATGTCACTGTAGGTTTCAGAAGTGTAACAAAGTTAAATTCAAAAAGAAGCAATGTGAAGACGTGCTGGTAAGTGCTTAGAGATGGGAGTTTGTGCAAAATGCCCACTAACTGTACTCTATGTTGACAGTGGCACTACACTGTCATACTTCAATATGAAACCTAAAAAGCGGAACCCTAGCCCAACCAAATGGAACAGGTCTTCACTAATCAAGAGCAAAACCGCTTGTAGTCAGCCATACATGTGTTGGGACTTTGATTGTCGGTAAATAAAAACTTAAAGTCTATAAGTCTATGTAGCCAAAAGTTTTTTCTGAGTATTCTACTGGCCTATAATTACTTAAAGTATTAGAGTAGTTTTATTTGTTCTTATTATATCATCGTAGTAAAGTTCTAAAGAAATAATCACCCGCAGTGTGACAAGTTGGTTATTAAACTTTTGTCAATATTAAAATAAAATGTTCACTTATCCTACGATTCACATTTTGCTCTGTTTCTAAACATTCATTGTGTCGCACTTTTGATGTTTATTACTCCACAAAAGTTTAAGTTTCACCCAGTGGTTTATCTTTCGAAAATCTTTTCCGTTTTCTAAATTATTTCTGTATCATTTACTGCTTTGTAAGGCTTTCTAATCCATTTATTTAAAAATGTTGTATTTTAGATCGGGAATAGATTGTATACATTAGTTCTCCCACATTTCCATCGCTTTTCCATACAGAATCAATATTCGTTTTGCAGTATGACCATCAGTTACTTAAGGTAAGACTCTGTGTTTCACTATTGCACAAAATTGTTCTTTAAAAGTCACTAGTGCGAATTCATAAGAATAAAGTTCATATCAGTTGTTCAAATTAGTTTACGAAAAATTATTGATAAAGGTCCATTTTTCCGTACTATAACATATATATACGTCTTATTATTAGAAGCATAGATTATAAAAAATGTTTCCTTTTTGGTCATGTTGTTATAAATGTACGTTGGTAGCGTGTGGCTCCCGGGTTTCATTACTAGATTTTCAAACATTGCATCCCTCACTCAAACTTAACTTCACCTAGCTCTATCTGGTCAGCCTATCACATAGTTTATAAATTTCTACTGAGTTACGTCATATCCCTTGCGTCACTACAGAACATTTGTACAATACTTTTGACACCAACTGCTGAATAACCCTCTCCATGGTAGTGAATTATTTGACAATGATTATAAGTCAATAAATTGGGAAACACTTATTATTATTTATTTAAACACAAAAAGCTTGGTACTATAAGGCACTAAAAAGATGCGCCACACAATAATAATAAAACAACATAGATCAAAAGTAAAAATATAGGTAGAGAACGGATAAAGAAATTCATCTGGATGGAGAACAGTCACATTTCACAAGTTCAAACAGCATTCATCAATTGTCGTCGGGAAGGGAAGGAGGAATTTCAAGCACGTTCGCCATTGATTACGATTCTTGACCATATCCGATAACATTTCGAGCTATCTCTCGGACTCCAACCAGGCAGATGTGACGCACCAACCGATGTTAACCTAGCACAAATATCCTTCATCCCACGACGCCACGTCATGAACTGACCACTTCTCCGCTTTTTCCATCCCATCCCAGGGCTAGCGAACAGAAACCAGTACGGAAGCCTCTGAGATGACATTCGTAGCACATGTCCAAGCTACCGAAGACTGTGTATCCAGATGACGACACTCAACGAATGATGATCTCCACTGTGTCCAAACAAGCGCCTGTGGACCTCAGAATTACTCACGCGATGATGCCATCAAACGCAAGTAATTCTATGGAGACAGAGACGATAGAATATGCAGAGTCGCTGCATATACTGAGCTCAGTGAGGCCAGGTTTCGCAGGTGTAGAGCAAGGCAGTACGCACCGAAGCATTGTAAACCAGACCTTTGGCAGTCAGGCTAATGTTGCGATGGCGCCGGACGTGGCTCAAGTTGACGTATGCCGCCCTAGCTTTCATGATACGGTTGGAAATTTCGTCCGTCATACCTCCACCAGCACTCACACAACTACCGAAATACACAAACTTATTGACAACTTCAAGCAGTGCACCTGAAATAGTGAGTGCAGGTACAGGCTCCTGCCAATCTTGTAACAGTACCCTGCACTTAGACGGCGCAAATTGGGAAACACTAGTCAATAAAAATGAAATTTCAAAACAATATGCTTGGCTAGTAAGAGTGACTGTTCTTATCTTACATGTAACGCCAGTTTTTATCACATTCTTTAATCTTCATGCTTCTTGTCTTGTGGCTCACGGTTACACTTTCCACTTTTATTTCTCTTGTTACCTTCTGTCCTGACGTAAACTGGATGATTTCCATCTCATGAAAAATTCAGGCATCTTTTATCATAAACTAAATGTCGCTAATAACTTGTTTTCATTCTAATATATGTGTAAAACGTGGCCACTGTGGTAGTATGTCATTCCACATTAATTTGTTTATTAGATATATCACACATTGAAACAGTATTATTTACTGGATGATGAAGTTTCGAGAACAATTTATTGTTCATAATCATATCAATTAACATTATTATCATAATTGATATGATTATGAACAATAAATTGTTCTCGAAACTTCATCATCCAGTAAATAATACTGTTTCAATATGTAATAAATCTAATAAACAAGTTAATAATTTCCATTTCACTTCAACATGTTATTAATAATTGAGTAGTTGATTCACCCAATCAGTATAGTGTGTAATGAGTTTACTCGGGAGGGAAACTGAACAAAATCCGTTAAGCGAAATTTTTAAAAACATTGGCCTATAACGATAACACATTGGTATAATGACCAGTTCAGAAACTGTCGATAACACTGTCAGGAATTATTACTGTGGCCAGAAGACAACCCTCCAGAACTCAAAATACTATACAGATATATAATTAGCAACACAACGTCAGAGGAGTCGACGTTAAAATACATAGAAATGTTGAAAATTTATTAATCAACCAATAAAGCGAGGTTAGTTATACAACAGTTTGGTCATCTAGTTCACAGTTGGTCACAATAAATGCACTGAAAAAGTATAAAAATAAGTGTCAATATAATATACAGCTGTAACGACAGAAGACAAAGGCTAGGCAGCAAATTGTTTATTGGGAGAATCAAGAGATATTTATAGATTTTTATGTACATTGTTGTCAGCGGAGAAGCGATGTCTTCTGATTGATTGTTTTCTTGCTGAAGGTTATTGTGTATTGCTTGTGTCCGTTTCTCAGAAAGTTAAATCATATATCTGCGAATCGTATTTGCACACGTTAAGCCCTCTGTGACTGGTTGGTGAGTTCCTCAAGGTTAAGCCTTGTTATTGTTTTTCTCATGCTCCTGATTCGGGACATAACATTGACGTAAATTGCTGTCTATAATTTTGGCTTGTTCGCAGCCAGTTCTCACCACACATCGTTACTTCTGATCATATTGCTCTGGTTTTCTGTCGACTAGCAAGCGTCAAAACCACAGCAGTAATGGTCGCCCTCAACGAAAATGAAGCTAATTCAAATAAGCAAGGCCATCGGACATCCATGCAATGTTCACCAACACTGACCACATTCTAGCAAGTTTTTGTTTTGAGTCTATTTATGGATGACGTGTGATTAGCTGTTTGCAGTTAATATTCACTATAATGAAACAATAAGTAGTTTTGTGGTGAATTAAAAGAAATATTTTTGTATCGTTAATGTTATTATCTTTCGTTAGGTTGGAAGTGAGTGCGAGGAGGTCAGACAAAAATATGAAACTAGCCCATGAATTCGCTGACTATTGGTTTGAGCCACGTAGAAAAGTGTATACTACCTGGTTGAGGTCCTCAGCACACTAAGAACCATTGGTTGGACACTTTTGGTGACACAGCACGAAATCTTTCTCAGTTGTGCAGATGCATTTACTCCACACGATCCTCTAGAATCTAAAAGTCATCATTATTCATGTGATTACGCCGTTGTAGTTGTATTGAATTTTTCTATACCTTTATGAATTGTGGTGAATTGAACTGCTTTACTTTGTGCTGCACTGACAGTTGAAAACACTGGACTGAAGAAAACTCATTTATATACATTAAGACGTATTATCTACATGCATATACTTTGGAAAGCTCATTGTCACTGTTATTTCGTTTATCAATCAATAAAAAACGGGTTCAAACTATGAATAACTCTCTACATATATATATCTAATCAACTCTAGATATTTAATTAGCGGAAAGGAAAACCCTTCAGATTACTTATCACATTTCATTCACATTCCTGCCATTTTGTAATTTTACTTGTGACCTGAAGCAAAAGCCTGTAAAAACTCATCTACTCGGGACTGATTTTTCAAACACACAGGCTGTGTGTTACATATATTTTGTCAGAATTGCTAGTATGCAGTTACCGACACTCAAGTAGACAAATCCACTAACAGAAAAGTCATGATAGTTTGTACAGAAATTTTTACGCCCACTTTTCTCTGATCAGTCGAATAATTCAAACTTTCCTAGATCGGTTTTTCAATCAACTTAAAGTACTCATATGACGTGACCTCTTGAAAAAATGTAATCAAAGCAGGAAGAGAAAATTTTCCAGTACAAACGTAACATATTCCCTCGGTAAACCTTCCAGTGTGAAATATTCTCTAAGTTTCGATGTTATCGGCCATAAAATAACCATAAGTATTCATTTGGTAGGAAATGTTACTTGTTTCAACTATTTTTCTCCTGTATCGTTTCGACTGTATTTTATCCATTTTCCAACTCTTCCATTATTGTATGTATCTCTGAAGGTCATTTTTTGTCTAAAATCTCCATTCGACCAGTGAATTACTAGTTATAATTAGGCAGCTACCGTCTCAATTCACTCAAACGAGATTCTTGGATTTTTCTATTATTAAAGGAAAGTTATTCGACTTACTCTTATAGTATTTGTCTCCTTGTAGTTTCATTCTTATTTAACATTTTGCCGTGATTAGGAGTTGCTTGCTGATTGAGTAGAGATATAGCTCGTTAGCTTCAGCTGTGGACTTTCAGCCAGCAGGTCCACCTGCTTCTAGCTTGGTGGCCAGGTAGTAGTAGATCAGCAGTCGTCACACAGTAAGTATGGTCTGTGGCCTGCTGCATAAGAAACCACATCTGAGTGTAACTAAATCTTGACACTTCCGTATTACCAACTGGTAAAAAATTAGATGAGAACAATCTACTGAAGTGAAAGATTGATCAGTGTAGAAATTGTATTTTTCTTTAGTTTTCATTTAAAGTTTTTTTCTTGAAGTTTAATCCATTTTATAATTTTTATTTATTTACTTATAGTCAAATAGAAGCTCAACAATTGGACAATGAACTATTCAATGAATATGCTTTTTCTGTTGATCAACTTATGGAGTTGGCTGGTTTAAGCTGCGCTGTTGCTATTAATAAAGTAACTATTTTGTTTGATAATATCACACATTGAAAATATTGTTGCTTTTTATTTCAAGAGAATCTTCTAATTAAAATTAGAAAATAAATTTTACCATTTCATCATGAATGCTCAGAAGCAGGTGATATTTATAAACTATTCGTGTTAGGTAGTACATTTATATAAGTTTAGATGCTATATGTATATATGTATATAATCTTGTCACTGCGATGACCAGCCATTCAGGTATCCTGAGTGACACATTTTTCACTTACTAGGACCATGAGTCTTACTTATCGTGTACAATAACTCAGTTACTTAAGCTGAATTTGGCTAAGTGGGATTCCATCCTGGAACTCACTGGTCTGAAGTCGAATGTCCGAATGGATGCACCACACCTCTACTTTATATTTGCTATTTATTTACTTTTGTTTGATTTCTGTTTTGCCATTTAGGGTTATCGAAATTCTAATGAAGTGTATGTCTTAATTATTGTTTGGATATAATGTCGAATTTCATGCAGATAGTGATAGTAATATTTACTAGACTTTATATACCATCTTCACATTACCATCATAATAGCCCGATTATTGTCATTACATTTCAGCTTTTAAAAATGTCAAAAAATAGGAAATAATAACCGTCGTATTTTTAATATGGAGATTAGTAAAATATACTCAAAAAAGGATATTGCATTTATGCTTCTGACTGTTTAATAGACCTTGTATATAGCCTGTTTTAATCTTTCCCTGATATATTCGCTTTTATTCTATGCAAATTGATTAGGCTATTCTATTGTCAGCTCTGTACAGAATCACCTCAGCCTTATGTGTGAGGGTGTGTGGTGATGAACCATATCAAATTGATAAGTTTCAAGTAGTATGCGGCATGCTTGTTGGATATCACTGTTGACCACTACCGAAGGAAATACCACCATGTGTATTTCAACTAATGTAACCAGTATTTTGCTTACGAAAATGATACTTCCTTGATAGATAGTATCTATCAATACGTGTTATCAATCATTGAATGATAGAAGCAACTAATTTAGTTAGCATCTTTTCCCTTCCATCAAGAGAGAAAAACGAACCTGCAGACATTTATTCATTCAAATAGCTACTTAACAATTTTGATCCAGAATTGAACACAAAATGCATTAACTTTCACCTTTTTGAATTATTTAACATATTAGGAAGCTTTATAATTCGTTTTGAAAATTTGACATCATTGTAACTAACTTCTTCTATAAATAATATAGGCTTATCCTCTCAAAGAATTATCTAGAGCTAATGGTTCTGTACTGGTTTTCTGTGGACCAGGAAATAATGGTGGAGATGGTTTGGTGTGTGCTCGACACTTAAAAATGTTTGTAAGTGTAATTGTGTTTTTATTTTTGTTAGTGGTGTGCGTATAGTAACTCTAACTTACTTCGTAGCTGGTGGAGCTCATTGGTTTAGGTATTCGATCCCAACCACTGGATCAGTGATTTGAAACCCAATACAGTCCTACAGGAGGTCAGTGGCGAGCCCGAATGGCTCAGTGGCAACGTCTCTGACTGCGTTACTGGATGGTGACGCGGGTTCGAATCTCAGAAGGAACGTGAGTTTTTTCAGGGTTGCAGATACGCCTTGCTGATGGTTGGCAACTAGCACAAAACCTAGGTCCCATGCTTCATGCCGACTGCCTCCAATCAGCTAATATCAATTTGAAACATACTCTAGTGGGTAACTAGTAAGTATCATCAGCTTTATGAAGTGTTGCAATTTGAACTGCTGTACTTTTATGCAAAGTTCTGCGTTGGAAACTCCGTCTAGGTCAGACACAGTTAGATGGTCAGGTAAGCTCCTTAACCTCAACTGGAAGATAGTAACTTTTATACGATATGTGTTCGGCGGGATATTCACACATATACATAGTAATTAAACAACTACTTGAATCTATATATATATATATATATAAACTCCGAAATTTGTGTTCGTTTTTTTTCTGTAAACACTTCTGTAGTTAAGTATTAGAAGAATAGTTCTTTTTATATAAGTCTCACGTCAGTTTCTTTCTTTTATGTTTCATAGAATTATATTACTACTAGTATTTTATGTTTTTTTTCAGGGTTATAAACCTTCCGTGTATTATCCGCGTACTCCAACTAGTCAGTTGTACAAAAATCTGATCATTCAATGCGAAAAAACGGACGTCCCGTTCCTATCCAATTTAACTGATGGAGTATGTTGACATTTCCAGTGACAGATAAATGCGTTTATGCATGTTTCTTTTTGTTCAGCTTTAACTGTTTCTAAATATATCTCAAGGAAGTAGAAAGTTGAACTTTTCAAGGTTAAGATGTCAAACTGCTTGCTATTTTTTTTATTCCTTTACATTCCTAGTGGAACACAGGGCTTCAGGCTAGAGCTCTGAAGTTTCGGTAGCAGTTGTGTTTATTTTTATGCGGTGGGGTTGCTAGTCTTACCACCAACCTTCCTTCTTTACCGGCCTGGAGAGGTTTAGGAATGCTTCTGCTGGGGATCGGACCCCGAGCTACATGCGTCGTTGGCGAGCTTCTTACCCCTCTACCACCGACGCAAACTGCTTGCCAAATGGATTTTTATTCTAACTTAGCGTCACTGAACCTTGTTATTCAGAAATTGATTGGGAATTTGGAGGGATTTCTTCAATAGTATTTCTTTGTTATCATTTAATAAGATAATTCTGAGTTTCATTCAAAAATAGGGTGTTCTGGAATCGGTAGTAACTCTTTCTTCAATGTCGTTATACGATCTAAACGAACTATAGTTATATATTATATGCAATCACTGTAGCGTTTTAAGCTTCTTTCATCTCAGATCATATCTTTTGTTCACCAACGTCCTGGATGATAGAGACAAATGAATTATTTAATGCCCATTATTTCAAACGGTTTAGCTGAATTTTTCAAGTCTCTACAAACGACTAGCCTAAGTCCCATACCAGTGATTACTTGTGGGGAAACGGTGAAACCACTTGTAGCTAGATAAAAATACTTAAAATGATTTGGCTTGATATTTCACCCGCGATAAGGCTGGACATACTAGTGCTGAATTTATTTATCATCATTTATTTGGGGACACTGTAGTGTCACTATCTTTGCATCCCATTTTTTGTGAAGTGTTAAACTTGTTTTTTCTAACTATATTTTGTAATATTATTGTTAGGACGGATTAACCATCATTGTTAACCGTAAATTCATGATTGATGTAGTCAACGAGATACTGATTATTTTATCTATGGTTTAAATTTCCATTGATGTGTAAAGAATAATTTACTCTTTATTCTGATTAATAAAGACGTCGTCTTAGTTGTCTCAATTAATGCTGACTTCTGTGTGCCTACTCAGTGTGAGGAAATATTTTCAAGTGATCAGTTGGCTACAGTGTCATGACTGGAGGCTCATTCTCTAGCCAAGTTAGACAACAACCAACAGAACAGTAAACACTCCCTCACAACAATTGTCTTCATACTGAGATGAAAATTTGCGTTCCTATGGACGATAATCTTGAACTACACATTCGACCAACTAATGAAAAAGGCTATTGATGTAATCGTACAGCCATAGAAAAGAATTTTGATTAAATTAATTATTTCAACTGACCTTTTTTCATTCCTTTGCGTCCCTAGTGAAACATAGGGCTGCAAGCTTGATCACTAAAGTCTCAGTAGTGGTTTTGTTTCTTTCGCTTTAATAGATTAATACCTTATTGACATTATCCTTCAATAGCTATCCATCTATAACTGAGAATGGTTTTAAACAAATCAAAAAGTTAAACTTGTTTCAACTCAACAGTGTTTTTATTCTGGTTAATTTATCGAATCATTATAATCAAATGTTTACTCTTACTGCATCACTATGCTTTAAACTGTGTATATTATTTAGCAATAAACATTGTGTAATCGCATGTATTCTTCACTATTCGATCGAATGGTATGTCAAAGCGATGAACTATGCTGTTTGGTTTTCTTCGTCTTTGATCAAATAGGCACTTAAATTATCTCAATCATATGATTTATTTATCGATGCACTTTTCGGATTTGGTTTCAAACCGCCTGTGAGGCCAGAGTTTAGTAATGTTTTAGAAGTGATTTCGACAACTCAAGTTCCTGTTGTATCAATTGATGTCCCATCAGGTGAACATTTTCTCTATTGATTTATCATTTCTTATTCCATATTAACTAGATGACATGTGTATTGTTGGTAGTTAGTTACAGAATATGACTAAGGCAAACAAACATATTTCGCATTTCAATTCAATTCTAAATAATTAACAGACTGATTCAGTTAAAACTGAACTTCCATCTCCTTTTTAAAAAAGGCATAATCTATAGCGATGACGACAGTCGATATAATTATAAGAATTCTGGTTGCATAATATTATAGGATGTGAATGAACTAAATTTTGAATAGAAATGTAACGGAAATCGAAAGTTGTAGTACTATAGCAGGTTTGAAGTAAGCGTAGCAAGATAGTTTATTGATTCGTCATTAACCAAGTCTGGAATACAAAACAGGATTGTTCATTCTAATTCCCATAGACCTTACTACATATAAGAAACTAACTCCAATAGTGATCCACTAGAAATGCTCTAAACACTACTTTGAAATCAAGTGATAAAATATAGTAGGAGTTTAAACTCTGATTTTCAATACATCTTTCGAAAAGTTGAGGTCGTCCTAGATACTCAAAGCAAATACTCAAATATTTTTAGCAATCCGTTGGGCTGTATCTGTCTTCGACTCATGCTTTCGCACATCTGAAGAGTTCGAAACTAGGACGTAAAATATGTCAAGTCTTTTATGGCTTCACTTAATTCTTCAAGTTATATTTGTTAGCGAAAGAAGTCACCTTGATGTTAGCTCAAACAGTGATAATATTTGATAAGTTTTCTCACTAATCCATGCACTACTGAGCGGTTTTTAGTAGTATGATTACGTATGTTGAAATTTTGAAACCTGAGAATAGCAGTGAAAATTTAAAATGTATGAATGCCTGTCAAATCAAAGTTATACTTAACATCTCAAATAATAACGAATGTAAATGTCTCATCCTAGATGCTATTCAAAGTATATGTCTGAGTATGAGAATTTGAAGATAAGGGATAAAAAACAGGGGATTTGATAATTCATGGTGGAAATTACTTCATTGAGTTTGCTAAGACATCTGTACCCACATATATTCCTTTGCATTTGTTTCATATGAATTTGGTTATATTCCTTAACTTTTTCCTATTAATATGTGTAAAAATTGGGCACTGTGGTAGTAAGTAATTCCATATTAGTTTGTTTATTAGATGTATCACACAGTGAAACAGTATTATTTACTGGATGACGTTTTGAACAAAATATATTGTTCATAATCATATCAATTATAACCACATAACTTGGAAACTCCAATTTTGTAGTTTTCTTCATTCCTTCCTAGTAGGATTCTCCAGATGTCCGGGGCAGGTGTTGAATCTAGACTTTGCCAGGATTTTACGCTCTTCTAGTCTGACTGACGCTGTTCTACTACTTTGACCTATGTATTTAACCTGACAATCATTCCGGCAGGATATCAAATAAACTAAGTTGTTTTATTGAATTGGCTCCCCAGGATCCTCTGACCGACAAAGCTTATTTCTAATTGAGTCTATGGGTTTGAATGCCACTTTTATTCCTGCATTGTTAAGAATTTTCCGTAAGGTTTCTTCCTCGTATGGGAAGACTACTTCTGATTTAAATTCCCTATTGTTGGTGTTGTCATTATCCTGTGCATGTTTTACGTGCATATCGTCATTAATATTATTATTATCATTAGTGATAGTTTAATCACTAATAAAATTCGGGGGATTACATGGCTGCTTCTCGTGAACTTGTTGATGTACGGATAACACCGAGCAACATGCCCTCATCAAATATGTCCTGAAACTTATGTGCGTGTAACAATTTTCACATGTGAATACTGTCGGGAGTAAATAAGGAGGGAAAAAATTCAAACCATTACAAATGCCATAACAAGATTTTGCTCCAGATAAGCCTGTTTCTGAATATGACAGATCAGTATATTGGTGACATTTTTCAAAGTGAAAAAGGGTGTGAGGAGATTAATGCTCAAGAATCAGATCCCACTTTGCCTACTTATGAAGAAGTGGTAGATCATATTCAAGTCTCAAAGATCCATATTTGGGGGAATAATAGTGTAACAGAAGTATGTGGTTGTATTTGGTAGCAGAACTGTTTATTTGTAAAAATACCGTACACTGATGGTAAAATATAAAAACCCTACATTGTCATTTCAATTTCCGAGAGTCATTTTTATTCTTTTTTGTCTTCAGTTATGCTTTCTACATTGTTTCATAAGGATCTTGATTCCTCGACGCTATATACTACTGATTGATTGAAATGAGTAGTTGTATACCACTCACATCAACCAGTCGTGCTTTCTAACCGGATCGAAGTGATCTAAACACCGGATATTTATTATGCTCGCTTGGGGTCGAAGTCATCAATGGTGTACCTGGTTTGACTCAGTTCAAACCACCGGATTTCTGATAAATAGCACGGATTTCTATTTTAGCATCTTTAGCTGATATCACAACTCTACCGGTTGGAGCTATAAACACATATTGTAGTAATCGATGGAAAAGGGAGTTCCTAAGACACTGATGCCTAGGTATTCAGAAGTAAGGTTGTCGACGCCCCATTCGTAGTTCAAAAAACGTCGAAACGTCAACACTAAATGAAAAGGAAAGCAGATTGCAAAGAAAAGAATGTCGTTTGTGTCCGCTCCCACGAGTACAGGTATCAAAGTCTCAGTAGTAATCTATATTTTAACATCGCATTATCGTTCATTATGCGCAGTGACCCAGCAGAATGACCAGCATATAGTAGTAGTAGTGTTTTCTGTGAACAGAATATATATTAAGTTGCTTAGATTGACTGGCAATTGGCAGTCAGCCATATATTATTCGCGAAATATACCCATTAAGACATTGAAATAAGAACAAATTAGTTCAGCGAAGAGTCTCTTTTCGGCGAATTCATTCACTTAGCTGTACAGTCGCAAATATATATACAATTATTTTGTGTGTGTGTGTGTACATTAGGTTTGTCAAAATCAAAATAACAGTTAGTGTGGGTTGTTGATTATATCATCAAGATAATGAAGAAGTTAAAATGTGTGATTAATACTCAAAGTTGTAACTAAGTGGGGTGAAGATTGGTAAGATGTGAGTAGGGTTACGTAATATGGACATGTTTAGAAAGATTAGATGCTAGTGAAGGAGTTTGGAGACAATTATCAAAATAAACTAGATAATAGGTGAAAAGATTGAATGGGTTAGTTACTAAAAATTGTTATACGAAAATTGCAAAAAATTTGATAACAAAATGTTGATGACAAATAAACTTGGAATTAAACCCACGGTAGTAGGAGGGGTTGGAGAAGTTTCTTCTGTGTGCATAACTTAGGCTTTTCCATCCAAATCGCTAAGGCTTCAGCAATACAAAGTATACGAAAGCTTGTCGATTTTGGAAGGCTTCTTTTGACTTTATAGATGACTTTGAACGACTTCTCCTTGCAAATCGAATGACCAGTGTTGAGTATATGCTCAACGGAGCAACAAGGAGCGCCATTATTGAGCGTAACTCATTGCTTCTTCCTTCATTAGTACGCAGATCACATGACACCTAGTTCTTTTAGATTAACTTCCTCTTGATCTATCCCACTTTGATGGATACTGGAAACTCGCCATTATATGAATGGACATGTTAACGGTAAGATGGCAGTATTATTGTACTTTCACAGTTTTCTTCTCTGAGACTTACTGTCATTTTTTTCATTATTATTGCCCCCTTTTTATTAATTTATATTATAACAGGATGGAATGTAGAGACTGGACCATTAGACAATGTGAACAATATACAGCCAGATTGTTTAATTTCACTAACCGCACCGAAACTATGTGCGCGTTATTTCCAAGGAAGATATCATTTTCTAGGTAAAATTAACCCTGTTCTTGAAATTGATTTATTTATATCTGGTGGTGTATGAATCAGTTTAGATTATATGCATAGTAATAAATAGGTGACTTAAGATTACAAAGAAAGAGTCTTAAGCTAATATTTTACCTCTGAAGAATTAATCAAGCATAGGTACTGATATCACAAGTTAGTAGTATGTACGTACGAAACGTCAAAGCACAAGAAAAATATTCTTCGTTGGAATCGGAATGACAGAATGACACAGGATGGTGAAAGCCTTCGAAAAGCCAGTCAGTTGATGTGCTTTCTTTCGATGAAACGAAAAATAAGCATTCGGACTTGGAATGTTCGTACAATGTACGAAGCTGGAAATGCTGTCCAGGTTGGCGAGGAAATGAGAAGGTTCGACATAGAATGCTGGGAATTTGTGAGAGAAGGTGGAATGGATGCGGACTCTCCGAATTGTCAACTGGAGAATCAGTAACCTACTCCGGTCGCTCAGATGACAGGCACGCTGAGGGAGTGGCTACCATGGTGTCATCAATAGCGGCCAAAGCCCTTATGGAGAGAGGGGACGAATCTCCTTCAGGATAGTGGCACCGAGATTCAACTCAAGAGGAAGGAAGCCTACAATCATCCAACACTACGCGCCTACAAACAACTCGGAATAAGAAAATAAGGAAGATTTCTATGGACAACTGCAAAACAGTAATGGATAACGTCTCAAGTGATGACATCAAGATCCTAATGGGAGATATGAATGCTGAACTGTGAACAAACAATACGGGAAGAGAATTCATCAAGAGTCGAGACGCTCTCGGAAAAATGAATGAGGACGGAGAACTCTCTGCAGACTTCTGCGCCTTCAACGATTTCGTGATCGGAAGTAGAGCATATAAGCACAAGGATATATACAAGGCAACATGGATCTCATCTGACGGACACACCAAAATCTAGACAGCCTTAATCTCAATCTTAAGAAAATGGAGGAACAGCCTGCCGGAGATGAAAACGAGAAGGGGAGTAGATGTGAGCTCAGACCACGGTTCAAGGAACCTTCAAAGTCAAGCTAGAAGTCTACAAAGCAGCTGAAGATAGACCACAATTCAAGTTCAACACTCGGAAATTGAAGGAAGAAACTACAAGATTCACCTCAACTGCAGCCGTCCGTCGGTCGGTTTTCGACATAAAACTTTGCACAAATGTGCGGCAGTTCAAGTCACCACACTCCATGTAGCACACAAAGCAAGAGAAGGTAGGAGAAATGCATAATATAGACAGTAAACAGAGGTGTGAGACAAAGGAATAGTAATAACGAAGAACAAAACAGTTTAATTGGAAATCATAAGTCACAAGGAGTGGATGCATCTGCGCCACTGAGAACGATTTTGAGCCATGTCACCAATTGTTTCCAACCATTGGTTTTTACCGTCCCGAGGACCCCAACCAGGAAGTCTACATCTCCCTACGTAGCTTAGACTAACTGTTGTGGATTTCATTGACTGGTGCCATGTTTTCGTTTGACCGCCTCTAGCTCTTTTCCAGTCTGGCCGTTAGAGCAAAGTTGGCGTTATTAAGTAGCATCACCGAGGAAAGAACGCTGGAACTCTCTGAAGGTAATGTTTAAGGAAACGTGAAAGGGAGGAAGGATCAAGACAACGATTGGCTCTATACAGGGGGTTGATGAAACGGAAGACAAACCAATGCAAAAATGGACAACAGAAGGAAAAGCTGAGTTCATTTTAAAACGCACTGAATAGAGAAGTGAAGAGTGTTAGGGAAGACAAAATACAATTCTACGACACACTGGTCGGCAACTGGAGCAGAACAGGCTGGCTGCAGGTAAAAGAGACCTCAACACATATCAGATAACCAGCTCTATGTCCACGAAGAGATCAACCCAGATGATGAGTCTAATGAAAGATGGTCAAGCGAACCTAACAACCAAAGAGGAGAAACAAATAAAACAATGGACTGATCGATTCAAAGGGCTATTGGACCGACCATCACCTGCAACTCATCTAGAAATACCATCAACAACAGGCACAGAACTGCCAGTGGACTCCAGTCCACCAACAAAAGCAGAAGTCTTGAATGCAATCAAGCTATTGAAGTCCGGGAAAGCCAAACGATCAGGCGAAATTCCTCCTAAATAACTGAAGACGGTTCCAGAGACGAGACTGCAGCAAATATGCTTACGCCAATATTGCAAAACGTTTAGAAGAGAGACTTCTACCCCTGCAAGAACTGGTGCAGAATCATGCTCTCGTCCAATTCAAGCGAAATACTAAGTCACATCATCCTGGAGAGGCTAAAAGATGCACTGGATGCAGAACTCCGAGCGGAGCAAGCTAGATTCAGCTGAAGCAAATCATGTGCTCATCAAATTGGAGCTCTACGTATCATCATGGAAGACAGCATAGAATGACAGTCAAACCTCTACCCCAACTTCATCGATTCTGAAAAGGCCTTCTACAGCGTTGACTGCGAAATAATTTGGAAACTACTGCAACATTATAGCGTACCCCAAATCTTTATCAACCTCATTCAACAGCTATATGACAATCTTACGTGTCAAGTGGTCCCCAACAGAAAACTCGATGATGCCCTTGAAGTGAGTACAAGATTGGCTAATATCACCGATGATATTCCTAATTTTGGTGGACTGGATTATGCGTCAGGTTGTGGGGAGCTAAAAGACATGAATACGTTGGACCGATAGGAAAACTCTAGAAGATCTGAACTTCGTGGACGATTTATGCCCAGTGTCACACAAACTGGATATTGTATTAGGAAGAGATAGAAGGTTATTTACAATCGTGGGACCAGCTGAAGAGGACTGCAGCGAACAAGAAGAAATGGAAACGTGCTGTCGAAGCCCTGTGTTCCACTCAAAACCTAAGGGAATGATAGATAAACCTCACTTAACACTTGAAGATAATAAAACGAACCAGAACTAACAGTGTAAATAATAATCAAGGGAAAAATAATTTAACTTTTGAAAAGATAATTACAAGAAACAGATTCACTAAATTCATTACCAATCAGTTTGAATAAGAACAAACTATGCTATGCATCTGCACACAACACGCGCGCACTGATTGACTTAGAGTTCCAGTTACTACCGTCTGAAGTGTTCACATCTAAATACTTGAAGTGCATTGTGTATCCAGTAGGTACGTATATATATATATATATATATATATATATATATATATATATAAACGATCGTTTTGTTTATCTGACTTGACGTAAATGAAGTTGTTTTCACACAAATGTTACACTGTAATCAACACCACCCACAACCATCTTTATGTCTCCGTCTTCCTCTCTATCTCTCTCTCACACACACATCATAATGTCAAAATAACTTCCTGTTTGTATTGATTCTGACCTTAAACTGTCTAATTCTAATCACTGATTTTCTAACCATCAATTGACTGTTTACTGAAACGATGATCCATAAGTGCTGTCCATGATTGTGACCGATGTCACATTTTTCTGTTTAGGATATTAAACTGATAGGGAACTATGGTATTTTCGATAACTGAGAAGGAAACAAACGGTCGTTGTCATGTTAATAGCCTTAGCTGTACATTTGCAAATATATTTGCATAAATTGTTGAATGGAATATTCCAAATTGATTTGTTATCTGAATATCCTTATAATTTATCTAGAACAAGAATAATTAAAGCGAACAATCATTTTTAATAAATCCTTCTTCAGGCTCTACAATTATAAATCCACTAATATCAGCATACAACAACCAATATAGGCGAATTAGAATTATTTCAGAAAGTGTATAATGGAACAAGTATTCAGTTTTGATTATCATTTAAATCTTCATATATGTAGTCAAACGAATATAAGATAAAATTCGATAAAATAATTCAGTGTATGCATATATATAGTTAACAAAAGTACATGTTTCAAGGGTGAATGTAGTCATTGTTGTGAAAGACAATATGAATACTACAGAGCAATCAGCCAATAAATGGGATATGCTAGATGTAAGTTCAAGGGTGACAAATAACGACAAAATAACAAGGATGATGTGGTGTAAACACTAAAGTACTATATTAATGAACAATTATCAGGAAATAAATAAATAAAAGACAAATAGGTTGTTATTTATAAAACAGAGTTAAATTTTTCCACATTTAGGCTGACTTTTCATACGGATCTCAATGTAATGGAATGGAAAGTTGTTTTCTGTATTTCATCACGGTCACTTTAACTCATCTTTGTGCTTTCAAGTAATGTCTAAGTGTATTTGGTATGTGGAGAAGTTATCCATATTCACTGCACTTAGACACCATAACAGCATGCCGAATACCGTGAAACTCACTGACATTACAAGTTTTCAACGTATATCTCACACGCATGAATAGTGAAGATCTCATCAACGCATCGCGGTGGAATCATGATACCTGTTTGAAAATCTTAAGGTCTATTGCACTCGTATCGGTAATTGTTATTTACATTCAGTTAAATGTTGAGTTGTCATAAACTTTATTACGGCAGACTGACTACTCTGTGATTATCTCTTCTTTCTTGTAGAATCTTAAAGATGCGTTGCAGTTTAACTTTATAATAGATGTGTTTATTAAAGTCCTCATATATTAATTTTATTGATTTCTTTGTGTTCTGAGTGAAACATAGCAATTCAGGCTTGAGTTTTGAAGTTTCTGTAGCGCCTCTGTTATTTTACGAAGTGAGGTTGCTGGCCTCATGCCCAGCTCTCCTTCTTTAAACAACTCACTGCCGGATATGCGAAGTTTAGGAGTACATCAGTCGAGAATGGGCCCCTGGACCATGTGCGTGGTTAGCAAGCATTTTACTATTCGACCACCAATGCTCTACCCAGGAAATTTCTTAGCGCATAAACAACATTGTCCTGTTGGTTAAGTACACTGACAATATCTCAGGTCTTCTAAGCATTATGAATAACACTCCCAAAACGCTCATGATGCATTTCTCACTTCAGCAATGTAAATTGTTACCTCACAACAGGTTCTTTATCAGTGTTCAATAACTGAAGAAGTTTTGTCACAGGTACAAAAGACTTGTTTGGCTGTCACTGTTGTCTTCTGGTGGATCGAAGCTATGTTATTAAGTATAGTTTGACTGAAGTTCACGTAACCACTACATGAAGCTATGATTGAGGAATTATAAGTGATACGAATAAAAATCTGTTAGGGAGAACAAATTCTGAATACTGTTAACAGATACTGCAAGTTCTCTGGATATCATAGCCGTATTCCCCTAGGTACGCAAACCATAAGCGTTAATATTAATGGCTACATTTCCTCATTTCATCGATTAGGTTTTGTACAATTTTGATTTACTCACAGTAAGTATTCAAGCATGTGTATTTTCCATCTTATAATTATATCCCTCACCTTTACTTTCCGTAACTTATTGAATACTTTTTATCCTCTTTATTCAGGCGGGCGATTTGTACCGAATTCACTAGTAGATAAATACAAATTGAAACTACCTATATATCCAGATCATCAGGTATGTGTTCTGTTGAATTCAAAAGACGATAGATATGAAATGCAATAGATTCTACTTACCTTAACTAATGTTATCTTAATAAAATTTTATTATGATTTCTACACTTAAAATTCTGTTAATGCACTATACACAACATAACAAAGCTTCAAAATATGCTCTTCATTTATGGTACGTACTGATTCATTGATATAAATAGATTATGAGATAAAATCACTATCTTCCTTTTCTCGATACATCTCTTGGTTAATCCTGTTGTTAAAAATAATGATTGTATTACAAGATCAAGTTGTATTCGTTTTGTTGATAATATTGTTAAATGACTGTCTTTAGTTGTTCTTTTTTATGTAGTTTTTTTAAACTAATCTCAACTAATTCGTTTTAGTTAATTTTGTATTTTCCGTTAAGTGACTGATTATTATGGACCGAATCTACAAGCTCACCTTGTAACTGGGAGGTCCTGATCTTGAACCCCAGTGGTTGCGGACTGTTGAAGAGCTCCTAACCAGGACGAGACAGTTGCCTAGTATTCCCAGGTTTTCCGACGGTTCTCTAACCAATGGCAGCCCATGGCTGAATCCTGAAACCAATCAAATCCTATAAAACAACACGTGAATGTGCAGTCTTTGTTGACATGTCGATCCGTAGTACCGACCCTTCAGGTGAACACATGAATAAATAAGGTTTTAAATGTATATTTAAGCTTTTTAGTCTACTCCTCCCTACCCTTGTTATTCAACACTGTGTAATCACTATGGTTAACGCAGCTTCTGATTTAATTACATGACAACGATCACGAGGATAATAGACAAATAGCAGACGCTAATCTTTGCACACAAACGAACGCACAAATTACTATCTACACCTTAATTTCAAACCAATGTGTATTTCCAAAATAACATTTAGCATTTCAGCGTCTTTTAACAAACTATTTCAAGGCCTGAAAAATTACTCATGTAACTACACGTAAACCCTCATTTCACATGAGTGTTTTACTTGAATTTTGATATCCACAAGTATCCTACTGATAGTCCAATAAAACTGTTTTGACTTATTTTTACCAAACTACCTTTTATTTCTTGTTAGTAATTAGGCAGCAGTTAGTATATACGACAATTGAGCGCATTCCAAAATGTAAGTTATTCAAAAGTTAAAACTTACAAAATATTGTTGTGAAATATATTTGCAGGATTGTGGAATGCTGTTAATTCTAATATGAAGTGAAATTTTAGCTAGTTAAAAAGTGAGGTAAACAAAATTACCTAGAATATCGTGAGGAAACTGTTACTGATTTCTTAAATGTGGCGATAATATTCAGTTATTTCTGACTACTGTTTTAAATGGCTTTTAGAACTAAACAATTAAGTTCTACTGACTTGCTATCCTTAAGCACACCTCCTTTGAACTCCACGACCTTCAGGAATTTATCCTTACCTAATGTTATCTCTCACAATGCGGACCACTAGGTAGTATGAGCTGTTCATGAGTCTCCAATTATGCACACAAATGAAGTGATCGACATCAATAGCGTTCACATTCCTACTACTGACTAGACGACCATAACTTTCTACAAACATGCATGTCCTCAGCAGGCGCGGTATCAACAGCGATCAAACACTTATCCGCCAGAAATCCTCGATCCAACAACACCAGGTCTTGTAGGTGTAACTTCGTAAGCCTGACTTTTGAGAGTCAGACTAACTGTATTCGACCCATATGTGTGTGCCTACCCGCTCCATCAGAAACCATGTCGAAAACATGACGCACGAAACAAGTATGTGACTTGTACCAATTTAATATTAGCACTTCGACACCGATCAACTAGTGAGTGGTAAGATAATATTGAGCGCTCGTGAAACGTCTAATGTAAAGAAAATAGCAGGTAAGTATAAACTGAAACTTTTTTCATCAGAGTATCCCAATATTATTCATAAAATACAGTAAATACTTCAAAGAATAAGGCAATTAAATGACTGGGCGCCAAAACCATATAAGCACAAAACAAAGGGGTAATAATGACACAATAAATTGCCGGGAGTTAGAACTTGCTAATAATCTCAAAGCGATATATAATACATGCCATGTATAGATAATTTGCATTCAATAAATATGTGGAAATAAAATAAATATATATTACTTAGTCTAATGTGTGTCTTGACAGAACATTTGGTGATAGTGAAACTAACAGATAGCTGAAATTATGCTGTATAACATTGATGAAAGCTTATAAGCACTCGGAAAACAAATAAATAAAATCAACCTGAAAGAATCTGAATCATCGACACAGAAATGAGAAATCCGAAATATTAATTAACTGAAAAAGACTTAATGAAAAAGCAGATCCACTGATGGTAATCATCATTCTGAAGTACTGTACAATAGAACTGTAGGTACGATTTACGTAGGTTGCGATTGCTGTAAACGAGCAAGACGTGATTCCAGTGCCTCTAATTCCATTTGCTGAGAGTGAATTTGAGCCTTAGTTTGAATACTCTATATCAAATTAGAAATAAAATTAGGATAAATTACTTCTAATAAAGGAGGTAGCCTAAATTTAATAAGTCTGTCATAAAGCAGATTAGTTCATGAAACGATGTGCAATAACTAATTAACCATTCAAATTTCAGAAAATGAAATAAAATCCAAAATAGCTAAGTGTGATTGATCACGCTTGTAGACTTCACATATGAAAATTGCAGAAACAGTTGGAATGCGAGTTCCTCTTTTGAAGAAATCTTCCAGCTTCTATATCTTTTCCCTTGTCGTTTGCAAACGTTAGATCTGTGCTACCACACTATATACCAATATGAAGAATTTCCCTACCTCTATGCCGTCACGACAAATTCTATTTACATAACGAATATACCTTACCTGTAATAATGTTTGATTTGTATACGTTGGCCAAGTTATAGCAGTTCTAGGTGGTGTTGAATCGTTAGGCACTCGTTGAACAATTTCAGCAAGTAGGTCTGTAGACTCCTTCACTGCTTGTCCGGCGGTCTATAATCGGAAAAGTAAACCCATAAAACTACTCTTTATCCCATTAAAATGCACAATTTCAATTATTTCCCCTTAGAATTACGACTACACAAAACCCAGAAAAAAAAACAATTATTTTTGAAATCATGAGAATTGCTAACTAGCTATTACACGACAGAGCCTTTCGTGTACAAGTGAATAAAGTCCTCTACATTTTTAATCTGGTAGACAAATGTGATCGTGTGATAACAAAACCTGTATCGGTTAAGGCTTGATAACCTATTACCAACTAGGTCAGTTGTTTGAATTCATGGTTTAATAAGCAATTAATACACACACATGCTTGAGTTATAGCAGATGAAAATGATTACTCTTGCAATGATTTGCATTATTAGTAAACGCAATTCCTTAAGCTTTTAAATTTAACCGATAGAAACATTCCGGTCAGTAAACATACTTTTAGCTTGCGAATATCGGCAGACATTAGTGCTTCTTTCCTTAGTTTGGCTGCCAACAGCAGTTGCGCTCCAGCAGCTGCCACTTGTCGAACAGCAGCTAGGAGTCTTTCGCGAGATAAGATTAGTCGCCCTGGTATTTCTCCGTTACCATCACCAAGTTTCGTCGATGTTGGAGACGGCAATGTTTCTGCACATAATTTGGACAGATGACACAAATGCTGAGTGGCAAGGGATATATTGAGCTCAGTACGCCAAAGGGCAGCTGAACTAGCGCTTTTCTGTGAGGCACTCTCTGCTGTCCGAGCTCTATCCACAGCTTCCGTTGGTGGGACAGAGACTACAGTTCTGGCAGTTCTGATAAGATTTTGAACTGATGCAGCTACTGATCTAGCTGAAGCAAGGAGAGATTGAGCTATTTTATTATCCGGTAACTAAAAAGAAATAAAATAAACCATTAATTTCTGACATACCATACAAATTAAATTTGTATAGCAATAAGGCTAACAACACATGAACTGAATTTTAAGAAACAGCGAAGATTCGAGTAGAGGTGAATACGTTGTACTTTTACATACATTTGCTTAAGATGGTAATAAAAATAAACCAATTGTATTACAAAAGAAAGAAGTGTTCACGAAGGTGTAACGTCCTTCACAAATGTTTACTATTTGTAGTTTCTGAATTCAGGCATCAAACAGGACAACATTATGTCAGTTTCAATTATCGATAACCCCAGTTGAAAGTGTTTGGTTTGAACAAATTCTTTCGAAATAAAGCTTCACAAAAGTAGAAAAAACAACATATCCCATAAAAATTATCACAAAATTCTGAAATTGATGAGAACTATATAGGGGTTTACTGCCTGAATGTTTTGTAACAATGTGCTTAGGTAGAATCTCTGAAACGACTTACATAGACGGAATATGTGCATATCAACTATCCCTATATCCTGAACACAATGCAATAACTACCAGTAAAAGTTTTAGAGAAAATAGAACTGTTTGGATGCACAATAAGAAAATACAACTAAGGTTCACAAATACTTATTAATGCAGATGATTCGAACTAAGCGATAGGGATATGTTTGGTCACTGGTGTAATTACTATGGCGAACTGAAAATACAGCTCGCTGACACCAAGTAACCCATACATATCATATCGACCAGCTCACATTCGTATTACAAGTATTATATAAAGAAACACCTAGGATTTACGCATTCTTCCAATGATGAATTAAGCTGATTGATAGCATCCAAAACTCGGCACTCTGCTTCATCATTCACAGAAGTTTGCTCGCCAGTTTGACCATGAGACAATGGGAAAGGATAACATGTTGGTCGAATGTAAACGCTTTTGTGCGTGGATTCTGAGCCAGCTTAAAAACAAATAAACAAATGGTATTATCGTTAATAATTTAAAAGGCACTGATACTAATTATAGCAATACTGACAAAGTGCAAATTGAAAACCTACCCAGAGAGTAATTTGATACGTAATGATGGTGATAAGCGACATGACGTCCAATAAACTTTTCAGCCACATCACGCCCTGAAAATAAAAGAAAGTAAATTAGCTGATAACCATTAGGAGATGTTTTCTTATTCCTAGACTTATATATAACTAACTGCTTAGTGAAACACAACAACTAACCATTCACTGCCATGTGCACAATAAACGAGAAAGCACACTTCAGTATCGAACGACATTGTGCGAGTTAATCAACATGGAAAACAATTAGTATCACGAGTACTCAATATAAACTCACATTCAGGACTACTTGCACGGAAATACATAACCAATCGTGGCCCCTCTGTTTCACATTCAAATTGAACACCCATCATAACCGTGTAGGCAATGTATACAGTTGAGTTCCATGGAGCAGGATGATAACAGCAAAGCGAAAAACCCATGAACACGTAATTTTTTTATTAGACAAATGTGTGTGGTAACAATGGTATTTCAAAGAAAAGTAGTAGGGAAAACAAAAAGAAAAAAAATGTCTTAGTCAAATAAGATAACTTGTCGAGCATAAAAAGTAGTGACTGTTGTGAGAGCCACAAATATTGATTTGTTCTAGTGATGGCAATTGGAGAAACGACACCTGAAATTAGGGACATTTTCAACATGATTTAACAGATCAGGAGAGGTATGCGCATATAGTGACAACTCAATCTGGCACAATAATGTTTAAACAAACCTTTTACTGTGCCTAACAATATCACAGCTAAAATAAGCTGTCGTTAGCGTTAGTATATTCTCTCAGCTGGCAGACTTTAATCGCGAAGCTTTCATTGTCCTTTTGCATATCTTTAGCGCCAACTTCAGGCTGTTACCATAAATGACAAGAGGAAAACAATACGACAGCCGGAGAAAGTGATAATTAAAAAAAATTTATTATTACCATTACAAATCAGTGATTCCCCGTACCTACTCATAATGGGCACTGCTTTTCTCATAAAACGGATCAAAAATTTTCATTGTTACCATTTAGTAATGGTACAGTGCTTTTGCATTTATCATTTAAAATTACAGAAGAATTACTGTTATTATTCACTGTTAAAAGTTCTCAAGGTTCTCGAATGGATAGTAAAAGTATAACATGACGGAGCCAAATGATGTCAATCACTCGACCCAGTGATAAGTACATGTGTATTTGTGTATCAAAATTGAGAACTGCAAACGTTACCTAAATGATTGTCTATTACAGAAATTTTCAAGTATTGGTTTTGTAGAGATTTTTTTGTTTGATTGGTCAGCTCATGATGAAATCCTCCAACCAATATTACAGAAATAACTTATAAAGTCTCCCTAACAAATTTATAAAAAAAAAGAATCAAAATTAACTGCCCGAAAGATAATGAGCATCTCTCTGTGGTGACTGAATAACAGCTTATTGTGCCGATAAATCTACTCAACTTCAGAAAAAATAATTTGTGTGCATATAACAGCGCAAAATAGGTTTTCAAACATATCAACCAGATATACAAAAAATAGACTAACCTCTAAGACTGTCAACTAAATTAATCAAGCTGTGTGAAATATCGGCTATGCGACGGGCTATGTTGGGAACTTCCCCCGTTTCCGGCTTTTGGGTTGAACATATACTCTAAATTATAAACAAAAAAAATGCATAGCAGGTTGGTCAAAACTTGTTTTAAACAGGATTCAGGGGAAATTAACCAAACCGAATAGCTAAGAACCGCTTGCACTGGTGAGTGGAAGTATGATTAGGAAAATTATCAGCAACCGATTGACTAACTTCTAGAGTTATTATTACTTATTCGCACTTGGAAGAGGTAGGCTTAGCAGTAAGATTTATTCGCTTCGAATTGACCAGTTTTGGATGCGGAGAACACTTATGATATGATCAAAGTCGTCTAATACACTGGGAACTATACTTATTATGTGGGCCTCTAACTGTATAAACCACATTAGATAAAAGTGAATTTCAAGTTTACTGATTAAAAATTTAATGTTTAAGTAACATCACGGATTCACGTGAACTGCAAATCGAATGCTGACGTTTATCCTTGAAGTACGAACTTCATTGAGCCAAGTAACGTTTTTCCTACTCAACGATATCATTGACATTTCGTCTAAGCTGCGCAAACTATTCTCACAAGTTACAACCATTCCAAACTACACAACCAAAATATTTCTAAATTCATTTTGCAAAATAAGATTTTATGCTTCAGTTATATCTGCCCATCTGGCATCAACTTAGGTTTACAACTAAGCCAGTAGTAGGCATATTTTATTATGCAAAGTCTAAGTGGCTTTGTTGCCAACTAGGATGTCCACATCTTAATGTGGCCACCCCGTGTTTGTTCACAAAAGGAGACTGTCGTCGCCATTATTTAATGTCAGAATATAACGCCTACTTCGTTCAAACAAGCAATATTATCCTTCGATATTCATGCTATGATTTAAAGTCTTTGTATATATATATATATATATATATATATATATATATATATATATATATATATGCAATCTGCCTGATTTAGTAAACACAGCCAGTTTTCGGCATACTGAAATACCGAACTCAGTTCTTCAAACTGTTTCTGTATGAGAAAATATTTTGACTAAGCGTATAGAAGAATTACAAGGCTAGAAAATTCGGAATACCTAGGGATGACTAATCAACCCTATCGCTGAAGAATATTTGAAAACAGGGTAGCGGGTTAGAAAATAAACTGAATTTCTAAAAGCTTCGGACAACCTTGTCAAAAAGGCCAAGGGAATTTGAAAACGGAAATTCGGTCGATAAACTGAACAATAGTGGATAGACACACCGACAAGGGGGTAAGACAGAGAGAATTGAATGGGAACAGGAAATAAGTGAGATAAATCTAGAAGGTCAAGCTAGCTAGGAAAAGTCTAACACACACCTTTGACTGAGCATGTTTTTTTCAAGCTGTGTAGGATTGTTGAATGTTGTTGAGTCAGAAAGAATCGAGCGGTCACTGGATGTCATGCTAGGATAATACTGACAATGAATCTGTTTACCTTAGAGCAAAAGCAAGCGGGCTTTCGCTTAGCGAAATCGCCACACAGCCTAGATGAAAGTCATAGACTAGTAAGCAAACGAAACACTTCACACGGAATATCTTAACATTCGAAATGGTTAGTAGCGAAAACCTTGAACAGTTCAGGAAAGTAAAAAGCTAACAAATACAATTATCACAGCAATTTCACGCTACTAATCAGACGGCTCGGCTGACGCACTCCTCCTCTCTAAGCCGGTAGTAATTCCAGTGAACAGGGATGTTTGGGAGCGAGGCTAGCAACCCCACCCCATAAAAATAAACACCACTGCTACCAAAACTTCAGAGCTGTAGCTTAAAGCCCTTATTTTCCGCTGGAAACGTAAAGGAACAAAATTAGTAAGTAAGTAGAGTAGTAGTAGTAGTAAGTAAGTAAGTAAGCAGATGGCTGTGGGCATACAGATAAGTCAAAGCAAAAGCTCAGTAGATGGAATGTGGCTTACTCATGTGACCCACTGGTCTAAAACTGCGTGCTTTATGCAATAAGTCATAATGCCAAACACAAATATATGGTCTTAAGAGATAAATCGAATTATCACTTATTTTACACATCCTCATATGATTGCACAACCTCTGAAATTCAACAATAAACTCCCAAAACAATGACCCTAATGGCAAAGTGTCCTATGTAAATGAAAAAAATTAACTCTCTTGAGAAAAAAGCATGCCAATGTCCATTTGTACATGGCGAGCTCTAGACGTTAAACCCGATGCCTGGATGACGATCTGCATAAGTACTATTCAAAACAAATTAGTGAATGGAACAGGATCCTGAAATCCCTGATGCTGCCAAAAGTGAGGAAAACTCGGAATGACCCCAATGTGGATAAAGTGCGATTGAATGCAAGTCATAACAATCATATCTTTTACATCATATTAACAAATCAGATAATTACAGCTTTACTTTGCCTAATTACGAACACAAATTTAAATCATAAAGACAACCCATGTCGTCAATATACAACCAACAATAGAACTCACATTTTTGAGAGCATCCAACAGAACAGCAAATTCTTCGACCAGCCCTCTTGTTATTACAGCACATCCTGATCGTGTTTCTGCAGAGATTTCCGAGTATCGCAGTAGGCACTGGACAACATTTCGGCATATTGGAATTAAAAAAACTATAATTAATTCGCAAAGCTTCAGTGACCAAAGCTGTTGCTATAACGCTTAGTTCAACAACAGAAATGACAGGAATTCTTAAAGTCACTAAGTTAACTGACATTAACTTCCGTCACCGTCTGACTTTCAGAAAATCAACCAATCATTGAACAGGATAACGTGATTGGACTATGAGAATTTTAGGTAGAATAGTTAAAAATAAGTGGACTATGGATTGACAGACATACTACCGAATATAAAAAGAAGGAAGGGGTGGGAAGTGATATCATTGGACTAATGGATTATCATTGTTTATACAATGATCAGCCTAGTCACTGAAGCCCGTGCCAATAAAACACTGGTCAGATAAAGGCGAACAGGGTACAGAGTGAAGTCCAAAAGTAAAAAAGCCTTTGTCCCTATGTTTATTTTAGACACATTGAGGTCAAAGGGCATAATTGTGGGCTGATGGAATAACGTAATGTTTTGGTTGGCAGTTGCAAGTGGCTGAGGATAAGGATAGGTTATTTTAAGGTTACCTTAAATTTGAATACAAATCAATGCAGCCATTAAGTTATAATTCTGAATTCTGAAATGAACGCTACGAAATGATAAGGTTACGTTTTGTCCATTCGAACAGTTGCTTAAATAACTGTATAGCCATAAATTATATTGAATAGTTTGTTGAACTACCTTGTAGTCTAACGTTAGACATATTACGTTGTAAGGGAGTGTTGAGAAAAAGTAGTGACCTATTCTCATCAACGGTGTTGGCGGATACAAGCTGATTATTCCTTGTCATATTCTTCAAACTCGCCTAATTTATACAAGTTGTATATTAACAGTTATCATTTTCTTATGCTCTAGCAGACAGACTATGCCTACAGTCACTGTGTTAGTGTTGTACTTCGTATCGTGACTATAAAACTAAGAGAATAACATATTTTAATCACTAAGATTGTGAAATAGTATGAATAGATAAAGAATTGAAATATAAGGTATTTGTTATGCTATTGATATGATATTTACCAAACGGAATATACCTTATTACCTGATCAGTGAGTACCGTACCTGACATATAGGTACCGATAAAAAAACACAAATCAAAAAGACTAAAGTAGTAATTAGGAATGTGCTCTGATGAGCAGTATATCTGAATAGAATAAAAAGTTAAAATTAATTAGAGGGAACATTTTGGGATGTATCTGGCTAGTATATTTAAACTGCGGACTCTGAGTACATGCGTTGTTGCAGCACAAGGAAGAAGTGCAAAATGTCATCTAAGCCAGACCGAATGCGTACCCAATAGAACAAAACTTGGAACACCGGAAGCATCTCCGCAGACGGGCTGGATGCTTATTTAGTTAATATTAAGTTGATTTAGTCTCATCCTTTTTATTTTAGTCCTATTTTTATTGTAGTGCCGTGGAAGGTGCACTACATATATGTCAATAGTAAACAAGATAAAACATTTACTTTTGCAGCTGCAACTAAATCAGCTACTGCATCACGAGTTGCTGATGTAGTATGAACAATATCTCGTCGTGTTTGTGTATTGTTAGCTAAAATCGCTTTTGAAACTGCTGATTGTACAGGTCCACCAGCTGCACGAGCTAAATCATCTGGAGCTAAATAACGTGCAATTAAACTAGATGAACCACTAGCAACTGAAACACTGTGCGTACTGGCTGCAGTTGATTTACGTGAACTAACTGGTGTAAGTATATCTTTTGGATCTTTAGATGATGGAAGAAGTTTAGCTTGTTCACGGCAATATTTAGCGGCAAGTTCAAGTGATCGTATTCCACGTCGTTCATCTTCTTCTATTGATTTAAGAGTTTGAAGAAGTTGACCAACATTAGAAACGACCACCTAGTTATAAAAGAAAATAATTAACACAACACTATTTAAAAGAGAAAAACATATGTTGATCAAACACCTCAATTTTGATTACAGATTAATATCACTTAGAGAAACATTGAAAATCGTAAAGTACTGAACATCTGTCCCGTCCTCGTTTTGGATTCTTCAGTATTATGTACCCATGACTCCACCGCTAGGGGTCGAACACAGGTTACGAGGCAAGTCTGTTGACTAATGGCACATGAATTCCAACTTCTCCGAAACCAACACTTAAAAGTCCAATATACACTGGTGTAAGCCTTAACTAATGTAGTGCACAACTCCTGTTTACATTATTAGACGTACTTATATCTATTTAACAAACGTCACAAAGCATGACTCTTACAGCAATATTAATAATAAAAAAGCTTTATTTCAGACAATATATGAACATACAGTGCAGAAATTTTCAGCATATTTAGTTCCAAAATATTCCCTCTTCATACAAAATTTACATGCAAAAATCTGAAATAAAATATGTGACGTAGCGTTATTGTATTTCAAGAGAGAATGAATTCTGCAAGTTGTTTCTTTATCTCAGTCAAGAATTACAGAGCGTTTAGTTGGAAGCTAATCAAATATGCGCGCGAGTTTATGTAATGGTCTTTGGATATAGTTGCATGATTAAAACAATAGAAAATGCAGAAGAGTTTAAATATTTTGATGGATAGAAATTCTGGTAGCCCAGGGACTCAAGCAGGCCACCGTTGTTGTAAATGAATATCATCGACCAGTAGTAGCCACTTAGAAATCAAACTATGCTCTAAGACATTGTATATCAGTTGCAAAGGTAAAATTAAAAACAACTCAAAGTGCTAATTATATGAGAGCTGCTTATCATAACACTTTTAGAATGCTGTTCGCCGAAATCTATTTCCACACTTGACTAATTGATACCTATACCTACTCATCAAATATACAATATAGACAAAAGTTACATTTAACATCTCACCAAACGAATCACATTGACAAAGACAATTACTAGACAATAGAGAGCCACAAAGATACTAACCATTCAAAGAAACAATCCATTTTTGTTGATTGATTTCATGAAGCAGAACTACTTTTGGGGATTTCAAGCCAGTTCAGTTAACAATTTTTGTTTAAAATGAATAATGTTAAAAAAATATGCATTGAATGCATGAAAGTAAGGTGATTAGTGAATGCAATGAAACACCTTAAATACTTCAGAGTAGATATTACATTTTAATAGAAAATTTTCTAATGAATATGGAAGGTAAGTATTCAAATAAAATCCTAGTCTTCAGAGTTTTATTTTTTTCTAATTTATATGCTACAAAGGACAATAGTGAATTTTTTTAATAAATTAATCATTTGGGGTACAATTGTCATCATTTAACAGTAAATTCATTAGATAGTCGGAGGTCATCAAAAAAAGCCAGCATATCCACTATTGTTTCGTAGGAGGTAAATAGTGGCCTGAAATATGATTAATAACTGCCCACTACATTTCATTTGGAAATTTATTAATCTAATTCATGAAAATAATATGAATACTAAGGGATGTAAAGCCTCGACAGTACTAACATATAATGAGGCTGTCATCAAAATTTCTGTGTAGAATTCTTGGTGAGTCTAAAATTGAGATCCAACCAACCAACCCAGCTATATACCTCGCCGAATTAAAGATCCAATAGCTCCACTTGGCAAACGTATGCAATTTGTCAAATATCATGTAGTCACCTATGCAGCTAATTATACAGGTCAGACTACCAGGTCAGGAGCACTTAGGTTATCAGAACGTTTAGCGTTTAGCTAGGACTAGAGTGATTGACCCCGGTAGGTTGAATTAAGCTATGGTGGCCGTGCATTCATTTGCATGTAATCACACAACAGGGTAGGATAGGATTACGTAATACAGTTCATCGAGTCAACATCTAATAAGTAGAATAAAATTGACGCAACGTTAGTTCTGCATACGTGGAAAATTATATTCAAGAGTAAGCGAGAGTAAAAGCCATATAAAGCAAGTCAGGAAGTTCTGTGAATCTATTGATAAGACTATGAGCAATGAATTGCGCTTGAGACGTCATCTAGATATTAATATTTCATCATTGTGTTTTATATCAAGTAAACTTACTTAATATCGAATCAATAAGAATCTCGAAACCCAGGTTTTAAGTGTAGCGACCGACGAAGTCTGTGAATGTTACAGTTCCAGATTGATCCAAAGTGAGCACGTCACTGACCATAGGTCTTCTTAAAGGGGAGTAGGTATCATGTGCAATTACAACCTAATTCAGTAGTCTGTCAACCAGGATTCAAACTGTAAAAATACCGTCTGTCTGTTAGTTAGATAAACTAGCAATCAGATGCCACAACACTGATAGACGCTCACTACTTGGCCCATGCTGCTGCATGATTGGTATCCATGATAGTATTTCGAATTATTATCATTGTAATTAAATAGCTATCGTTTGCTTTCTAGGTTAGAAAGATTGGGATAGACATTTGAATGCTATTGTGTGAGTCGTCTGAATTACTAGTTTAGGCAAGGGAAATTTACTAGAAAACTGTCAATCGTTCATTGCTGTCTACTGCATTTTGTTAATATTCAGCGATCACATTAGCTACTCAATCATTACAAGAGTTATGATGTTACTTCAAATATTTAAACTCATGTCGTTATGATCTGAGTTTGCAGTTAAAGATTTTATGAGTAAGTTGTTACTTATCATCCACCTCTTGGCTTTAGTACGCAACTCCTTTTCGAGTGTATCCAAACATTTTTCTTTCTGATTTTTTATTCAAACTTGAACCGTCTGTATATCAGTATAATTTCTAGTCACTGATTCTGGAATTTCCTGTTAACCGACATCATTGATATAAGTATAAGACTTGGGCACTGTGGTAGAGTGTAACTCCATTATGGATAAGATTTTATTTTGATAAATCATACAGTGTTACACAGTAACAGACATCATGTCACATTTCCTCTGTAAACTTAATAATTTTTTTAGACTGTACCTAACTGGTGAGAAGCTGATGAGATAAAAGATGGTACCATGTTATTCTGCACTAACTGCTTTATTCAAATTCATAAAGGGGAATAAGTGTATGCAGCTATTCTAATCAATTCGGTAGCATTACAACCTGTAATCAAACTGTTACCTATCGACTGTCTACAAAAATGAACAAAGGACACAGTGATAAGAAATCCTTTAGGTTAATGTGATCACCGTGAAAACTTAACGGACTGCGAACAGTTATACTAGTAACCTACCTAATTCATTCAGTGTTGTTGGTGTTTTATTTCCCACATATAATATGATTTTTTTGTTTTGATTCCTGTACAATACCAGTGGAACATAGGGCTTCAAGCTAAAGGCTTGAAGTTTCTGTAGCAGTGGTGTTTATTTTTACGGGATGGGGTTCCTAGCCTCATGCCCAACCTTCTCTCCTAACCAGCGTTATTACTGGCTCAGCGAGGTAAAGCAGTGCGTCGGCCGGGAATCGAACCCCAGACCACATGCGTAGTTAGCGAGCATTCTACCGCTGTGCCACTGACGCACACATATAATATGATAGTTACACACAAATAATTGTACGTTTCAAACCAGTTCAAACATAAAAAATTAATCGAATTCCAATAAATAATATTAGTATATTGTGTGTGGTGTCAAGTGCGTCGGTGGTACAGTGGTTAGGACGCTCGCCAACTATGCACATGGTCCGGGGTTCAATTCCCGGCCGATGCACTCCTTTACCTCGCTAAGCCAGAAATAATGCTGGTGAAGAGGAAAGGTTGGGCATGAGGCTAGCAACCCCATCCTGTAAAATAAACACTGCTACAGAAACTTCAAGCCACTAGCTTGAAACCCAATGTTCCACTGGGGAGCGTGAAGGAAAAAAAATGTGGTGTCAAAATAAACAAAATCCACGTGAAATAATCTAGTGATCTGATTCTAACTAATAGATAATAACAATAATAATAATAATAACAATAATAATAATAAGTAACTCTAACACACATACGAGAAGATAACTAACTAAAAGTAATAAAAAGGTGAATATACAACTTACCTGAGCATTTGATCTAACCTCATCGTAGACAGGATCTATAGATGGACGTCCTTGAACTTTACCAGCTGAAAGAAATACACTACGCATACCAACAGCAACATCTCGGCACAATGTTAATAATTCCACCTTTATTGAGGATGTTTGTGTAAACAAATATGACGTAAATCCCGGTGAGCCAGAGATAATTTAGAGTAGTACACCAACATATTGAACGTTGATAATATTGTACACCGGCAAGTGATCCAGAATACCATAAAATACATAGATATATCATGAAATTCACAGGAATTTTCGTAGTAGACACAGCAGTAGTAGTATCATATAAATATACCCAATGATGAAAAAGCAACGAAGATATGGAAGACATTGTTATAATAATCAGCATTATTGTACGTTGATATGTTTATATTCATTCATACGGATTAGCGGTAGTAATCAAGGTGGAATGAGAACAATTGTGAATGAATAAACCAATAGACAATATCAACATATTGGATGTGAATTAGAATGTTTTGTGTATGTATGATAAATGCGTGCGCAGTATGTGATGTGTATACATATACACACGTGTATAATAAATACACATATTCATATTATTGCAGAACGCAAGACCACGTGCATCAGAGCGGGGCAGTACACGCGCGTCACAGGATAAAGATATTCAGAAAGAAGAGAAAAAAGGCACGCAAAAAAGCAAGCTATCATCAGAGCATGCAAATTACAGATTAATAATACAAAATAAGCAAAATAAAACAAATACACAGTATTCAATTACAATAATAAATAAGAGATAAGAAGTATAAGACAAATAAATATTCTAGATGACCGTTAACTACACTTACCATCTATCGAAATTTCATTGATAAACTATCCCCTATATGATAAATGTCTGTGTTGTATTAGTTCTTCACTACTTAAATGCTTTGCAAATAGTACACACCTAAGCAAGTGTATATGAACACATACTTTTCGAAATACCAACCATCTTAGGAAAGAGAACGGCAATGAAGAAACTTATCAATGTATATGATTTTCTATTTACTTATTTTTATATTACCCAGAAATCACGTGTGAAAGCCTTTATTTAAACAGAGAAAGAAAGAGGAGATGGAAAGCAAACAGAAAACCATAAAGTCTCTTCATCGATAAGAAAACTATAGCGAATACACTAAACAGATGTGGATAACCGTATTATTATTATTATTATTACAGTCGGTAATATAATTTCAATAAAATGATGCAATTGTATTTATAAAATAAATAAATAATAATGAATGGACTTTAACAGTCAGTCTGTGTAGTATATTAGCAACTAATATAACTTCTACTGGTATTGATGTGTAACATTAATGGCAACGTTGACGGTGATGATCGTGTTCGTGGCGGTGGTGGCGTGTGTATGTGTGTAGCATGAAACGGGTCACACGTTAGTGTCTATTATGAAAACAGAGGGATATTTCAAACATAGAATCCCTTTAAAAGTGAGTTAATAATGCACAGATAGTTCTAAAGGAACAGTCATACTCTGTGAAGTGTGTGTGTGTGTGTGTAGAGGAATGAAGTCAGTAGAGGAGAAACACAGAGAATGCAACCTAGAGTTAATAAATATAATAAACGACTATATGTCATTCACATGCAAAAAACAAACAAATAAATAAAGAATAGCAAAGCGATGAAAGAAAATGATAAATTTGTAACAAATAGTCAATCCTATCTCTACTCACAAAAGACAATAAAAATGCACACAGATTAAATGGGGTAATGAAAATAACCAAGGCACTAATTTATTGTTCATTAGAAATGATACACATACCATCACAGCATTACCAAATTTGTAATGGCGGACAAGAATAGAGAAAAATAATATGCGAATGCTTAAATACATGAATGAAAGATATTAGTTAGACTGAGAAGGTAATATAATAGGAGAATGAATAAAAAGAAAAGGAAAGGGTATAAAAACAAACGAATTTGTATAAAAGACTGCCTAATACAAACGACGAGGTCGATCAAACACAATGCTAGCAAACGACTGGCAAGTCTGAAGCAACATGACACCAATGGTTATTGCCATCACATTTTCATTTACCATCCATTTAACATTATGAGCAATTCACATTATTTTTTTTGCGGGGGAGGGGAAAACAGGTGTAAACACACAATACATATTTCAGCCAACATGCGAACAAACCAGAAGTGAGAATTTCGCCCAGAGATTTTTGTGTTTTTTTAAGAGAAAGGGAAGGGGACGAAGCACAAAAAAAAGGAGAGAGAGAAAAACTGACTTATCAAAATAATGAACCACTAGGCATATTAACTATTTATTAAATTGACAGTCATTTGATCTATTTTCGTTTTTAATTAACGATGATTATCTGACAGAATCTGCAATGAGTCATAGGTCATATTACGCAATAAACGTATTCTTTGTCACAAATATTGCACAATTCTGTGTTTTTGGCACGTCAAAGAAGTTTGTGTCAGGCATACACATATATTAGATAGTTTTGTCATTCATGTATATAAGACGGGACTCCTCAAAAAACAAAACAAAAAATGTGCAGTTCCTAACTCGAAGTCATGACACATTGCGTTATGATGTAACTGCTACATTTCCACCTGTTAATTTGTAAAAGCAAAAAGTAAACAAGTTGACCAACTGACTGATTAAGAAATATCGTCTCCACCGATTGTAATTATTATTATTATTATTATTATCAGGGGTGTAATCCAGTTAAATATCCGATTAGACAAAAACGTACCAATGAAATTAAAGGAGTTAAGTCATCAGTCTTTAAATAAATAATTATGAAGATGAAATGGGGGAGGAGAAAGAGAAGATCGATGTTGCCTAATAATTCTATGCAATTAGTTCACTTTATATGTTTGAATCACGTGAATTAGAACAGATAAATAAATTATTTATTTTAATATTAGCTATTCCTATAAAGTTGAATAAACCTAAACAAAATGTTGGTATCATCTTTGAAAAAAGCCACAAGAAGAAATAAGTATATGTTTCAATTTACATCATATAAAGAAGTTCTCCAAGTTAGATATTTAAGATGGTAGATAAGCGGTCTTCAGCTGTATATACTAATTCATATGCAAATCCTCAAGTGTTGCTTTGCAGGGATTTTACTGATTTCAAAAGTGATCACAAACCGACTTCAGTTAGAAGACCATTGAAAATCAGGGAGTACTGTACAACTATTTCGTTCTAGTTTAGGACTCCCCATCAGTACGTGCTCATGACCCCACCTCTAGGGATCGAACCCAGAACATTCAGGTTACTAGACGATTTCGTATACCATTGATTATCCAATGACCCATTAATTTTAACTTTTGCCAGTTCAAGATATTTAGTAAAAACAAAAAACTGAGTGGAGAAATAGATTCCTTTTCAAGTAGTTCCTCATCACCAGCTCTAAACTAATATATAGTTTCTACACCAAAACTATAGCAATCATGTGGTTAATTTAGTCCATAAGAATTATCAGTTGTAGATATGGGAGGATAAAAATAAGAGATTAAAAATCATCAAAACAGTTAATTAGTAGATGTTACCGACAAGATATCTAAATTTTGAGTGAGGGGTGGAATAGTTACAGAATTCAACACGAGTTAATTCGTAAGGATTAGCAGCAAGTTATTGCACAACCAAGAAATATGTAAAATAATGAGCACTAAGCAGAATTGAGTAAGAATACCAAGATACAAACAACTAAACGCAATTGGCTAAAATTGTAATCATAATGAAGCGACAAAGTCAAAAGATGGTTACAAGGGCAGGCGGAAATCGTTTGTAAAACTTAATAAATATTATGTAGCTGACCACGGCAAAGGAAGAGGTTGCAAAAGTTTCTTTTGAACATATAGATTCTGCTTGTCCAGATGAATTCCAACTGCTTTTGTTGTATGTAAACTCATACTCGCAGAGCATGCCAAAATTTGTATAAATTACTTTGTTAGTGTCAATTTGATATTTTCTATCGACGAGATAAGCTACTATTGAGTTGCGTATAGCTTTATTCTGACCTTTGCCAAACAAAGATAGGAGGTGTTCAGAAAACTTGACTCATTGTACGGCTATTGTAATTAGCTTCGCACGAGCAGTTAAACTGGTAAATAAACATGGAAGGGACAAACAAAACAGTTTGTCTTTATTTCTTGAGTTGAGTATTGGATATTAAATCTATTTCTCCACTCAGTTTTTTGTTTTTACTAAATATCTTGAACTGGCAAAAGTTAAAATTAATGGGTCATTGGATAATCAATGGTATACGAAATCGTCTAGTAACCTGAATGTTCTGGGTTCGATCCCTAGAGGTGGGGTCATGAGCACGTACTGATGGGGAGTCCTAAACTAGAACGAAATAGTTGTACAGTACTCCCTGATTTTCAATGGTCTTCTAACTGAAGTCGGTTTGTGATCACTTTTGAAATCAGTAAAATCCCTGCAAAGCAACACTTGAGGATTTGCATATGAATTAGTATATACAGCTGAAGACCGCTTATCTACCATCTTAAATATCTAACTTGGAGAGGGGAATTTTCAATTCACTGAAGCCGCAGTATATAGAGCGATCGACAGCCAATGTCATCAGCAAGTAGTTGTTCTCATACGCAACTTGGTGTGCCCCGCTGGTAAGGAGTTCACACTAGAATTTCAAGCAACTTCATGCTGTAGACAATCACTTGTGTGCAATAGATGTAAATACGGAATCCCCATACATTTGAGAGGAAAACAACAACAGTGAAGCACAATCTGAAGAGTTAAATACTAAAGTCTGCAAATATTTCTTCAGTAATGGAATTCTCAGTCATGTATATGACAGTGAATATGATGTCAACAGTGTGAAATAATTCAGGTAAATAATATAGATGAATTGAAATCTACTGCATTCTATGTAGAGCATTTTCATTATTAGGTCTAAACCAAATCTACAGATAAAGAATTAGGATTCCTCAACTTCTTAATACAATATCGATTCAGGTTTTATCACGAAGTTATATAAACTACAGAACCACTGAAAATCAGGGAGAACTGAATAGTTGTTTCATCCATTGCCTCATCAGAAATCGACTCCAGGGTCCTCAAGGTCGGAAGTCTATCGGCCAAGCATTCTAAATCCCGTTAATACGCGATATGTCATCCGGTGTCATCAGTGAGTATCTACTCAGATACCCAACTTTTTGGATGCCATCGATAATGACTTCTTATTGGAACACCACGCATTCAATTTTCATGGTCACGAGTTGGATTCTAACCCAGTGGATGAAAGTGAACGTACTCACTTTGAAACCTAAATATAATGAATTCGATTCCGAGTGAGGTTATGAGTGCATACTTCTGTAGAGCATTCACACGAGGACAAAACAGATGTCTAGTGTAATTTAACTTGATTAGTTGAATAATCGTCTGGAAACAGTTGGTAAGAGACAAAAGAACAAAAGATTCAAAATGAGTTGGGTGCGTACTGATGAAGAGTCCCAAACTAGGATGAAACAACTGTCCAGTACTCCCAGGTTTTACAATGGTTCTCTAACCGATGTCAGCTCATGATGAAATCCTGTAACCAACAAAATGGACTACATTGAGTTTATTATACAGGAAGACAAAGAATGAAGAAAAATACAGAAAAATTAGTACTAAGGCCATAGTAGTAAGAGAGGCTTTGTGTTCAGAAACGTTTTACCCAGCCTTTCTTACTACCATGGCCTTAGTACTAATTTTTCTTTATTTTTCTTCATCCTTTGAGTAAATGAAATATTCCCATGTTGAAATCAAATCATCCTTTGTCTTCCTGTATAATAAGCTCAATGTAGTCCGATCTATGTTTTCCAACTAATTTTGAATCTTTCGTTCTTTTGTCTCTTACCAACTATTTACAAACGATTATTCAACTAACCAACTAATTAGTTGTCAACTCTATTGATTAGGTTAAACTATTCCTAATTTTTCAAACATAGTTATTACTCCTGTATTTTGATTTGCTTTGTTACTAACTGACAATAACCTCTAATCTCTATTGTCAATCTACATTGTACATATAAACCTCCTAAATAACTGCACATATTTAAAGTGAAGTTACGGAAATGGATCACTTTCCTGATTCATACATTATTAATTAGAAATTTAATCACGTGATATCATTTTCTGGGACTTTGACCGTTTCCTCCTCATATTTCCATATGATTATTTTCTATCTTATTTTTCCATCTTGGTATTTGCTTCACCTCAATTTACCTTTGTATGTTATGTCTTTAAATGTAGCAATATAATTAAACGTACATTCGTTTAATATATGTGTAAAACTTGGGCACTGAGGTAGTAAGTAATTCCATATTAGTTTGTTTATTAGATGTATCACACAGTGAAACAGTATTATTTACTGGATGACGTTTTGAACAAAATATATTGTTTATAATCATATCAATTATAATCACACGACTTCGAAACTTCAGTTTTATAGTTTTATTGGATGGAGGATTCAATCATGAGTTGATATCAGTTAGAGAAACACTGGAAAACAAGCTGGGAGTACTGGACAGCTGTTTCGTTCTAGTTTGGGACTCTTCATCAGTAGGCAGCCACCGTGATTCAAACCCAGGACCTTCTGGTTACAAGGCGAGCTCGTAGATCATTGAGCCACTGGGACCCGATCCGATTCTAACTTCTGCCAATTCACGACATAAAATAAGAAATCTAGAGAATAGTTCAGCTATAGCACTACATGTAATCACACACAACCATACAATAGGATGGGATAGGATGACAGTTTTAAAATCTAATGTCACAGGGTTGAGGGAGAGATTGATAAAAGAAGCCTTGTTTATCGAATCAACTGCAAATACGTGTAGTAGTAATGATTCAACACCTGTCTCAGATATCTGGAAAATCCTACTACCCCTACGACAAATAGGAGAGAACAAAGAAAACTATAAAACTCAAGTTTCGAAGTCGTGTGATTATAATTGATATGATTATGAACAATAAATTTTGTTCGAAACGCCATCCAGTAAATAATACTGTTTCATCCAATAAACAAACTAATATGGAAGTACTTTCGTTTACTCATCAATGTTGATTTATGTTTAGCGGATATATTTCTCCTCTTGAGTACCTTGCTTATCTCTTTGTTTGAATCTTAGTGGAAACACCATTATTTACTGAGGATGCAGGCATATCCAGACGAAGAGTCTCGAGAAGGACGAAACGCGAGTTCTGTATTCTACCTTTAGCTACCACCAACTAATGGACACTTTACTAGTTTACAATGAAAGCAACTGGTAAATTATCATCTAAATACAAAGTGAATTATTCTTATATTGTTGAAATTTCACTCTATGGTTCAAATTAACTTATGGAAAACTAATGATTAGTTTTGTTGCACCTTGAGTGATGCATTTTATGAATAGAGATTTTCAGGATATTCGTCTTCAGTGCTACTACTCACCAGTATGTAAATTTGGTACATTTTGTTTTTATTATTATTATTGTATCCTTTAATTCCTAGAGGAACATAGGGCTTCGGCCGTGAGTCTCCATTGCGTTCGGTTCTCTGCTAGAGTCTTCACCTGGCTCCATGTCTGCCCACACGTTTTCATCTCCTCTTCACATGACCTCCTCCAAGTCACCCTTGCACTGACGACCAACTCGCCGCTTCCCTTTCGGGTTCCACTCGAGCGATGGCTTGTCTAGTGATGTCACTTGATGGTTTCCTCAGAGTATGGCCAATGCATCTCCATTTCTTCCTGCCTATTTGTTTTACAATCGGTTCCTGGTTGGTTCGCTCCCAGAGATCTCTATTGCTGATCTTCTCTGGCCATCTGATCTTGAGTATTGAGCGATTATTATTATTAAGTATTTTTAGTGTGATGTTTGTATAATTTTAAATATACAGTTCTTTCTTTTTTGTAATTTGTAGTCAAGTAAGCAGTTGAAATTAGAAACGTATTGTAAAAAGTGCAGATAAAGACAGATTAACAATAATCATTTAAAGTTGGGATCAAACTAATGACTTGTCAGCTCTGTGTAGGTTCACTTCAAACGATAGAACAAAGTATGCTTTTCATTCAAGTTATGATAAAAATAATATATTCCATATATATATTAGATAATGCAAACTCAGTTCACTTTACCGTCCCCTGCTTTCAGCAAAATAGTTTGTTTAGGAGAAATGGAGAATTTAAAAATAAAAATAGTAATAATAAACAATAGACCTAGGATTGGAAACACGAAATGCAACTCATTATTTTCAAATTAGACAGATCGGGGATGAGGAATTTAGTCACAGTTTTCTTCAGAAATTCAAAACATTCACATCATATGTATTATATGATCCGATCGGCACTAAAAATGGAATAAACAAAGCAAGATGGTATATACTACTCGGGAAGTTTATACGAAGAAAGAGTCCCTTGTTAACAATACACTGTTTAAATGATTGATTCATTCATCGATTTTTTTTCATCCCTTGTATTCCGAATAGAGCATAGGGCTCCAAGCTTTTAAGTTACAGTGACAGTGATGTTTTTATTAGGGGTTGCGGTTACTTATGTTATACCCAACCTTCTGGACTTAGTACCGACTAACAGAAGTTTAAGTATGCATTGACCAGCAGTCGAACCATGACCTTCCACGTGGCTGACCAGCATTCTACTCCTGAACTGTCAATACATTGAATTAAGTAGGATGACTAATCTATTTCGTTTATCTAATTTGTGTAGCAAAAGCCATTACGTTAATCGACGATAAAAAGTCAACTTTTAAGTATAAATCTTAATTATTAACCCAAATGTGAATGCATGATTCTTACCAAATACAATAATGAGTGAATGAATGCTGTCTGAAGAGGCAAGAGACAAACAAGCTAACCAAACACATCATACCGAGAAACACAGACTAACAAAAACATCCAAACAAATTAATATAAGAACTGAACTTGTGCAGACATGCTATTTGTTCAAATTTCAGTACATCGGATAAACAAACAAATGAAAAAGAATAAATCATTCTATAAGAGGTACAACTATTATCAGTAGGACAAACACATGTAAAAAAAAGTTGAGTTAGTGAAGAAAAGTGATGTTCAGAATATCGTGGATGATAAAGACTAAATAAATCCATGTCATTGAAAACGATTTTAAACTAAATCATGTACACTCACTACCACCCCCTGTCAATTAATGAATCAAGGATCTTAACAAAGCAACTTATATCCGTCATTGCGACTGATACAAAGAGTTTCATCAAATAATGTCATGTTTTCATCTCATCACTACTATTGTGGTGAGTGCTACTTATAATGAGATATAAGTGGCATATCAGTAGACGAATTCAGAAAAGTAACATTATGTTTTGGGGCACTGGAAAAAGCGATCGAAGAAGAGAACTGTGAGAATAACGTTACAACACTGTGCAGAATCCAACAAGCTATCGAATGTGGTGATATTCAACCAAGTTGCAAATGATGTGCAAATAAAGACTTAAAGATAAGATATGCCAAATTTATGTACCTACAATGCGTTTGTCCTAATAAACATTGCTTCCGAGTTTCATCGGTCTTTTCTTCTCTACACTGTCTCACATACAATCTAATTCCGATTTAACTAACAGTATTCATTTAAAAAGATAGTGGCTCAGCGTTCCTAAAATGCATGCAAGTCACCTTAATCTGTACAGCCTCACAACTTCATTATTTGGTTTTCTTTCCCCTAACCAACACACTACTCTTAATCCCATTATCAGTGAGAATGTTGTTTCCTTTTTCAACAATTCAGTCGGCAGAATAGTTTTCGCTATAAACAAAAATCAGTCACAAAAGAATGCTAATGGTTACTACGTTCTAGGTCTGCATTTTTTATCACTGTTTCCACAAGTCATATAGAAACCAGTAATCAATGGCTTACCGAGTATTGTGATGCCTAACATTCTTGATTAAGTATTATAATAAAGCTTTTAAAATACTCATTTGGAAGATTCTGTTTATATTTAAAATTATGTGATTATGTTTGTCAGGTTTAAATAAAGAAAGTCTGTGAAATTATTGTCTTTATAGTATAAAATTTCAAATACAAATTAAGAAATTTGATTCGTTGATTTGACACCCTTATTCACAGCACTCATGTTAGGTTTTTCTATAAAAAGAAACACTGAAACTTTGAAATTCAGGATAATTTTTAATGTAAGGATGTCATTTGTGAAAAATTAATCTCCATGATGGTGATGACAGTTACTATTACGAATCAGTGTAAGCTAATGAGTCATTGAGAAATAAAGAGCCTCAGATAAATGTTTCTGGCCTATTTCCTCTTTCCTCAAATTCACAAAACGATAAGAAATAATCATTCATTCAGTAATAACCGTAAACACTACTTAATGATTCATTAATACAGTGAATTCCTCATGGTGTGTTGAGTGTATATTTCTGAAGACTCGTTAACTTCTCATTCCCTTACAACAGTTCAGTGGCCAGGACCTATTTCTAAATAGATCTGTTTACGTCTTAACATAACAGTTGTAAGATCACTAATAATATACATTTAGGGTCTTTAATCTAAAGTGATAAAATGAAGGTAACTGACTGACTTCTAAATAACATAGACAAACAGATTGTAAGTAATTGCCAGTGAATGGCATGAAATACGTAATAATAATAATAATAATAATAATAATAATAATAATAATAATAATACGTGTGTAATTAATGCTTAATTCAATTCACATATAAATGAATTTACATAAACAATAATATTTCTAAACTGTTGACTGAAATAATTTCATGATACTTTTATATGCAACAATTTGTTTATTTATTTTATATATATATATACATTTTAAAATTAATAAATATACCTTGTCAGATAAAATAGGCAGTACTAACAACAACAATACTGATAATAATAATGATTATGATAACAAAGATGGTCCATCTATTTATTACTGAGTTTGCCATTATATCTCTCTGAGCACAGTTGATACTACTGAATTACCCACTTCAGTAGGACATACATAATTTGTGTCATAAACAATTCATGCCTATTAATGATAATAATAAGCAAAAATACACCATGTAATGTATAAACACATTCAGTTAGCAACTTTATTATATTTTTATGCCTGATATGTACGATTGACAGAAAGGGTCAGTGTATAATTGACATAAGAATAGATTTTGTGCACTGTGGTAGAGAATAATTCCCCTGTGAATAAAATTTATTTGAGTAAAGTTTCACCGTGTTATACAGTAATATTTACTGAGGACGTTTAGAGCACAATTTATGACCGTTCACATAATCATATCAAGTTCCTCACACAACTTTCTCACAACTCAAACAACTTGGTATTAATATTTTCCATATTTCTGGTATGAATGATGAGTCACTCATACCGGATATACGGAAATTACTACTAATAATCAAATCAAGAGATGAGAAATAGTAGAACCATATAAACGAAGCTGGAAAGTTGTATGAGAAACTTGATATGATTATGAGCGGTCATAAATTGTGCTCTAAATATCATCAGTAAGTATTACTGTATAATACATATTGGAAGTGAACGTATAAACCGATCAGATTTTACTCCTATAAAGTAAACCCATTCACTTAGTAAGAATATTCTGTTGAATAACACTCACATCAGTCCAATCAAAATCTGAATGTATGAATTCGTTAATCGTATATATGCCTTTTTATTAGTAAACCTCACTACTCCACACTATAAGCGGCATTTATTTGAATAACACTTCACAGAAGCTATACTTTGATGGTGGGTTTTGTTGAGATTTTAATTAATTTCAATGCAGAAATTCATTACGAACCAACATCATTTAAGAAATCATTGGAAAACAAGGAGTATTAGGTAGTTGTTTCACCCTGGTTCGGGGCTCTTCAGCAGCACTAATCCACAACCTCAGAAAAGATCAAACTCGGGACCATCAGCTTACGATAGCAGCTTATTGACAGTCCAGCCTCTTGGGTCAGAATTCGGTAGCCTATGAATTCTAATTCAGTGATTCTCTAACTAATGCTGGTTCGTAAGGAGATCTACATTAAAATGCGAATAATTTAACTGTCCGGAGATGAAGAAAAAATGTTATCCATTATTAGACATAGTAAGATTTGAATCTCAGATTTGTCTGAACTTAATAAATAAACAAAATATCTCCAATATTTATTGGCTGAAACATTTGAATGAATTGGTATTTTATATAGCATTCAATCCTAGTAGACCAGCAGTTGTGCATCCACATGAGCAGTAAGGTATCTAAGTGAGAAGCTAATTTCAGAGAAATGAGAAAGAGAATTTATCAACATACGAACAGTAAAAGGGGAAACAGACTAATGACCAATTAACTCAGAAAAAAAGTGGTTAAAGCTATTATGTTTCATAAACAAAGCGCACGTAGGAGTATGTCTATGCCATCAGGAGTTATTCATTGACATCCTGAGGATACTAACAAAGCAATTTACACCCCCTTATCTCAACTAGACCAATAATTAATCACTTCATCAACTGACGCCATGTTTTCATCTAATCACCATCACCACTTCACCTACAATCTAATCCCAATTCACTTGACGGTGTTCGCTCAAGAAAATAGTAACTTGGCCTTCTTAACATGTATCCTAGCCACCTATATTGGTCGTATTTCACCATTTCATTGATCAACTTTCGCTATTTACTTAACATGCTGCATCTGACCTCGTTATTATTATTATTCATGTTGCTGTATTTGACGTGAATAATTAAAAGGCACTTTTGGTCAAAAATAACCAGTATTTTCGCATCATGTACTTTTATCAGCCATTTGTCATTGTCATTAGGCCGGAGGGAGTGAAGTGTTGCTCAATGCATGCACCCTTTAACGTGTATCTTCACAAAACATCTGCATTAAAGACGGCATAAGTTGGAAAGTGCATTTTGTGTTCACACTGTAGTTAAAAGGTAGTGAAAATTAGGATCTCTGATGTGCACTAGTAGTCAAGTTAAACTGCAATTAGCTGTCTGAAAAATATTGAAACTTGTACTAGAAAACAAACAAAAAATGTGTGTATGCTATACGCTTCGATGGAGGAATACAACAACTAGTCATATGCGTATACTGGTATAGTAACGTTTAATGAAAAACGTTTTGTTTGGAGGATTTCATCATGAGCTGACATCGGATAGAGAACAATTGGAAAACCTGGTAGTACTGGACAGCTGTCTCATTCTAATTTGGGACTCTTCAGCAGTACGCACCCATCGGGGTTCGAACCCAGGACCTTCTGGTTACAAGGCGTGCTGTCCAGTACTCCCAGGCTTTCCAATGGTTCTCTAACCGATGTCAGCTCATGTTGAAATCCTCCAACCAATCAAACAAAATCCCTACAAACCAATACTTCAGAAACATTTTGTCACTAAATTTTTATGCCAAGAGTAAAACCTTTTTTTCTCACATTCTTTGTTAACTCACATAAGTTGATACCATTTATATTAGTTTTAATATCCAAGATATATTCATATTGTAACAACAGAAGACAAGGGTCAGGCAACAGATCGTTTATTAAGGAAATCAACGCATATTTATATATTTTCATGTACATTATTATAGTTTAATTAAGCAAACAAACACAGTCTTCCGATTGGTTGTTTCTCACGTAAAGTTAATCTTTCATCTATTTGTGACTGTTTCTTGAATGTCAAATCCTCTATATGTTAACTGCATCCGCCTACGCAAAGTCTGCTGTGGTCGGTTTTGAATCAGTCTTTGTTCATATTTTCTCACGATAAATCTTGAGAATGTAAACATTGACGTAAATTACTGTCTACCAATTTGGCTAGTAGACAGTTCTCACCACAATATTACTTCCAATATTCCATATTTTACAAATAATACAAATCAGGCAATCGCCCAGCATATTTATTTCATACTGGTTAACAAACCAGCGTGGGAAACAATATTACACTGAATCACCTTCAACATATATATATATATATATATATATATATATTATATATATATATATATATACTCTTATAGTTAAGTGCACACTGAATTACTGTAGCTACACTATACGCCAGCATTTTATCAGTTTGCAGTGCACCTGCTTAAGGCCAAAATACAACAAGAGCTCAGATAAATAGAATGAATTACATTAAGTTTGTATCAACCAGACTGTGGGAGTGAGAACACAGGAATACGTTGGGCTGATAAAAAGAATATAGAAGATCTGGATTTCGCTGATGATTTACGTTAAATGTCGCACAAACTCGAAGACTTGCAAGCGAAAACCAACAAACTGGCTGAAAAAGCAGTGCAGCGAAGACAGGACTCCAGGTGACCATAGAGAAGACGGAGGTGATGAAGATAACCAACAAATCGCAACAGCAACAACAATCAGCACCAATCCCCACCAACGTGAGAGATTTGAAAGAGGTTACTTCCTGGCTTCACTTATCTAGGAAACACGGTTTCAACGACAGGCGGATGGCACAGATGAAGATGTTAAAGGAAGACAGATCGGAAAAGTAAGATACACCTTCAATAACCCGAAATCAGTTTGGAAGTCTTCTGCACTCACTAGTAGAGGGATAAATTCACATTTGAATCGGAAGATGAACAAGGAGAGTTGGCTATGCTAGATTGTAAATAAACGAATAGAAGAAGGTAAACTTCACACTAGTGTGTATAGAAAACCAACGCATTCTAATAGATATTTAGATTTTAATTCGTCGCATCCGTTAACTGTTAAGGCAGGCTTAGTTAAGTGTCTAACAAACCGAGCCATAGCACTAAGTAGCACAAAAAAGACCTAAACGACGAGATAAAACAGATAGAAGAAGCGTTGGTGTTGAATAATTATCCTTTAAAATTCATTAGGAAGATAACTAAAGGCCAGAAACAAAATAAAAATAAAAATAATTGTGGAACTAGCAATCTTCTGCACTCAGCATAAAGAACAAGATTCGGACTTACAACACAAATGTGAAGTCGGCTTTTCTATACTGGTCAGAAACTTGGCATGTCACGAAAAGCATTTCCAACAACTTACAGGTTTTTATCAACAACTGCCTTCACTGGCCCCATACTGAAGATCAAATGTCCGGCTGGCCAGAAATAATTAGCAACAAGAAACTCTGGGATCAAACTAATCCAGAATCTATCGTTCAACAAATATGTAGGAGCAAATGGAGATGGATAGGGCACACACTGAGGAGGTCATCAAATTACATCGGGCTCAATGCAGGCCATTGCTCGAGTAGAATCCCGATAGGAAGCCACGAGTGGATCGTCCTAGGGTGACATGGAGGAGATCGTGTGAGGAGGAGATGACGGATTATGGGCAATCATGAACCCAGCTGAAGAGGACAGCACCAAATAGAACGAAGTGGAGATGTGTTGTTGAAGCCCTATGTTCCACTCGGAACGCAAGGGAATAATAATAATAAACAACAATTATATTGACCAAATAAACTAATCACTCACCTACAACTGCTCAAAACGTCTTAAGTTTTGTTTTAACAGGCGCACATCTGGTTAGACTCACTGACTTTTTTACAGCTATCCTTACTGGAAAACTGATTCATGATGATAAAGAAAATGTTTATTGAAATTGTATTACAACTGGTTATACTAATTATTATAGACTGTACACAGTTGATGAGAACAGAGAAAATAAAATCGGTCCATATTATTCTGGCATACTACTTAGATAATTTCAAATATCTTTCCCTAAAATAACCACAACCTTTATTCTGCTTAAATATTCACTTCTTTCAAGAGAATTTTTAAGCCAATGAGTCTTTTTCGATTTGTGTTTCGTTATCAATACTTATGGGTTAGGTCAGCGTATTGATCACGTAGGTAATAGAGCACATCGAGTTTAGCAAGGCTGATTAGGTATCACTTAGATTTTTGGGATAGGGCATCTTGATTTCGTGATACAAATTTATAGCAATTGAACTTATCATTTCAAAATAATTACAGAAGAAATAATACCATTATGTCTAATCGTTGAGGTTCGTACTGTTTTCAGTCAATCAATAGCAGATAAGTAGCAAATAAGTAAATAAGTAGGTAAGTCAATGCATCAAAGGATAATATACACTGTTAAATTTTTTTTTTAATTACAGCTTGATTCCACAAAGTATTTTTTGGTACAGGCATGGAATTTTCAGCATGTGATATCGGTAGCCCAAATTTTGCAGGCCGACCATAGATATCAGGTGTGCATCGGCAGGGGATCGAACCCCAGACCATGTGCATGGTCGGCGAGAGTCCTAACCACTGTGCCACCGACGCATGATGAAAGCTAATCAATCAACAAGAAGTTCTACACTAATTTTAATAACATAAAATCTAAAATAATGTATTCATCAACATTATATATTTTTTCAGCAGATAAAGTGTTTGGAAATATCCAGTCAAATAAAAAAGGTTCGTTATTAATTCAAAAAAAAGAAAGAAATCGTGAATAACACTTAGAAATATTCTTCGTCACACGTCAATTTTACACAATCTAAGAAATATGTAATATTCCTCAGGGAATTTTACAACAACCACCGCTGAATCCTTCCATATACTCATATTCTTTAAAAATTGAATTTCTTAGAAATACTTTATGATACTGTTCATGGTATATTAATTCTGAACTCAAATGAAAAGAGGAAATGCATTCATTGTATACAAGTGGGAAAAAGTCATAAAAATACCACTATTGTTTGTTCTTCTTATATATACCATAATATGATTCTTACAAGCCTATTTTGTCGGAATTTTGTGTACTTTCCAATTTCGACAAAATAGAAACGTATCTGTTACTGCGCCTTAGGCAAATGACTCCTAACACGTCTGACACAACAAAAGCAGAATAATTACTTCTTTTCTATTCATTCCAAATAAAAAGATCAAGGTTTTGTAATTAAATTATTTTGAGATTTTATGTCTGAAAAATGAAGGAGGTTTATCTGATTGTCATTACTTCACTGGATGTATCACGATCAATTCAATTTAAAATGAGTTTTTGTTTCTTGTTTTTCAAAGTAGATTTTTTTATTATCACGAATCAGCAACAGTTAAAGAACTACTACGCGAATTGAAGGCTAACCACAGTCACTTGTCTAATCTTATTTTAAGAAGTTTCAATACTATCTCCTTGATACACACTAAAATATCTAACCTCGAATTGTAAAGTTACGATGTAAGCATGTTAACATTTAACCCTGTGTGTTTTCTCGCCACCGATCAATTACACGTAGATATTGTAAATCTTGAAATGATGTGAATTTTAATACTGGATTGATAATAAATCAAATAATCTCTTAAAAATTAAAAGTCATGTTGAACAAAGTATAACTCATCTTGATTACGCAACTATTACATGTAATTGAATTAGATTAAATTGAAGCTGTCATGTCATGATGTAAACAAAACACACTTAAAGTAACAAAAGTTGGACAGTAAACAGAGATGATGCGTTTACGGAAGTGAATGAGCGAGTGCGTTCACGCGTGTTTGTATGTATATGCGTATATGCAAATACGTGTTTACATATTAAATGACAACTGGAAATTAGTCACCATATCAATATAAACAATACTCATTATGCATCTATAGCATAAAATAAATGCATCATCATCTAAGTAGATAACAATATTATCAATAATATATTTACAAAATACAAAGACCAATGAATCTAGTATGTAAAAAGACAAAACACACAATTCAGTGAATTCAAAGAAAGTAATTCTTTTCTATATTAGAAAAATGCGAATTTCCCTTTATGAATATAGCATAGTCATTAAGACAGTCTGACTCAATATCAGAGTGAATTTATGTCAGTAAAACACCTCTGATTGTCAGAAATTTGTATGACAGTTGTTGTCCATGACATTGGCTGGCGGTTGTCCTAAATATATATGACTAATTGGCAGATGTCGGAATTCATGGACTATTGGGTTGGATCCCAGTTTAGAAAAAGTAAATGAATTGATGGTGAAAATATCTGGGATAAAACTTAGGTTGACAGGTTACTATTTGTGATGACTGGAGGCGAAATGAAAATCTCGGTTGTAACAGGATTCTAAGCCAGCTGCTTTCTAATTAGTTGTCCAGAAGTCTATCGATTGAGTTGCCAGATCGACGTGTTTGCTAATCAGATAGCTATTTCAATGCTGGGTGTTCTACTCGTAACTCAGCTCTTAGACCACAGGACTATTATAATTCTCAGGCTACTGGTTCGAGTCCTGTTGTGATCCAGATTTTCATTTCAAAATTCAACCATTACACATAACACAAATAAACCAATAAACTTCATGGGGGTAAGATGAACTTACAACAAATTATAGACTGATAATAAGTTAATCACTTAATTAATCAGAAAAAAAGAAGCGTGCGAAAGCAGTGAATTCATTTCAGTGTAACATAATAATAATAAAGTTTAAGGAAAGCACAGTTGCATTTTGGTGACATCTACTACTATGTGATTTCTTGAACATTTATACAGTGCTAAGAAAATAATCTTAAAAGCGTAAGTGTATTGTGATGATGGTTGTGTTATATTTTTCTTCATTGTGAAAATGAAAAGAAAGAATAAAAAATAGGCAAATAAGACACGAGTAGCGTAAATGATGATCATCTCTGTTCTGCTTTATTTATTTATTTATTGATTGATTGTTATTACTAGAAAGCAGAAATTCATAATCATGACCAGGAATCCATTAGCAAAAGTTTATGAAATATGGGCTAAGGTTATTTGAAAGGCAGTGCAGTGGAGAAAGAGTTATAAGAATAAGCATTAACACAGCAGAAGGTGAAAAAAGTGGGTTAGTTAGATATTAACCATGAATAAATTACTTAATAACAAAGCTGTAATTCAAAATATCACTTTATTCACCTTTACTGTAACCAACATGTGATAAAGAGACTAAATCATAGATTATTTATTTAATTATTTATTTGTTCTGATTATCGATTTGTGTTCAGATCATTTTTTTCATTGTACATGTTTATATATATAGATATATTTATAATATAGCAAGTATTAGGCAACATAAAAAGAGTTTGGCTGACAAACGTGAATTGAATGACTTGTCAGCATTAGTTAAATCTTTCTAGTATTAAAAGTGAAGAAAAAGAGTGGAATAATCAATGAACGTGATGCACTATGTAATAATTAAGGAGGTTTACAATGTGAACAGTCATCATCATCATAATAATACTTAAAGGAACGATGAATAGTTTTTAAAATATCTACTACGATAACAGTAGTATTTTCAAAAGTTAATAAGTCAATAAGATGTATATATGTTAACACATGTTTATATAGATTAAAAATCTGCATTAAGTTATATAAAATAAGAGGTGTTCAGGGAAGTTATCCTTTTCAGAGACATCATTCTCAAGCTTTATATATACAATAAATTATCCTAACAACAAAAGGAATGTTTCCAAAGGTGCGTCATTAATTACGTAACACAGAAAACATTATTCTGGTAGATACTGGAATAATATATTAAATTAGTAGACTGAGTGAAGTGACACAAGTGACAGGATTGAGTGAAGCTTAACTAGAATTGAAAGAGAGTCAGGTTAAAATCAGTATCATGGGGAAGGGAGGGAAAAATTGAGAAATTAAAATTAAATAGAAGCTAGGACTAAGAAAATTACGCATCAGGTGTTGAGAAAAATTGTGTCCATTGTAGGTGAGTGACTGAACAAATCCTGAACTCTGCATACAAAGGGAGTTTGTTAAATCACTGAACCTACAATGGACCGAATTTGTCTCAAAATGTGATACATAATTTCTGTCAATCCTAATTTTTGATTATTTTTCCAATTTTATCATTTTCCTCCCTTCTCAATATTAAATTTCTACTCCTCATGACACTGTTCTTAACATGACCATCTTTCAATTCTAGTAGGGCTCTGTTCAATCCTGACAATCGTGTTACGTCATTCAATTTACTTATTTTACTAAATTTTAGTTTCTACCTGATTAATGTTTTCTGTATTACGCAACTGCTATCGAAAACCTACGATTTTGATGATACATCTTTGCAGACTTTTCTTTTGTCGCTATGGGGATGTACTATATGTATGTATATATGCGATTGTACAACTTGAGAATGATATCTTTTCGCTGATCTCCTCTTCTTTTAAGTATTTATATACTGCTTTAAAATTGTCACAATTGATAACTATGCAATGTATACTGAATTAAAACAAAATCACCATTCGGCTATTTGAATGAAATATAAACTCACGTACTACTACTGCTACTACTACCACAACAACAGCAACAACAACTACTACTGCTACTAGTCATTTATAGTGAAAGTGTTTATTAGACCTGTGTAGACCAAGACATTTCGATTGACTGACTGTAAAGATTACTCCAGAAATAGAATGAGTAGCTTTAATAATCACCCATGATAATAACCTCATATTTATCCAGAACAGGGACGTCCTAGAGATTATTTCTTTTGTTATATGTGTAAGATAACATTTTACTTGTTGCAGCTTTCACAAGAAGGCAATATCTCAATAACTATGATTGGTTTAGTTATTAGGATAATCTTAAAGGATTCAGGGAAGGCAAATCATGTTCTGACCAAATTGCAACTCTACGCATCATCATCGAACAAAGCATGGAATGGCAATCAAACCTCTGCCTCAACTTTATAGACTTTGAGAAGGCCTTCGACAGCGTTGACCGCGAAGTAATTTGGAAACTACTCAAGTACTACGGTGTACCCCAAATATTCATCAACCTTAGTCAACAGCTGTACGACAACGGCACATGTCAAGTGATCCACAACGGAAAACTCAGCGAGGCTTTTGGAGTAAACACAGGAGTCAGACAAGGGTGCTTATTATCACCAATGATATTCCTAATTGTGGTGGACTGGATTATGCGTCAGACAGTGGGGAACGCGAAGACAGGGATATCCTGGACCGACGTGAAGAACCTAGAAGACCTGGATTTCGCGCGTGGATGATTTATGTTTGATGTCACACAAAATCGAAGACTTACAAGCGAAAACCGACAAACTGGGCGAAGAAGCAGCAAAGACAGGACTCCAGGTGAACATAGACAAGACGGAGGTTATGAAAATAACCAGCCAACAACAACAACAGTGGCAGCAACATCCAGTGCCAATCACCACCAACGGGAGGGATTTGAAAGAGGTTACTTCATTCACTTATCTAGGGAGCATTGTCTCAACTACAGGACGAACGGACGAGGATGTCAAATCGAGAATCGGGAAGGCGAGAAACACATTTATCAACCTGAAACCAATCTGGAAATCTTCGTCACTCAGCATCAACAACAAAATTCGGATTTTCAATACAAACGTCAAGTCAGTTCTTCTATACGGATCAGAAACTTGGCGGGTCACCAAGAATATTTCCAACAGGTTGCAGACTTCGTTCTATACTCAAGATCAGATGGCCGGAAAGAATCACCAACAAGAAACTATGGGAACAAACGAAACAAGAACCAATCGCCCAACAAATATGCAGGAGGAAGTGGAGATGGATTGGACACTCGCTGAGGAGGCCGTTGGGTGACATCGCGCGTCAGGCCATAGCTCGAGTGGAACCCGAAAGGGAAGCGGCGAGTGGTTCGTCGGTGCAAGGGTGACATGGAGGAGATCGTGTGAAGAGGAACTGAAACAGTATGGATTAACATGGATGCAAGTGAAAAGTACAGCAGAAGACAGAAGCAAGTGGAGGCGTGCAGTTGAAGCCCTATGTTCCACTAGGAACCCAAGGGAACAATAATAATAATAATAAAGGTAACTTAAAGAAAGGAATTTAAGATCACTTTTTATTATTATTTAAGCATAGACACTAAAGCATACTGAAAGGCCTAACTTAAAGAATACCGAAAATCTTTAGAAAAAAATCTCATTCGTACATACCTGTGTATCTGGTTGACCTGGACCAATCACTGCTGCACCACGTTTGACAACATCAGCTAGTTGTGTAATCCGTTCAACTGCAATATGCGCTTTACTAGCTAGTCGTGTTTGATCTTCACCAGTTCCACTAACTAACGATTGGGTATCGTCTACAAGAGCACGAGCTGTGCGAGCTATGCTTTCCCTAAAATAAAACAAAAATACAAATATTGTGTAATAATGAAAAGACTATAATGCAACTGTCGTATTGTATAGACGATCATTAAGGCTTTTGGTGGTTCTCTTTCTCTTTAAGTTCTGAATTTTGTTAACAAAGCTTTCAACACCAGTTCAGCTGTTGTACTTAGTGCTTTGTCCTCATGAAGTAATCGGAAAACTAGAAAATCAACATACTCGAGATGCTAATTCTCATTGAAATATTGTGATTCATCAACATCACAGTCTAACCTACTCTATTGTTTTGATTCCATGCCTGAATGCATTCCTATGACCAACTGAGAGCACTAAGCAACAAATGAAACAAATTAAAGATACCTGAAATAAAATAATATAGTAGTGTAAGGATAATTATTGAGCACCTGGTAAATTCAGGTCAAACACTTCCCAGAGAGTCCTCCTTTGAAACTCTCTCTGAGGTCAGACCAGGTGGTAGAAAAGACGTTGGATTCAAACATTCAAAAATTTTGTAGGGACTAATAATTCATCAGTTCAAGACAGAAGTCCTTGTGTACAAAAAGTTTGATGAATTTCTCATTCAACCGTAATCTTAAAGACTTTCATACTAATTGGATTCTACTTTTAAGTAGATAATTAACTATTATTACTACCAACATGTTCCTTTTGTAAATTTTATCAATTTCTGCAACTTTCGGTTTGATCAATATAGGCAGGTATAGACTATCTGGTTGTGGTTTTCCGGATGGTAAGAAACAACAGTTTCCGACTGTTGGTGATATTTTTCAAAATTTATCAGTAGTGAAGGTGTATTCATTCTTTCCGATCTTCCAGATTCTGAAAATCTTCACAAAATCTCTCTGTTTTTTTTCTTGTGCATTTTCATTTATTTTATCTGTATTTTTCCACAGTGTGGCAACTTGAACTGATGTACTTTTTTGTAAACTTTTACGTTAGTTCAGTTCAATCTACATTAGATGGAGGGTTTTATCATGAGCCTACACCAGTTAGAGAACCATTGGAAAAGCTGGGAGTACTGGATAGCTGTTTCGTCCTAGTTTGGGACCCTTCAGCAGTACACACCCACCGAGAGGGTTCGAACCCAGGATCTTCCGGTTACAAGACTAGGTGAGGACAGAAGCCTCCAACCAATCAAACACAACCCCTACAAAAACAATATTTGAAAATCAATCTACATTAGCCTACAAAATTAATTTGATAATGTTCCCAATTATGAAGTATATACAAATTCTATATATTTAGGAGCAATTCTTGTTTTTCAGTTCTCCTTAATATATTTCTTAATTCCTGAAAAATAAAATAAATACAACAAACTATCAGGAGATAACTAAATAATACATGAACATGATAGACTTCAAGGATGTAGATCATAGACGCATACACACACACACACATAAACACAAACGCGGAGATATAGTGTAATTGTTCTCGTAATATTAATTAATTAATTTATTTTTGATTACAGCTTGATACCACACCGTATTTTCAGTACAAGTATGGTATTTTCAGCATGGATATCGGTAGCCCAAATTTCACAGGCCGACCATAGATATCGGGTGTGCGTCGGCAGGGGATCGAACCCCAGACCATGTGTATGGTCGGCGAGAGTCCTAACCACTGTGCCACCGACGCACAATATGTCAAGCTTCTTGTAATTTACTCAGCATTCTACTTAATAGTTAGATGGAAAATATTTAAGAATCTTATACAATAAGAGTGGAATACTAGATATTTGTTGTTCACAGCTGTTAATTATAAAAATTCAAAAGGATTGATACACAAATCAACACTTGCATAATCAACTGATGGATACATCGACTAAAAACTGCTTCATATTTATTTCAAAAGACGAAAAATAAGTGTGAATACAATCCTGATAATCCATATTACTTATCTATCTAAGATTAATTAATTCACTAATCTTTCTGCATTGCCAAAAATATTTGATAGTATCAACTGTTTAATTAACTAAATGAGTTTAAAAGTTAATCCACAGATTACAGGATGGAGTTCTAACGGGAAGTTACGAATGTTGGGATCCATCAAGTCACGTATAGGGAGAGATTAGCGACGATTGTATTGGATGGTTGTGGTATTGTACGGAGAATTGGCACACGTTAGTATTCATGGGTCGTTAAATTTCAACCCTGTGGTTAAATTGTAACCTGGAAGTCTTGGTCTAAACTCCTGGTGGTGTCAAGAATGCAAATTGCTTAACAGTCAAGCTAAGACGATACAGTTGTCAGGCACTTTCTGGTTTTCACTGACTCTCAAGTTAATGTTGGCTTGTACCAAAACCTACCCTTAAATTAAACGATGTTGAACTTCATTTGTTAGCTAATCTTCTTAAAAATTTCAATAAAGATAAGAAAGTAGTTGGCACATGATCACCACTATAAAAGTTACCCCTGTCATATCTACCGAAAGCTAAGCTGACGATATAATACACTATAGTACACATTTTACACCATTCCATACTTATGAAATACAACTTCTGAATGTGAACAGAATGAGGATGCTGAACACGTATAACTACAAGTGTCTTTTATACATTTTGCAGACATATGATGAGTAGTTTCGAAAAAAATATACGAAGAAACGGATACATGAGAAGCGCGCAGTTACAATTACTAATTCTGTAAATCCATGTTGACAGTAGCAGTTATAATACATTTTACAAGCAGGCATTCTCATCTACCTCTTCCTTATAATATTATTTCATAAATCCATAATGCAGAGGAAGTATTAGTAATAAGATGACACCAATCCATTAGGTTAGAGTTGAAAAATAAGGAATGATTGATACTCGAGAAAAGAAGCTACAGAAGAAGAAAAGAATAGGAAGCTAACTTTGCAAATATATTCCAGTGTTGAACAGTTTTTTCCTTTTCCTTTAAATTTAAAATTTAATTTAATATATATTTTTAAGAGACATGACTTCAGTGGAAATAAACGAAACTTTGGTAATCAAAACGAACCGCTAAGTAGTTAAAATGTTTCTTATTAGCCTTTATTTCTTAAATTAATATGAATTACTGTTACATGTAAAATTCACTTTTCTACATGCATACGGTATTAAAATACTAATAAGAGTAAATCCCATCTACCTTAAAGGAGTAAAATTCTCTGCATTATGCATTTCTGGTCTACTTCCACTACGACTTGGCACACCGGTTCCATCTGTCATATTTGATGAAGCCAAATAATGAGCATGATTTCGATCAGCTAATCCTGAATGACCGTATTCATCATCAGCCCATAACGCATCCACATCATCACGAATAGGTGGATGTAATGTACCAGAACTAGCGAACAGTATAGTTGTGTCCAAATCGGAAATAATTCCGCTCACTGTACTAGCTGACTGAAGACAAGCTTGTGTACCTGGACCATGAGTTTCTAATAGATGGATTAAATTACGTAGCTATATAGAAAAAAATAAATGTAATACAGAAGAAACTAAGACGGAATTAAGAAAAAACCTAACAATACTACTACTACCACATACATTAGTTAAGGTTTTATCGGACTCTTCTATAGTGTGTAACCACTACCTAGTCCATTAAGCCAAGGATCATTAGTTATCGAGAAGAATAAATTTGAATTTCTATACTCAGGATTAAACGGTCCTTAATTAATTCTGTAGCTGATATCCATATATGCTTAAAACCACTTTGAAATCATGTAAAGCTTTGTAAATGTCCCACATGAACAGTTTTTAAGTTCAAAAGAGCTGATACTTCTATAGGCTTCTTATTCCTTTATTTTAAACAATAATTTCTTATATAATTTCTTATAATTTCTTATATTTCTCAAATGCTTGACATTCGTAATGAATTGTTTTTACTACACCTGTTCAATGCCCATTTTGATGAGTAGAAATAAGGTGACGGGTTTCTTACTAATTAAAAAATTATTCTAACCTTTTAGAATTTTACTTTGCAACTTCTCATCATAGAATTACACGGTAATACATGATTGATAGTTAGTCAAATATTTCTCTGACTATTGATTTGAATGATTTATGTAAGTATAGTCCATCTAATTAAGGTTTTCAGGCTGATAAGAATCAGTGGTTGAAGAATCTTCATTCGATGACTGAAAATAGTTCACAATGGGGGGTATATGCATTCAAAATCTACCATCTCTAAAATATGGAGTATGCTCACCAATCTTCATTTGATTACTGTCTTATCTCTTAAACTCATGTTCATCAAGTGTGATACAACTCTATTTCTGTCCCTTTTTTTCACATACTTGCTGTTTCAAAGTTCATGGTAGCTTGGACGGATGCAATTCGAAATAGGTTATATGGTAATTCGTCTGCCAATTTTTTCGATCTAGATTACTTAATAAACATTTGTGCTTCGCTTAGAAAAATAGAGTTCGTATTTCAGTGATAAAAGTAGCCTTATATATATATATGATAAAATGTAAAACATCCACAAAATCCTTTAAATCAATCCTACTTTATATTACTTACTTTTGTATCTAAGACTTCAGCTCGTTTATCTAATTCAGCTATACTTTTATTACGACTTAACATTAACTGTTGGCCTGCTCCTGAACCATGTGAATCGGTAAAATATGAACGACTCGCAGTTGTAGATTGTACTAGACTAATACATGCTGTTCCCACACCACGAACAGCTGAACGCAATTGGTCTGCTTGATTTACATCAGGTAAAGTAGCTGCTGCACCTTTACATGTTTGACACATTTCTTGATATTCCTAAAGTGGTAATAATAATAATAATAGTGATAATGATAATAATAGTGAAGAACAGAAATAATGATAAAACTAATAAATATTTCACTTCATTAATCAGATTTTAGAAAAATTTGGTTTCTATCTGATAATAATCGGAAAAATAATAAAAACCAGAAGGTTAACGAAGAAGACATTACAGTAAGCTATGATACTAACTCATTAAATCATTTTCAGTTTGCTTCAGTCAAATACAATTCCATCAGAAAGATATCCACTGAACACCAGTGTGATAACTGAGGTTCTAAAATTCTGTCTGGAAACTAATTACTCTACATTTAAAAGAAGTTTATACAGATAGACAAGTGGTGTAGCCATGGATTCACCAGCTTCACCAATAGTTGTGAGTCCCTTCATGAATAAATTTGAAGATAACACCACGAACCTACTCAGACCGAAAATATGGCTAAGATATAATGATGATACTTTCATAGTATTAAAATGAGACTTGCACTATTCCTTCTTGGAAAAACTGAACAACCAGTCACCTAGCATTAAGTTTACTTCAGAAATAGAGTCAGATATCGGTGAGTTGGTTTTTGTAGATAGCATAGTTAAACGGGAAGAAAATGAGTATTTTAATACGTCTGTATTCAGGAAAAAAAATACTCCAACAAATATTTGGACTTCGAATTCGCCAACTCTAACAGTACAAAGTTAGCAGTGGTCTGAAGTCTTCCTGGCATACTTTTTGATAATAAGTGAAAAGTAGAAAGAAGGAATATCAAATATTATAGAAATTCTCAAGAAAAATAAATATGCAAAGAATTCTACTCATAAAATGAACAACAAAAATAAACATGGCCTAAAACATACTCCGGAAACATGAAATACAGCATTCGCTCTCCCATATAGATATAACGCATCACATGAGATTAGGAAAGTGATCAACAAAATACAACATCAGAGTTTTTTTCAAAACATCAGACACACTAAAAATCAATCTTGTTCATGTGAAGAACTGAATTCTGAAGGATTCAAAGTTTGTATCTATAAAATAAAATGCTTAGGATGTGATGTAATATATGTCGGAAAAACCTCTCGAGAAATCAAGGTCAGAAGAAGCAAATGCAGTAGAACATCTATTTGACCAATGAGAAATCCAGTGGAAGTAGAAATGCTTGAAAAATCGTTGACCATAGGTCTACATGTTGTAGAATTCGACCACAAGATTGGTTTTGATAATATCGAGGTCCCTAAGAAAAATCACGATGGACAACGTCTCATATCAGTACTTCACATCAAATGGAGTCCAGTTTGTCTGAGTACAAATGATGGATTAAGGCAGAATATGAGCTAGTTCAAACAACCTATTCCATAAAGTGGCTCCATCAATACAAATGTGGTAGGTGTTTTCATTATCTAAACACACATGCTGTTTTTATACTTTCACATACTTATCAAATTCAACAATCTACGCATAGTTTTTTATCTGACAAAAAAATTACTGCCTCTTGCTGAAGGACTATGACTGAGTTATTCTATGTATACTGAAATATTGTAAACTCTGGTTTAATATTACTTTACTAAAGCTGCTAATATTATAGATAGTGAAACGTCAGTACAAAAGCAATATCGTTTTGCTTCTCATTTCATTAGGAAATACAAATATTTTTTTTCATATACCCAGCACTCAAAAATTTTTCAAAACATTCAGATTTAGTTTGGACATACATACTTTAAAGTAAAGAATAGTTGACTTTTTTTAAATATACCGGAAAAAGATAAAACTTTCTACTGACTGTTATATGACACTGAATATTGAGGAGAATGTTCGATACAGAATCATGCCATTTGGCTCAGTGGTTATCACATAAGTTTAATGGCAAGAGTTAAAAAGACATTCCCAACAGTAAAACTGTTTATTGTGTTAAAGATATAGCCTAAGTATATCACTGATTGTTGAATAAAGAAGAAAACTGTGTCCATTACAAATATCTTTAAATACACACAAATTTTAATCAATACTAAGGATGTCATAGATATATATTAACATCCGATAATTGATTCGAATAAACAATGAACTATAGACTATTAGGTTGGAATCATCTATTTCCCTGCAGCTATAAGAGTAAACTCAACCAAATGAGATAATGTAATGAAACGTCAGTAAAAACAATATCGTTTTGTTTTTCATTCATTGGGAAATACAAAAACCTTCATTATAATGTAAATAAGTATCTATATTACAGTAACAAGCGTTTTTATCAATTTAATATTTTAATATTTGAACTCAAAAACGAGCAACAGATCTTTCTTTAACCAGACGAAGAGCCACACTTATCGTTGGAGGGCTGATGAAACCACAAAGTTACCTAGATTGGATGGAGTAGATGGAACACGACTCGATCCCGTGACCCACTGGGTCAAAACCAAGCGGTTAAGTGGATAAGCCGCATTTCCATCTTTCTAAGCTATTGGTTGAATAAATCATCTATACATATGTAACACTTTATTAAGAATATCTGTCTACTTCGATGTATTAACACTAATCAATCATAAAATCAACTGATTAAAAAGTAGTAATGATGAGTACCCCCGTTGCCGATGATTTTACAATTTAGGAGGAAACAGTTACACAACGAAGCTACGTTTCCAATGTTTCTCTAACTGATATACCTTCATAACGAAATCAACCTTGATACCTATACACGCATCACTCGAAAAGTAATTAGATTACTTTCAAATTTAATTTTCACCATAATCAACTGATTTCTCTTTTCATTCCATGAGTTTCGAGTAAAACAAAGGGGTTCAGGTTTTTGAACTTTCATAAACGGTGGTGTTTTTATGAGGTAGGATCACTAGCCTTACGCCCCCTTTTCAGGGTTGACTGCGAGCTAGGAGAGGCTTCGAAGTGTGTCAGCCGAGGATCGAACTCAGACCATGTGTGTGTATATGGTTGGCAAGCATTCTACCATTGAGCCTCCAACACATCATCAACTGATGACACTGGTTAGAAAAGAGGCAATGGAAACTATCTATGTATATTTATATATGTATATTAGTGAAAGATTAAACTTCAAATACAATATTTAGTTCACTTTCGAATTGACCTTCATAATTATTTGACAGAACTATAGAGAGTTGTTTATATTTAAATGGAATAACCTTTTTATATTGGCTTGTTGGGGTGCCTCTATTTTGAAATGTATATATATATATATATATATATATAGTTCTGCTTTGTTTTATTCTGATTTCAGTTAATAATTGTGTTTGTTAATGTTTAGATTAGTATAAAGCTATAAAATCGGATAGGCAAGGCTTCTATACCATGTGAAAACTGTTTACATACACTTTAAACTATTCATGTTTGAACATGAATTACATGGTTTTCACACTATACACAGGATGTAGATTCAGTTGGCAAATAGACGGCTTTAAAATGTCATCAATGTATACAATATTACTAACCACTTCACAATTTAATTTATATATATTATACTAATGCGTGTCAGACGTGATTCCCAAGGCGGACAGCATCGTCAATCAACGGAAATTTAAATACAGCCATAAACAGGAATGGGAAGTATACCATATATTCCACAGGTAGTCATAATCAGGCTAGTTTTCAATTTCATTTTATCATAGAGAGGTAACCGCAAGTGATTTATTTATAAGAAAGGAAAACTCAACTAGTATGAATCCTGTCCATACAGGGTACTTTAGTCTTAATTAAACTTAAATAACCATCCCTTAAGAATGCTACATTATTTATCAAACAGGTGGGCTGAATGATTTAAAAATCAACTACAAAATAAAATTATAAAACAAACAATTTAACAGTGATTTGTCCAACTTTGTGTTTAAAAATTAACGTATCAAAACTATTCAGCTTGATCTCTGGTTGAGTCATTAGTGTTGGTTGCTGAAGTGACCTGAACTAAGATGAAACAGTTGTCCAGTGCTTCCATGTTTTCAATAACTCTCTAACTAACGTCAGTTCGTGACAGAATCGGTGAAATTCTTTCCTGATTAACAACAACTTATGAGCTTAAAGTATTTCAAACTATTTTTAAAATATTACAATAGACATTTTAATCTCGTTGCTGCATTATGAGTAATTATGAAACATTTGACGGATTTTTTTTTCAACTTTAAGTGTGCTAATGATTTATTAAGCTTAACAACATCCCGACATCCCAATTACAGATATGAACTAATCGGTTAGCAGTCACTGTTGGCAGTTCGTAAGTGTAGTATGTGGTTGGTAATATTTAATTATTAGTTGTAAAGTGGTTGTAAAGAAACTACGAAATGATATCCTTTAACCTACAGAGCTTGTCTCTGAGTGAGTTTGTAGGTTTGAATGCCACTCTAATTCCTGCTTCATTCAGAATCCTACGTAGGGTCTCACATGTCCCCTCCTTATATGGTATAACAGTGGATGACTTATATTCTCTCTTATTTATGTTATAATTACTAGTTTCACGATAATTTAATTTGATTTTGGCCTTTTTCGATCTTCCTCTGTAGGTTAAAGGACCCTGTTCACCCAATTAGACAAAATAATATAATTTACAAAATACGCTGCAATGACTGTGAGGTCAACTACATAGGTCAAACTAGTAGATCAGGAGTAGTCAGATTGTCGGAACATAAGAATTTAGCTAAGGGTAGAATGGTTGACCCCGAGAAGATGAGTAATTTAGAAAAAAGGTCAGCAATTGCACTACATGCATCAACACAAAACCACACAATAGGATGGGAGAGGGTTAAGATTCTAAGAAGTAATCTATGTAGGTGGAGAGAGAGAGATTGGTTACTGAATCCTTGTTCATCGAGTCTACACCCAACACATGCAACAGAAATGACTCAATGCAAATACCAGAAATATGGAAGATATTATTACCACCAGTCAAATCAGAGGAGGATAATAAATAATCTTAAAATTCTATTTCAATTCAAACACATCTCAACATTCTAACAAGTCACTTGTTATGACTATAAAATCACTCGTCTTATTTCCCATCTGATTGTAATTGATCAATGACACTCGTATTATTATTTCTGAATGTACATTATCTTATATTGATTTTTATTCAAATATCTAGTCAATTTCACACATGTGTATAAATAAAAGAAAAAACTTGTGTGAGTGACTTGTTATGATTGTGAGCAATAATTTGTGCTCGAAACGTCATCAGTTAATATTACTGTATAACACTGTGTGATTTATCAAAATAAAATCTTATCCACAATGGAGTTATATTCTACCACAGTGCCCACGTTTTATACTTATGTCAACAGTTGTGGAAAAGAAAAGAAAAAGAGAAAAGAGAAAGAAGTATACAAGAAATCAAGATCTCCACGATGAGGTTAAAGTGTGAAACACTGAAACTGGTTCAGAGAGAAATACTCCTTACATTTCTTAACCATTAATTTGAAATGTATTGAAGAATTTGATCAGGCTCACATCAACACTTGGATACTTTATAAGTTAATTACAATATTTCACTCAGTCCAATATAATTCTACTGTAGTTGTTTGAAATAGGTGATCACAATAAATTTCTGATATTGAAAAGGGTTAATATGATGATGTGAGTAGTTTCTAACCAATTATTTCTACCATTCAGCAGTATTTGCTCATCTCCTTACTTCGTTTGCTTTCTTTATATCACTTATGGTGAGATGTGTAATCATCGGGCTGTCCTAACACCACTCTGCTGGTGGGGTGGCAATTCATCAATACTTTTATATGTAAACCAATCCACCCCATTCAGTAAACACATAAACAAATCAGTATTATTTACTACTTAAATCATAGATGTACTTTTATTGTCAGTATGAAGTATATAAAACTAGATATGACAAATGTATTTTTGTACTACTGATTGAGTGAGATGAGTAGTTGTATACCACTTATATTAATTAGTAGTGCTTGCTAGCCAGATCGAGGTGATCTAAACTCCAAACGTCAGTTTCGCTCGTTTGGGGCTGAGTTGATCAGCGGTGTACCCAGTTTGATTCAGCTCAGAGAGCCGAATCAATTCAAACCACTCGATTTATGGTTAGCTACTGCGTAATTCAGTTCCTAAAAAAATTGTGACGCAATTTCACTCCTCGAACTGTGTACACTGCAAATTACTAACTTAATTGAAAATCATGAATTTCGTAAATGCATTTAATTCTGTGTATTTAATTCACAGGAAGCGGCGAGTGGGACGTCCAGGGGTGACATAGAAGAGATCGTGTGAAGAAGAGTTGAAACAGTATGGACTAACATGGATGCAAGTGAAAAGCACAGCAGAAGACAGAAGCAAGTGGAGGCGTGCAGCTGAAGCCCTATGTTCCACTAGGAACCCAAGGGAACAATAATAATAATAATTTCTTTAAGATTTTAGATATCTTGAATGAAATGGGCACATAGTACGTCTTTTGAAACCATATGTTCTTTCCATAACGGTCAGCATATACCTCTTATTTATACGTAACACTGAAGAACAATCACTTCTGATATCACATGCACAAATAAAACTGTCAATAGATAACAATAGGTATTTACGAACATATGTGTTGTGTATGCCAGAGATACAAACACATAAATATTTCAGTAACCATATGATATATGTCGCTTATTTCACCCATTATGATGAGAGGGAAAGAGGAGAGGAAAGATGTTGGGAGAAAGGGGAGTGTATATCTCAAATACAAGTTGTCATGGGATATGTGTATTACCTCATCTAGTGGAAGATCACATGATTTAAGGAAAGAAAAGAAAATTCTTTATGCAGTAGTTTTTAACCTTTCTTTCTAAATCTCTTCGAATGATTGGATCGTATAACTACCATCAACTGTTTCCTCCGCTATCCTTTTTCCTTCTTTTCCTTCCTAATAACTGAAAATATCACGCCTAAAAACGAATCAACAATGATGAATTTAAAAGGATAAGTACAACATATTGAACATTCCATAGACGAACAGTCATAGCCTAAAAATGCACTAATTAGTTTTTTTGAATCAATAATCCTAATAATGTTTTGCTGTTTTGGTTTTTTTTTATGTTACTTAACTGTTTTGGCAAATATTAGACAGAAATAGCTGGGGTAGTTTTAGTCTGGCAGACTAATTGAAGTTGAAATGAAAATCTAAACTACAGTGAACTTCGAAACCGGGATCAGTAATATATATCTTATTGATAAACAGTGTCATAAAGAAAACATGCGGAGAGTTTTACAATCGAACACATTTATTTCAATACCAAACCTAGTGAGTGAATAAGAAACGGATTTGTAAAATATAGTCATTTTTAACATAGGATCTATTGATTAAGGAAAGGGAATTTAGATATCATCGTAAAATCGGTTCCTCTGTGAGCAACTATCAAAAATATTTAATAACCAGAATGGATCTAAATGAATAGGAATCCAGGAGAATCTGTTGTATTGTGGTCACCTGACGACTGTGTAAAACGATGGATGACTAAGCTCATCTTGAGAAATTATCAGAAAATTTGCTTTGTGACACAGTCAGTAGAGGCGGGTTGATAATCAGAGGACACCTAGTTCAAATATTGTAGTGACTTAAGTCTTTTTTCAAGTTTCAACTTCATTATATCAAAATCAGTTTGCCAAATTAAAACTATCTAAGACATTGTGAACATTGTAACTCATAACGTCCTTCCCTTTCCAACTCAGTCATATAAAGGCTAGCTAAAAAACCTCCATTTTTTACGACAGTTTACAATACGGGATGTAGTACAGACTTGTCATCGTTACAGTTGGACATTTGTGGCGTGTGCTACTGATAAGATTTATCAGTAGCATATAAACAGACGTTCATCGGCATAAAAACATCAAATAGCAGGGAGACGGATTTGATATCAGAGAAAGCAAATGATACAGAGTTGCGGAGATATATGGGATACGTGAAAGGGACACAAAGAGACACAAGATGAAGGACAGAAGCAGCACAATACGGATGATCCATGCAAAAAGTGATTCGAAGATAAGGTGTGCATAATTTCGCTATATAGCGATACCGAATTCCAAATAAACGTTCCTTTATCAAATCTCTTATCTTCTACCGTTACAGTTCTTAGATATCACAAGCAATTAATCCTGCAACAGTAGTTCAGTTATCATTATCATTATTATGAATAGGATGCAATACAACATAATTCATTACCAAGTATCATCGCTTAGCAAGTTAAATATTTTATAATTTTTAGACATATTCTATTGATAACTCTTAAGTGCCAAATGACATGTATATTATACTAATTCATCGCTAAATAATTGCAAATGAATAAATTTCATCACGAATCTTTATCAGCATGAGAACTATTGTGAAACAAAAGTTGTTTACCCTCAAACTGAGATTCTTTAGTGTTGTTTGTCAGCAATCTCTTGTGGGATTGAGTCCTAAATCATGAAACTTCGTAGTGACTATACTACTTTCGAGAGAGCGGAGTGGAATTCAATAGCCTATCTTTTTTAAACTCACATCAATCTGTAATGTATTCTATATCAGGGTTAAACATTTATCCAGTACTCTTCCATCTTCAGTGGATCTAGTTGAATTCGATTACTGATAAAATATAACATAACTGACTAGTTAATAGTTTCTACTATTTCAGTAGAAGAAAAACCAAGAAATAACTGCAGACATGCTAAATTAATTAGGCAGATAGACTAATAGACAGATAAAAACTGTGACCTAGAGTCAGACACAAAAGTTACTGCAGGTCATAACAAAACAAAACCTGCAAATGTATGAAAACCAGCTAAAGGAAGAATGTAAGTGCTGGTTCTTTAACCGATGTCAGCTCACAATGAAATCCCGTAAGCAATCAGTCAAATCCCTACAAACGAATACTTGAAGAATTTAAATACTGAAGGAAAATAAATAAGGATCTACTAAATGTCATGCGTTGGAAAGAGGGTCAAAAGAGAGAATATGTGTCTGTACTATTACAAAATGCATGGCTCGACTTTCATTTTCGTTAACCACCTCTCAGTTTCCTTATCTAAATATTATTCTGTCTTTAACTATGCTTTTAGTTCATGTCTTGTATGCCACTACCTGCCATATAATAAGAATAAGGAGAATATTTGGGAAAAAGCATCGCTTTGCAAAAAGGAAAAATAAATAACTGAGGCTTTATCACCTGTGTTAGATTATGTGCCAACGGTGCAACTTCTCCATCTGATCCAGGTTGTCTAGTTCGTAATTGAATAGCTTGATTCAACTGATCCATATGTCGAGCTATTCTTAACAAACGTGTTTGATAGTCAGAGAATCGTGCATCCACAGGAACTTGAATTATTTCTTCAGCCTAATTAATAATGAGCAAGATAAACAAGAGTAGCAACGATAATAGTGGTGATGAAGATAATAAGTGAGCGAGAGAGGGAGAGTGCGAGGGTCTCTTTCTCTTTACCTCTCGCTTTCGTTCTACACATATACAAATAACATAAATAAATAGGCTTAAATGAATAAAGCCGCTCAATGTGAAAATGAATGTAAAGATAGAAATGTAATTAAAGTTGAGTCGTTTACTTACCATACAATTAAAATACAAATAAATGGCAATTAGTACAAATCAATATGAAACAAAAAGAAGAACTGATGGCAAAAAAGACAAAAAAAGAATTTATATATGTATATATATGTTGACTCAATGAATTGTATTATACAATAAGATGAGGAGAAATTCAATACACAATAGCAGTAAAAAAGTAAACACCCTAGAAAGTCTTATTACAAAATAATCTGGTATATAGTAATGTACAGAGGCATAATCAAGGTAAATGGGTAAATCATATTCTTTTCAATGAAATAATTGTAAGTGTGATTAGATATACAATGCAACTGAAGTAAACGTATCTCAATAACCTAATAAATAATAATTTAGTTTTTAAAATTAATATTTAAGACTATACTTCTGGCTGCTAACATATGTTAACTAGTTAGTAATGATCACATAATATCACTGTATAATATCTAGCATTTAGAAAGTACATAATAAGTAGACCTTTCATTCATTGCAATCATTAACACATACCTGTGCTTGCGCACGACTCAAAGTATCGATTAGAGTGCTCACATGACCTTGACGAGAAGCTACATCATCTAGAATAGTTAAAAATTCTTCGCAAGAAACCACCAAGCCACGAACGGATTCATTCAAGCTATCACGAAGATGAACAGCCTAAGCATGAACAAGAAAAGAAATGAAAGGTAATGGAGATAAGAATATATATATATATATATATATATATATATATATATATATATAGTATGAAGATAGATTAAAATAAACATCACAAACAAGAAGTATAATACTACATACCCTTGGGTTTCCTCCAGAATCTTTAGCGACAGTAATAAGTTGACTTGCAGCCTCCAAGACAGTGGATGCATGATCCAAATAGATTAGTTGTGTACTAGGTAAAGGAGAACGCGATGCAGCTGCTATAGAACCAGATACTAAACCAGGAAGATAAGAATCCCATGTCAGTATAGTTCTACCAAGTTGTTCTGCTTCAGATGAAGCTGCACGTCCAACTGCCGGTGCAGAATCTAGTAAGGCGCGAACACTAGTAGCTAATTGCTGAAAATAAGTGTAATAAAAATCATGTAAGTATTTAAAAACATTAGAAAAAACCCACTTTGAATCATAAAATTTTCATTTATATAGATAAATACATATGCTTGGATAAGACTTTATGGTTTAGCTGATCATGTATATACCTCACTACAGAGATAGAGGAACAAATTTAGTTGTATGATGAAACTAAGTGGTTACATGTGGAAATTTCTCTCCATCTGATGAAAACCCCTATCGCACAAGACAAAAAACACGGGTAACTCTTATTTCGTGAAGTTATTTCAAACTTCCTGGTGATTGATTATAATACTGTACCGAAAGACTAGGTCTCTTTTACCGTATCAGCTCCTACTGCGGACTGTTAGACGGTACTATGAGATATATTTCTAGGTTGGTGTTGTCTAGAAATGGATTCCACGGCTTACGTTTCCACTGATGGTTAACGCGAAATGCACCTCTTAATTCCGCCCACTACTAGACACCATCATTGTAAATGAAAGATGAGATATTAAAATAAATTCCACTATGAATGACAGCCGAATAAATACAGCAACACACAACATACGATATCATCAGCAAAAAGTGTTCAAATGATATAGAATACTTCCACATGAGAAATTAAAGCCATAAATACTAATTAACTAATTAATGACCAATTATTTACTTCCTCCATTATTAGTATAATTCAACAGATCATAGAGATTTTAACTAATCTACTCATTGATGTGGTGCATAACGATGATAATTATTAATATAATTACTTCTACAAATTTCGAGTGTTATGCTAATTAATTTCCTGGTTTAAATTAGATTATTTAAATTCTACATCGTTATTTATTTATTTATTATTATTATTAAAGCAAAGTTGAAATCCAGCTCATAGTTAAGTCTCAAGGCCAAGGATTAGGGAGACGGTAATTCTGAAAATTACCAGTTCACATCCTTTGAATATCACCACCGCTAAATACATTTTTTCTTGTCTTATTTTGCAAACAAACTTTAAATCGTCTAATATAATAACACTGTAAAATTTCATTCATTTTGTATGATAATACGGAAAGTTTGCGGTTTATCGGTTCTGAACACTCCATTTCTAAGTAGTGGGTAAAGAACTCAAATTTAATTTCACCTACAGGTAGTATCTCTATAAACAATCCTCAACAAAATATATGTAAGATCTACTGCCTAGTGCATAATCATGTAGATAATTTTTAAGGCATGTTTCAATCAACCGTGTTTTCCAATCAAGTATCAGTCACTACTTAATCAACTGATTATAAAAGGTCAGAAAGAAAGATAAAGTAAAAATGAATCATGTCAAGATTTAATCTAAAATGAAAACAACTTTCAAAACTTTTATATGGAATTTCTAACAACTGGTTGGTTTATAACTAACTTAACACGACAACATTCATTTCTTCCGCTTTACAGACAGTCAGTCCTAGAATTTCGTACTTTTCCACACAGTTCACAGTATTATTTAATAACTTACTGACTGTCAAACTTTATTATTAACATTTTAAATTCCTTCATAGCGTTATCTTAGTATTCTTGTCATAATTCCTATGTAAAAAAGTGACACCATGATGTCAATAACTTTTAGTCTGAATAACATAAGCATATCTACAACAGCTGATGGCTTACTTTCTCGAGATTTTATGTATCAGCAGTTAGTTGTAGATCCTAGTGTATATATATTAAGTCATCCAGTTACTAAACTTCTAACAAATACAAAATAATGGAGTTGGGTTTGTGGAAATGTGATCAGTTTCAAAGTATGCATTGTCACAAACCAGCATCAATTAGAGATTCATTGAAAGCTGGAATGGGGATACTGGGTAGAAATTTCGTCCTATTTTGGCTCTCTTCATCATTACTCACCCAATGAACACCCATCAGGCATTGGGCTCAGGTTTTTTATTGAGACCGTGTAAAATTCCATCTTAGTTTCTTCAATAACTGATCAGTGAGTCGGTTGGATGCTCACTCGTTATATTCAGGCAGTTACCTGGGGTTCTTGTAGGGAGCTGTGACCAGTAGGGTACATTAGGTTGAATGTGAGGACAGTTACTCATCAAAGACATTGCGAAGTGGTTGCGCTATGTGGTGAATTGGCAGGAGTTAGAATTCATGGGCCATTGGATCGGGTTCCAGTGACCTAATGGTCTACGAGCTCGCCTTGTAACCAGGAGGTCCTGGGTTCGAACCCCGGTGAGTGCGTACTGATGAAGAGTCCCAAACTAGGCTGACAATACAGCTGTCCAGTACTCCCAGGTTTTCCAATGGTTCTCTAACCAATGTCAGCTCATGATGAAATTCTCCAACCAACCAAAAAAGTATCAGTCTGGCGAATCCATACACTGGTTAGCGAATTTTGAGTACCTTGTTAAAATTACTGTTCAAATTATTATTTTAAAAAATCAGACAAAAATGGAGAGAAAAATATACATATACTGCATGTTACTGACTATTATTAACACTTACTCTTTGGAAACCTTCTTCGTTTAGTTCACGTCTTGGCGGTAGTCTATTCTCCATACTAGCGATACGACCATCTTGTAGTTCATGCAGTAACTTTTTAATATTATTAAAAACACTCTGACATTCACGTTGACCAGGAGCACTTTCACTATTGAAATAAAAGTTATCAATTACTTCTTAATGAAATTTTTTGCAAAGAAATGTTTAAAATTTCATCCTAAACAAAACGAATAAGAACAGCCAAACAGCAGTGTTTGAAAAATAAACTATCATATTCTTCGTTGTTAAAACAGTGAACCAATGGGGTATGCATCTCAGAGTATGTAAGCAAGTTTTGATAATATGCAAATATTGTCCGCAGTCAGAATAAAATAAATATTCTTTAAAGTCTATTAATTTCTTATAAACCATTTAACTGGGTTTTATTTGTAGGATTGAAAATGAATAATTGGGTGGAAATAGAAAGAATCTACAACAAAGTTAGGAATAGGAGAAGAAGACTGCGTTGGGCACCTAGTGTGGTGGTCATTAATGGATAGTTACACATCCTTCATTTATATGACAGCTGAGCATCATCCATAACGATTGAAGTCAAATGATAGTCTGGGTCTCTTAACTCAGCTGGTATAGAACCAAAGCTAATAATCTGGAGGCTACCCTGTTCGAATCGTACAACGACCCATAAAACTGAATGACTTTCGGATGTTTAGTTTATTTATTTAAAAGTAATAACTTTCACTTCAGTTTTACACGAAATTGATGAATACTTATAAGTTAGACAAAGAAACATCTATTCCGGCCGCTTTAGACATCTAGATAGATTCTAGCTCCAGTATGGACGTAATTTTCACTGCTACATTGTACAGAAACGGAACTAACGGTGCACTTACAACCTAAACTGAGAGTATTTACAAACGTATTAGGAAACTTTTTATCGAAAATTTATTTAGATGTATTAAAACAAAACAAAAAATGTCAATTTATGTTTTCATTCCGAGTGGAACATAAGATTTCCAGCTTTGGAATTTCAGTAACCGTAGTGCAGTTTTCACGGGGTTAGATTGTTACCCTCACTGTCAACTTTCCTTCTTTTCCAAGTTTACTATTGAAAAGTAAACTAGACAAAGATCAGGACTACATTGGCTCGGAGTCGTACCTGGATTTCCCGCGTGTTTGGAGAACATTCTATCATTGAATCACAGACACACCATTCATAAATAAATAGAAACAACATTCTTTCTTATGGCGAAAAGGGATATTATTATTATCATTATTATTATGCAGAGAAATAAACGAATGAAATAGGAGAATAAAAGATATTTTCACTGAAAAAATATGCAAATTAACAACTTACCGCATAGCAGTGGCCAAAACCTTAATACTATTAGAAAGATCTTTACTAGCTATCGAGAAAGCCATAAAACTACTTTCTGATGGTCCCGTTTTTGATGTGGACAGTAAATTTTGAGCCGATCGTAGTACAGTTTGTGTAGCATTCAAACTTTCAAGGCCAGCTATACAAACAGGACGTTGAGCCTATTAGTACATGTAAAAAATATGAAGAATTAGATTCTAGTACTTTCGGGAAAGACAAATGCTACACCATAGAGTCAGCATCAACATGTTAAATAATTATGAATTGAAAACTATAAATCGACTAAACTAGAGGTTTGCACAAATGTGCAGTAGTTCAATTTTTCATACTATAAAAAATATGCATAAAGGTGGGGAAACCAGATGCATCGAAACTATGATGCAGGAGAATGCACACGAGAAAGAATGACTAGATGAATTCAGCAGATTACAAAGAGTAAATTTATCTACACTAATGAGAACGATTTCGGGCCATATCACCAAGCATCAACGATCATTACTTCTTAATATTACCAGGACCCAAACGAAGCCATTCTGCACCACTCTATATGGAAAAAACAAACAGTCGGAGATATCATAGACTAGTGGCATATTACTGACTGACCACTTCTAACTCTTTTCTAATCTAATCCTATATCATCTAACATTATTCGTTGAGGAAGGCGGTGACTCAGCATATTATTAACAGAGTGATTCGCCAATACTTTAATCGGCAAAACATCATTATAGAAACAGGTAAATATAGAATTCAGTTAATATTGTCATCCGTTTAGTTAGCCATACGAAAGGAGTAAACGACTGCGAACAATATAAATGGAAGAGGAGAGTAAATAATGGGATAAAGTTTAGCAGCAGGAGTTAAAGTTTGAAAAATGACAAGGAAAGAATATACCTGTACCACAACAAATGATTCAAGGTTATATTACAGGTAGTCTACGATTGCTGAGTTTATACACAATGAGTACTCAATCCAGACAGTCTACACTTACATTCATCTCTCAGACCAAAAATCATACACGTTATGAATCGGTGTCATATTTTGGTCCGATCAACAATTACTTATTTCTGACCCAATCCTACTTCAATTGACTTAGCTCATCACGCTCGACACATCCTAACCATTATTTATTCACTATTTTATTTTATTCCTTTACGTTCCCAATGGAATATAGGGCTTCAAGCTAGAGCTTAGAAGTACAGCCAGCAGTGGTATTTATTACTTTTAAGGGATGGGGTTGCTAGCCTCATGCCTGACCTTCCTTCTTTACCAGTCTTATTACTGCCTTAAAGAAGTAAAGGAGTGTGTCGGCCGGAGATCGAACTCCGAACCACCTTCGTGGTTGGTGAGCATTCTACCGCTGTGTCACCGACGCACAATATCCTAACCATATCTATCAATAACCTTAAGTAAACACCTAAGATCGAAAACCTTCAATATTTTTATATCTTCTACTTCCAGCGATCATATCACAGGCAGAAAAGAACGAACTGCTGAGCATTGCCACCTAGTTTTGGCAAAATGATTAATAAATAAACCAATTGGTTATTATGTAAACATTAAAAAATGAACTGTAATCATTCGAAAATAACTTCAATATTTGTGTTCATCTAAAGATTTATGCAGAACCTAACTGACACATCAGAAGTGAAAGGCTCCTTCAAACATATGATTATCCGTTATTTCAGAGAGGCAAATATGATCGAAAAGTTAGATGAGAAAAATTACCGCTTTAGTTGTAGTAGTAATTTTCCTTTGTGGTGTTATCAAATCAGCAAATTGTGGTTCAGTTGTTACCAGTTTAACCAAATTAGCAACGTTAGCACTAACAGCTTGTGCATTTGCCCATGTTTGCTGACGATTTGATTCAGTCCGTTCACCATTTATATCAGAAGCTACAGTGCTACCACGATGTTGAATAAGTGATGTAATTGACTGCATAGTTTGTTTAGTAAGATTATTCAAATGTTGCCTAGCTTCAGGAATGGTAGTCTGATTTGATACCTGACTACAAGCTTCACATAACGTTTTTGCACTACGCGCCATTTCAGTTGACAGAGCAATTACCTATCAATAAAAATGAAATATTATGTTAGAATATATTATAGATAAATCAATAAAGTGTGGAGTATAGTAATACAAGGGAATACAGTGTTTCATTCACATAATAGCAAACTAATAAAACAATACATCTAGTTTCGGTGCCTTAAAGTGCATTATACACTTCAGTAGTCTTTTAATTATAATGGCATTTATTGGTTTCCCATATGATCTATCTCGAATGTACACTTTTTTCTCCAATGAGCCTAAATCAGTCCAAAGTATTTGTTAAATTTATTAGCTTTATTCTAACTATTCTCCATTCTTTTTTCCATATGCTCATATCTACAATAAAAGGTGATAGGTTGAAATGAATTGTATAATAAGTCTTTGAATTAACAGTGAATCAATTTCTTTGTACATTTCCTCTTTCAGAAAAAAAATATATCTCCTAACTTTCTTATACAAAATCATATATATGCAGTAGTGCTGTGGTGACAGATGGTTGCTAGCCGAATTGGTTGACAGTAATTGAGGTCAATGTTAGTCATGTGAAAACAAGGTCAAGATGGACAGGCGGATACAGTTAACATATGGATGAACTGACACAGCCACAAGAGATGCAAGGTTAACTTTGTGTGAGAAACAACCAATCAACAGACTGTATTTTCTACTAACATTAACCTGCAGTAATGTACATCAAAATCTATAAATATGTGTTGGTTTTCCGTAATAAACGTTCTGTTGCCTGGCCCTTGTCTTCTGTTGTTACAGTGCAACTACTAAAAGAAATTCATTGATATCACATCAAAGATGTAAATGAATGGCTAAAGTTCAACAACAATATACATTTTCATGCGCTAATTCATGAATGGACTGTACTAAACGCCTAACTGGACTTTATGAAACAGATAGATATTACAACTAATATAACTCAGTCAAATAAAATAGATGGTTCAGAGCATTGAATCACCGTGTTACAGTTAACAAACATTTTAAAATAAATAATTACGGAGATAAATATTTACATAATATTATGATTTCTAGTAGAGAAATAATTAACAAAGAATGTTGTTTAAAATATGGTAACGTCCCGTACATTACTGGTAACCCTATGTATACCATTAAAGCCTTCGTCCCTTCACACATAGTGTCTGTGAAACTTATTAAGCATCAACAGACGATGAACCACTTGAAATTCTCGGCTTCAGATGGTGGAATTATTTTTATAGATAGATAACCTGTTAGCTTCAACTGCGATTCGGTTGAATATATCCAATGACTAAAGAGTTCACTATAGACATGGCTTCAGAGGAATGGCCATTATCCGGGCACGTTTAGCGTAGGACCTTACAGATGTAGGTGGCACGGCTCTCCATTCTCTTTCTTTTGTCGACTTTTGACAATATATATATATATATATATATATATATATATATATATATATATATATATATATATAACAACAATGAGATAGAAAGTAAGCATTAACTATCTTCGTAGACAGACATCATGCTTACTCGACGATTATTCACATTTGGTTCACATATAGCATCACAAGCACTTTGTATTTCTTTTTGGCTTTGAATGAACAAGTCTAAATCTACCAGTGAGCCAGTATTATCACCACCCGTACTGATTTCTCTTCTATTCTCATAACGGTCAGCTAATCCAATTAAATATGCAGCCTGTAATTCATTTAAAAAAATGAGATAAAAAGCATTAATATTATTTTATTTACGAAAAAGAGGAAAGGATGCGAGATTCTGTTTTATATATATAGGAATGAAACCATAAATAAGCAGTGAATCTGTCTTCTATACACACTTAATGTTAACTAAGATTTTCCCTTCAAATAGATAGCTTCCCGTTAAGTTGGAGAATGATATGTGGAACTCCCTATAAGGATATCTATTAATTCGATCCTAATTAGAACATTATTGTTTTTATTGTTCCGAAGTGTTATGAAGTAAGGGTAACTTCACTCACTATGGTTTTGCGTGATAGTTGAGTTTGGATTACCTTGTCTGTCCATCTACTCGTTTCTCCGTTTCACATCATTGACATAAAGATTACATTTATGTGTCCCGTATAGTATAAACCATCATATGTTATAGATAGCTATAAATAATTTAATGGCCAGTATCAATAAAACAGTTGAAATTAAGAAATATTTGACTACTGATTACTATTCAGTAACTGGTTATTATACTGTTTAATTGATGATACTTAATCAGTGAGAAACAAGACATAAGCTTCATTCTATTTGAGACTTGTCAGCTGGATATACCTGCAACTCAATGAGTGATGGTGTTCCCAGTGGAGCTAGAATGAGACACTCATCGTTTCAACCATCAAAGCGTTATCCACCAGACTGATGAACCATTAAAGCCGAATTTCGCTTGTACTTCAGTTCATATTTAATTCCCAGATAAGGAGAATATACAGATGTTCTATTTTAAGCATGGGATAAAAATACAAAGTGGATTGATTGTTAAGATTGTAACATTGATGACTGAATTGTCATTACAAGTTTATATTTTTATGTAAGTCTGCCTTACTGTTATGCAAAGGTCACATTGTATACGCGTAAAACATCCACACACCACAAGGTATCACATCTATCTATCATGACACAGATGTCAATGTTTGGATGATTATGATAAACAGATTAATTCAGGGGAATAAAGTCAATGGGATGAAATAACTTGAACATAGTACATAAGATGAATTTGTGTCATCAGTTAGCATAGTTTAACCAGGTACAATTGATAATGGGTGTTGTCCTCAATTATTTAATAACAGTAATACTAATCTATAATGTAATAATATTATTATTCAGTAAGAGCGAAATTAAGACATTGTAGTAATGTAAAGGAAGAACATGGACAATGTTATTTAACATATTCTTTTCCTTGTTGCATATATCCATATTGATACAGTATTACTTACTAAATAACGCTTCCAGAATAACTGATATTTCACAGTTATATTATCTGTAACTTCATTTTTATAGTTCTAAGTCTTCTTCTTCTTCTTTTCTTATTAATTATGGGAAGAGAGTAGAGTTTTGAAGATAACTGGAACAGATATTGAGTCATTTTTATAGTATAGTTTTTACTCTCTGGTTCTGTTCTGTTGAGTTAGATTTTAGGAGTCATTTTGCTTAGTTCTATTGTATGGTTATGTGTGAATATTTGTAATGTTATAGCTGGGTTTCTTTCCGAATTTCTACAAATCTTGATTTGCCAAGTTTCTCCACTCCAATAGTTTAATTCAACCCAACCAAATGATCAGACCTCACAATCAGTAAGTGGTGCTAAATAAACTAATTAATTTATTCCTCATCACCAACTCAACACTAATGCATATATATATATATATATATATATATGTTTTACATCAAAATTATACTAATCCTGTGGTAATGTTAGTTATAAGAATGATCAGTTTTAAGGTGTAAAACGGGCAAAAATAATTACGCGGTTCAAGATCGGTTAATTTCTAGAGGTTAGCAGCAATTTATTACAAAATCAATAATTTGTAAAGTAATAATAACTAGGACGAACATATGAATGAACTACGTAAAAATTCCATGATACAAATAAGTTAATTAAATTAACTAGAAAAATAATCATAACAAAATAACGTCATGTGACTATTACAAGCGATAGGAGTTGTCACTTGTAAGACTGTATACATATTATTTGAATGACAAAGAAAGTAGCTGTTCAAATTTCTTTCGAACACAGATTCTGTTTGTTTAGATGAATTCCAACTGCTTCTGTTATATGTATGCGTATGCTCGTAGAGCATTTGTAAGGTTGGGTAAAATGTGATAAATAACTTTAAAAGCTTTGTTAGTGTCAACTTGATGTCCTGTATCAACGAGATAAGCTAGTGTGGGGCTGTACAACGCTGCATTTGGTCCTTTGCCTAACCAAAATAGGTGATGTTCGGAAATTCTATAATGGAAATTGGCTTATCCGTATGCTTAATGGGAGCAGCTAAACTGATAAATACACATGGAGGAGGTGAAATTAAGCAGTTTGTCTTTACTCCGTGAATTAAGAATTGGTTGACTGGTGAATAAATAGTATAACTTAGATACGTTAGAAGTCCCTTTGAAAGCTATTCTCAGACGTTGTGATGAAATCTCACCATTAACATCTCCTGTGGATTGTAGTCTTAGGATTCTTTGGGAGCTGTGGGCGGTTAAATATTCAAGTGAATTCCATTGGGAATAGTGGCATGAAGCTTATCATAAATCAAGTATATTACATTTTGTTAATTTATAACTTTTTTTTATACAAAAATAACACTGAAAAGCATACCTGAGCAGTTTCTTCAACCAACTGACAAACAGAATTAGCACACTGACGCACAGCATAACTGAATTCATTAGATTTTTGTTCTCGAGCTGATGTAGACATTGATCTTAGACTTTCAGCCAATGGCTTCAAATTATTGAAAGAAACAAATTTAATAACATAAATAAGTGAATAACAAAATTTTAAATTATTACATTAACTTGTAAATGATATATTTTTTTATCATAGCCTGATTCCACACAGTATTTTGGTACAACTATGGAATTTTCAGTATGTGATATCGGTAGCCCAAATTTAGCAGGCCGACCATTGATATCAGGTGTGCTGTATACTGTATAATGTAAAAGGACTACATTTTAAGTCTATGTTGTCTGTGTATAAGGATAGAAGTCAGGATTTCCAAATAAACAGACTTGTTAGCACAATATAAGAGGAAAATCATTTCCTTAGTGAACTCTGATGAAGTGACGCCAGTTTTTCCCCTTCTCAGTGAAGTGTAAATGGTTTTTTTTTGATGGAGAAGGAAAACAAGTTATTCATGAGTAACATGAAACTCTTCAGGAAAAAGATATATTGATTAATTGCTATAACATGCACGACGTATAAACTAGTTGAAAACCTCAAAAAGGCATGCAGAATTTAGATTTGACTGTTCACTGTCATTCGTATCGTAGATCCTTTAGACTGTCATAAAAACATGTAGTTATCAACAAGAGTCATATAAGTTTAAGACGATAGACGTACATCATTAAAATAATGTTCCTATGTAAATTTCGTCGTGAACCGAAATAAAAGAATCACTCGAAAAAGATGGAGTGGTGAAAATATTTGTTTTGTGCTAGGATGGGGTTCTTCAGCTGTGTGAGCCAACAATAGCATAGAGGATCGGGACCATAACCTCCAAGTTACAAGGCAGACTCGTTAACCTTTCTGCCATTAGGATAGAATCCATGAATTCAGTACAGTTAATTCACAGCTGAACTTCTTAGTTAGACATACCAAACAGCGAAATTTTTACTTCATTATTTGAATAGAAAAACGTTGGGTTCAACAAAAATAATTCTATTGCATGAAATCTTTACTATTGCCAGAAACAACAGAACAAACAAGAATTATATAGGGTGAATATTCATTCACTGATGCATAATCGCACATGTACATTGAATACAGAAATGACTGATGATAGTTTTCATTTACCTCTAAACTTTTAGCAACAGCATCTACACAATCATAATAACTATGCTGATTCAATGGTCTGTTAGGATTTTGCAGTAATGGACGCAGTGTTTCTAAGCGTCGAAGTGCCGCTTCACATTCTCGTTGATCAGGACTGACACTTGAAGTGCAAATTGTCAATAACTGACTTATACTTTCTGTGACATCTCTAGATTAGACAAGAAAAAGGAAGTGAACAGAGGAGATAAAAAAAAGCAATCTATAAAGAAAATGTGAATTTCAAACAGAAATACAAATTATTGAAGAGAAAAAAAGCTGTTATAAAGTCAGTTGTCATAAAAACATTATTAACAAGTAAACACTACTATAAAAGTTTTGCTTATATCCTAAATTTGAGCTAGACAACTTCACTTGCAAAGCTTTCATCATCATTCTAGACAACATTTTCAACGCTAACTTCAATGATCCTTTAATAAATACTGACTATCTCGAAATTGATAATAACGACAATATTCATGAGTAATTATTGACGGTAATTTATAAATAGAAATACCACAAGCTAACTGTTCGATAACTGACCACACGCTCATCAATTTATGACTTCGACACTTATATATATATATATTCTTTGAGTACCGTTCGGAACATACACCTTCCAATTTTGAAGTTTCAGCAGATGTAGTGTTGTTTTTACGGAACAGGAGAGCTAGCCCCACGCCCAACCTCCCCTCTTTTCCGGGTATACCACCATCTAGTAAATTAGGCGGGGTTTAGGATAGCATGGGCACGTACGCGGTTGGTAATCATTCTACCAGTTAAGAAAATTAACTAGTGATCATTTTTACAATACTAAAGAGAAATATATAGTAAAATTTAGAACAGTGCATGTAAGCAAACAACATTGTTTTTAACTAGATCTTTTCAGGCTTCGTTATGTTCTATATAACCATTACGTGTAAAACAATCGTTGTAATTTGTCAATAGGATGATAACGTGGCTTTAAACTGTGCACTTTATAATAATAATTGTATTATTATTATGATGTAAATGTAAATTGTCGCTAAACACCTTTAAATATTCAAAATAAATAACAATGAAGTAAAAATACTTTACCGAGCTGCTGACTGGAATTTCCCTCTTAAATTCTCTGCTTCAGGTTGAGCACAAACTTTGCCAGCTTCATTCATTAAAACATAACTTTGGTCTGATACATTGATAAGTCCATTGAGCAGATCAGAGTTTACAACTGGTTCACATGGCTGATTACTTGATGACATTTCACTGCAGGTCGATAACTCAATGCCTTTATCAGTTAAATAATCATAAGCCCCAGTAAAGCGGCAAGTCATTCGTCTAAATGTTCCAGGTGAATATGAAGATAATAGGTCTCCAGTAGCCTAAGCACAAAGAAAGACGAAGTAAAAAAGAGACATGAAGATAAAGAATGCATGCTTATTTCATGGTTAGTATAATTAAATCACAAACTGTATTGTCAAAATATCAGTACAAATAAATACAACAGATAATACGAAACTCAATTAATGGTGGAGAAGTTTCACTACGTCTGAGTTGAACATACGAAACAGAATATGGAACCGGCGTACACCACCTCAAATTACCATATTCCCAAGAGGCATTAGCAAGAAAATGTTATTCATAAAAATTAGAGGACAAGACAATATAAATGTTACCTAGAAAGACCAGAGAGAATAAATAACAAGGAACTCTAACAGGCAGCGAACCAGCTGACAGCCTATTACTTAACAAATATATAGAAAATGAAGGTGGGTTGGGTATACGCTGAGGATACTTCTAATTGGCATCACACGTCGGGTCCCTGAGTAGAACGTGAGTGGGAAGAGGTGAGTTGGGTGTTAGAAAAACAAGTGAAGAAATTAAACCTGGTGGGCGATTATGGAGCCAAGTGAAAATGACTGCAGAGAAGAATGCAGTGGAGACGTGGTCCTGAAGCTGTGTGTTCCACTCAAAACACAAGGAAAGAATAATAATAATAATTTCTACGAGTTGATCACGGACTGATATCAGTTAGAGAACCATTGATAACCAGGGAGTACTGGACAGCTGCCGTTTCATCCTAGTTTGGGAATCATCGGCAGTACGCACCCACTGGGATTCGAACCCAGGACCTTCCGTTTACAAGGCAAGCTCGTATACCATTTAGCCACTAGGACCCGACTCAATGACTCATAAATTATAAGTTCTACCAATTCATGATTTAGCGCGACCCCAACCATTGTCGTTGGTGGGACATCCATCCACACACGTGACATCTAATTGGACCTCACTGGTCACGACTTCTCACTAGAACTCCAGGAAACTCCATCCTGTAGCAAGTCACTAGCGAGCATCAGATTAATTTTCTATAGTTTGGTTTGTAAGGGTCAGTTATGTTTTTACGAGTTGATCACGGACTGATATCAGTTAGAGAACCATTGAAAACCAGGGAGTACTGGACAGCTGTTCGAATCCCAGTGGGTGCGTACTGCCGATGATTCCCAAACTAGGATGAAACAGCAGCTGTTCAGTACTCCCTGATTTTCAATGGTTCTCTAACTGATATCAGTCCGTGATCAACTCGTAAAACATAACTAACCTTACAAACCAAACTATAGGAAATAATAATAATTACCTAAATCTCTAGATTTTATTGGATGAAGTAAACCACAGCTATGACTTTAAGCCATAGTAGATAAAAATATTTGATCAACTGTCTGTCCTAAAGTGATCTCATGTCAAATTAACAATCAACAGATAAAAAAGTTTTTAAAACATTCTGATTAGATTTCTTGTCATATATTCTGGTGTAAGCTGAACATTAGATAAGAATATTCTGACAACTATTTAGTGGAACGATAACTTAACTAATTCATTTACTTCACTCAGAATCAACTTGACTGATTTATCATTTTCAGTAATATGATGAGGAAATTGACAGACATTGGCGCAAATTTATTTCTACTACTATGTAGTCTTTGTAATCTTATGCACCTTTACTGGACCTGTATTCACTTATTGATTCTTCATATCGTTTAATATTCGTTTTTATTTGATTTGTTATTACTGTTTAATTTCACTGTGTATAATATTTCAAAATGTGACTAACCACTTAGATTGATGCTATTTTTCATTTTTAAATCTTCTGTAAGAAACTATTAGGTTAACACGTGAAAGAGAAACTATAACATTTGGCTACATCAACGCGCATACACCAGTTCACTTGCTCCTATGGAGTGAAGTACATTGATCAAAGAATGCGTCCGCTTGCAAAACGTGCTCGGGAACACAATCCAGTCTAATAGAGGGTGCACGTGTATCTATAGTTTGACACCAGAACAACTCGTGAATTCAGGGTGCGCAGTTTGATTTGAGAAATCTTTCAAGGTTTTATACACGATCCCAACATATTTCTCAAGGGAAATAAAATCAAGAAACCTGGAAACAGCTGAAGCAATAACAATTAGAAAATTCAGGCCAATGCCATGTATCCGAAGGAAGTACGCCCAACCTTTGCCTTTACGATGGCCATCATAAACAGTCTTGTTTTCTCAACAAAATAATTATCCAATTTTTTTATCTGAATTCCTTGTTTATTTGATATAAGAATAAAACTTGGGCACTGTGGTAGAATGTAATTCCATTATGGGTAAATTTTTATTTTGATAGAGTCTCACAGTGTTATACAGTAATATTTACTGATGACGTTTCGAGCACAATTTATTGCTCATAATCATATATATATATATATATATATATATATAACTCATATTCTTTAAGGAAAAGAAAGATAAAAACAACTGTTCTCTTTTGTAGTCTTTAGGAAATGTTAAAAATTTAGAAACTAAATAGGTCAAACTGCATCAGTTGCTTGCTGTTTCACACATTCTGAAATTCATGCTTTGTGGACAAGTATGACTGCTTGATTACCTTAAGGTTGAAAATTTAGTTATCATAACTAAGACTAATTAGTCAAATCTGATTGACCGACTTATTAAATTAGAAATGTGAGAAAACGACTACAGTTCAAGCCGCCTCATTTCAAAAAACTACATATAAAAGCAGAGAAAAGAGATGCAACAAAACTACAATAAACTAAAATGTACGGGAGGGGTGAGGGAAGGAGGAGAAACGATTATGTGGAAATTCTTATGCATTTTTAGAGCCTAGAAGATCACAAGTTGTGAATATATCCGAGTCTCAGCAAACGACTTTAAACCATATCACCAACACTCACTACTAACCATTCAAGAACTTCAGATAGTCTACATCTACCTACGTGGCTCAAACAAACAATCAAACACTTCGTGGATTGATATTATTACTTTGATCTGGCTACACTCAACTATTTTGTAACTTGGTTTTATATCAGCTAACATTATTCAACGAAGAAGGCAACAGCTCGGCATGCGTAAACACATGTCCTGACAATCTCAGTTGATGAAGTTTCACTAGCTCATTGATTGACTCTACGCCTTACTTAATCAATTACTGATTATATAATACCAATTAACATGGGAGATAGAATACAGATACCTTTGGTCAAGGACGGCTTGTCTCTTCATATCTTTCTTCTTCAACGGCCATGTATTATGGCCATAAATAAGGACGCGATGAAGTGCTATATAGAAACACCTACATTGATGGATAGCCGGATATTATGCCTTAGCTAAAGAAGATTCAATTTAGCAAGTGCCAATTGAGCCTTTTTTTCAGTACTGAGAGTTTGTCAGTAATTAGCTCATTAGGACTGATGCAGGTTTCCGGATAGGTAGTGTAAGATGAATTCAATTCCCATCCTTGAATCAAGTCAACCTGTCCCGGATCAGCCTAGTGTTGTTGCAACCCAATTATCCATGCCTAACGTGTCTATCCCAATTTGTTTAATGAACTGTGTGTGTTTCTTTACTTCGATCTGTTTAGTCAGACAGTTGAACTCATGACCCAATCAGAGTATTTTTGTGAACTGTTATTTTGCTGACCCATGTCTTATTTTGTACTATTCTGTCGAGTTTATCTTATTTATTTATTGGTTAAGTAGCCAATTAAATTCTATCTTTGTGCCTATGCTCTGTCTATCTCTTACTTGGGTTCATCTTCTACTGACTGCTTACCTGAACGGTCGTGTCTAATCCGGCTAGTTCGTAATTTTGGCTTTAACGTTATTCCGCTCTGATAGCGGTACCTTGCTTTCTGTTAAGCGTTGTGTTTTGTACTCTTGAAACCGTTAAGGTTTGTTGTATATATAATTATTGATTTGTTTATTAATAGTACCGTAGAAATAGTGACCGGCTTCTTGTTTGTTCTGGACCGGGATAGCCTTTATCTACGCGTGACTTAATTTCAAGCGATATTGCGCTTACAGGTAGAGTGGTCAATAAGCTCAACCATTTTACTCTATTTCTAAAATAGAAGTCGGTTCAAAACAATCCTGCATAATCATCTCACATCTGACAAGGCAGGACAGGACGCCAAACATATTTCAACTTTTGTTGAAGGTCTTCAAAAGATTCTGCATTTTATCAGTGCCTTCACCTAAATAGACGATATCATCCAGATGAATGAGATTATCACCCGAGAACAAGCTGATCCCTCAAAAACACTCAACTTAAATAGTTATATCCATTAGTATATGTATAATGAAATTAAAGCAGAATGATAATAGGGGATATCCCTGCTTTATATTAACAGATAAACATTCTCAGTACCTAACCACAATCAGTCATATAACAGTAAACAATACTTATCATTAATAAATCTTATTAATCTAGTTTCTTTAATCTGTTCATTATAACCATGAATCATTTGTGATACCCTTCAATAAATTACGACTTATGGTAGTAGAAAATCATTCACGCATTCATGATAGATGGTCCAAAATTTCATTATCTCATTATGTTGTTTAAATTTTTCTTTTAAATTAATTTACTTCTGTTACTCAAATCATATACACAATATCTTCTACAGTCGTCATTTATATGTACTATAAACTCAGATGATTTATTCATCATTTATTGGGCTTATTGAATTGACCAGAAATTTAGGGGTGAAATAAGCATTCATAGTAAAATTCTAAACCATCTTATTGAAATTCTAAGTCAATAGTAAACAATTCATTCAGCGATAACCACCACTAGAACAAGAATAGGCGGCTTCTTCTTTCAAGGAATATTTTGTAAGCATATAAGCACAATTACAAAAAATTTCATGATTTATTTACAGAATTGACACTAGCAGTTCAACAGGCGAGAAAATCCTATTCATTACAAGATTAACTTAATAAATTAAGGGCTGAATATATTTCTGATGAAATGACACTGTGCGAATTAATACATGTGTAAAAGTTGGGCACTGTGGTAGTAAGTAATTCCGTATTACAGGATTTTCATCATGAGCTGGCATTAGTTAGAGAACCATTGGAAAACCTGGGAGTACTGGACAGCTGTATTGTCAGCCTAGTTTGGGACTCTTCATCAGTACGCACCCACCGGGATTCGAACCCAGGACCTCCTGGTTACAAGGCGAGCTCGTATACCATTAAGCCACTGGGACCCGATCCAATGGCCCATGAATTCTAACTTCTGCCAATTCACGACATAGCGCGACCCCTAGCCAATGTCTTCGGCGACTATTTGTCCTCACGCCCGACCTGCTGCACCCTACTGGTCACGACTTCTCACTAGAACCCCAGGCAACTACCTACCTGAATAGGGCAGGTCGCTAGTGAGCATCTCATTGGTATTCAAGTGTTGGTTTGTAGGGATTTGATTGGTTACAGGATTTTCATCATGAGCTGATATTAGTTAGAGAACCATTGGAAAACCTGGGAGTACTGGACAGTATGTAGAGAAATGTAAATATAAAATAAATAATGATAGTAGTGATACTACTTCTACTACTAGTGATAATAATAATAATAATAATAATAATAATAATAATAATAATGGTAATATTAACGACATGCATGTCAAACATGCGCAAGACAACACCAACAATAAAGAATCTAAATCATCAGTAGTAATTCCATACAAGGAAGGAACCTCGGAAACCTTACGCAGAACTCTTAACAAGACAGGAATAAAAGTGGCATTCAAACACCCCACAAACTCAATTAGAAACAAGCTTTGTCGGTTAAATAATGGATTATCTATTACCCTGCAATGATTGTCAGGTCAAATACATAGGTCAAACTAGTAGAACAGGGGCAGTCAGACTAGCCGAGCATAAAAACCTAGCAAAATCTAGATTAGTCGACCCGAATAAAATAAGAAATCTAGAGAATAGTTCAGCTATAGCACTACATGTAATCACACACAACCATACAATAGGATGGGATAGGATGACAGTTTTAAAATCTAATGTCACAGGGTTGAGGGAGAGATTGATAAAAGAAGCCTTGTTTATCGAATCAACTGCAAATACGTGTAGTAGTAATGATTCAACACCTGTCTCAGATATCTGGAAAATCCTACTACCCCTACGACAAATAGGAGAGAACAAAGAAAACTATAAAACTCAAGTTTCGAAGTCGTGTGATTATAATTGATATGATTATGAACAATAAATTTTGTTCGAAACGCCATCCGGTAAATGAGACACTGTGTGAACCATACATTATTCTCTTAAAGAAGCCTATATCTATATATAGGGGAAGACGGAGCAGAGGTAGAGGAGTAAAATATGCCCAGCAAATGCTATTGTTCAGTAATCAGTAAAATAAGGAATCTTATTTCATTTGGTAAGGGGCTAAAACATCCTCAAATATTACACAGTATAGAATGAGATAAATTCGACAAATAGAATTTAATAATATACAAAAAGGTATACACTCATGAATACATGCGTGAAGTATAAGTAGGAATGGTTAATTTTATTTAGCATTACTTACTTGATTAAATTCTACAGCTGCTTGAGTTAAATCTGCTTGTTTTCTTTGATATTCATCCGGTTCAACAAATCTTGCTGTCAGTCTAGTTTGATTTGGTTGTGAAAATTGAATTAACTGAGAACGTTTTTGTTCAATTAAGTGAGTAGCTTCACTAATTTCTCTGTGTCCAGGTAAACCACATAGACAACGTGCTAGTGTTTCAATAAGTTGTGAAGTTAATTGTTGGCTATGACTGTGAACTGTTGCAGCATTAGTTGGTTGCTTTGAATCACATGCTATTCTGGCGTCTTTTGCTGCTCTAACTAATTCATATGATAGTTGGATAGCCTGTCGTGTATCTTGAACAATACCTCGACGTGTTGACTCTGCAACAGAACTGGAAACAATCGGTGAACCTGAAACAGTACTACCAAGGATAAGGTTATTTTTATCAGCTATAATACCACGTGTTGCTTGTACAAGTCCAGCCATAGCTGAAGCTAACTGGTCAGCTGACTGACCGGCTAACTCAGGTTGATTTAAAGCAGTTGAATCCATGTTCGCCATAGCATGTATAACAGAGTTTAACTTTTTAGCAGAATCACTTCCATCATGAACACTTGTATTAAGAAGATGACAACAGTCTTCCACCTAAACAAGAAACACAACAACAGTGTATACAGTCAACATACTTTATGGCAGATAAAACAATCAAAACAGATGAAAAAACAAAGGAAGAAAGCGAGTCAAATTCTAGCCCAAGTATCTTTCTCTTTTTTAAAACGAAATACTGTGTTTAATCCAAATTATTGTGATAAAAACTAATTTATTTAGAGTAATAAAGGAAAAATTGTTTATGAAGAAGATTTAATTGTCTATTAAAGAACAGACGTGATAATCTACAATAAAATTAAGTTTAAAAGACATTTTTCTTCCAAAAGAAAAAAACTCAGCGTGGAGATGTAAAAAGATTCTCAGCACTAAGTGACTCTATTTGGAGGCAAGAAATAACTGGTCAGCATAAATTGTATGAATCCCGACCGATAGCTGCTACCTTGACGTGGTGGTCGGGCTTGCATATCGCAATGACCCAACGAGCTACACTGGCTGGAACTTATGTTCCTGTAGGTCCTACCATGCCAGAAAGGTTGTTTGGATAGCGGTTAGACAAAAAGCAGCTACCCAATCCAATACTATGATCCAAACAAACTCACAAAATATCATGCCGGATCGGTCGGGGCCCGGATTAACAACGACCGCGCTTCCTGCTGCTGTGTCACAGGGCAGAGGTGATAAATATGCTACTGAGACACACCAAACAAGAAAGAACAATCAAAAACAGGCTGCGTGTGACCGGCCTCAAGCAGTTGTCCCCTGGACTCTGCGGTCACGCAACACTAACCTTTTCTCTCTCCCCTTCTCAGGCGTGAGGCTAGCAACCCCACCCTGTAAACAATGCTGCTACAGAAACTTCAATACGATGAGTCTCCTTGCCCCAAAAGAAAAAGTCTGTGTGGGGACATGGAATGTCCGCACCATGTACGAGATTGGCAAAGCTGCCCAGATCGCAAACGAAATGAAAAGATACGGAATTCAAGTACTGGGGATATGTGAAAGCAGATGGAACGGGAATGGACTCACCAAATTGTCGACGGGTGAGTCAGTGATCTACTCCGGTCACCCAGAAGACAACCACATGCGCACCGAGGGTGTGTCTATCATGATGTCACCATTGGCAACGAAGGCCCTGATACAATGGAAGGCGATCTCACCCAGGATAATGACCGCCAGATTCAACTTCAAAAGAAGGATAGTGTCAGTTATACAATGCTATGCACCAACAAACAACGCAGACCTCGAAAAGAAAGAAGAGTTCTACAGACAACTACAGGTAACAATGGACAATACTCCAGTCGGCGACATTAAAATACTAATGGGAGACATGAACGCCAAACTGGGATCAGACAACACAGGAAGGGAACTCATCATGGGTAGAGAAGCTCTCGGAGAAATGAATGAAAATGGAGAACTCTTCGCCTACTTCTGTGCCTTCAATGAACTAGTGATTGGTGGCAGCGTATACAAGCATAAGGATATCCACAAGGCTACATGGGTGTCACCAGACGGGCGAACCAAAAAACAAATTGACTTCATCTCAATGCTGCTCAAGGAAGTGGAGGCGCAGCCTACTGGACACGAAAGTAAGAAGAGGAGCAGATGTCGGCTCAGACCACTACCTCGTACAAGGGACAGTCCAAATCAAATTAAAAGCTTTCAGAGAAACAGGAGCTGCAGATAGACCACAAGCCAAGTTCAACACTCAAAAACTGAAGGACCAGAACACAAAGGACATCTTCACTGCAATCATAAGGAAAAGGTGGAGACACAAATCAACACTAGCGAAGAGACCAGCGTCGAAAAACACTGCAACAACCTGAAAGTGGCGTGGAGTCAAACCTGCATGGGAGTTCTAGGCAGAGAGAAGAGACAGGACAAACAGTGGCTCACTACGGACACTTGGAAAATAAAAGAAGAGAGAGGGATGGTGAAACAAAAGATTCTCCAGTGCACCGACGAGCAACAAAAACGGGATTCGAATGCGAGCTACAATGCACTGAACAAAAGAGTAATGAAGAGTGCCAGGGAAGACAAAAGAAAATATTATGAAGCCATGGCAAATGAAGAAGAACAAGCTGCAGGCAAAGGAGACCTCGCAACACTCTACCAAACAACTAGGTACCTATCGGGCAAAAGTTCGACACAAATTAAGCCGGTGAAGGATGACAATGGAAAGTCACTAACCAAAGAAGTGGAGCAAAGAAAAAACTGGGCTGAACACTTCAAAAGACTTCTAAATCGATCGCCACCTACAACGCGCCCAACAATACCAACAACCGAGACAGAACTACCAGTGAACACCAACCCCCCGACGAAATCAGAAGTCCTGAAGGCAATCAAGATGCTAAAAGCTAGAAAAGCAGCAGGACCAGATGGAATCCCAGCAGAAGCATTGAAAATGGACCCAAAGACAACAGCGGACTTGATGACGCCACTACTGGAGAAGGTGTGGAAAGAAGGCAGAGTACCCGAGGATTGGAAGAAAGGATACTTATTCAGACTACCAAAGAAAGGAGACTTAAGTCAATGCAAGAACTGGCGCGGAATTATGCTCCTGTCCATCCCAAGCAAAATACTAAGCCGCATCATCCTGGAGAGAATCAAACATGCCCTGGATGAAAAACTTCGACCGGAACAGGCTAGATTCAGGAGAAACAAGTCATGCATTGATCAAATCGCCACATTACGGATCATCATTGAACAAAGCTTGGAGTAGCAGTCACCTCTCTATCTCAACTTCATCGACTTTGTAAAGGCCTTTGACAGCGTCGATCGAGAGGTGCTTTGGCAACTACTTCGCTACCATGGTGTGCCACCGACAATTATACATCTCATCCAACAGCTGTACGACGATGCTGCATGCCAAGTAATCCACAACGAGAAACTTACGGAATCCTTCGAAGTGAGGACAGGAGTAAGACAAGGCTGGCTGCCTACTATCGCCAATGATTCTCCTCATTGCAGTAGACTGGATAATGCGACAAACAGTGGGCAATGAGGAAACAGGCATAAAATGGACTCACATAAAAACCTTGGAGGATCCGGACTTCGCCGATGATAAATGTCTGATTTCCCACAAACTGGAAGATGTGCAAGCGAAAAGTAACAAGTTGGCAGAAGAAGCACCAAAGATAGGACTTCAGGTGAACATAGAGAAAACAGAGGTGATGAAGATTCCTGGACAACACCACCAACAGCAACAACAACAACAACTGACAACAATCAGGATAAATGGAAGGAACCTGAAAGAAACAACCTCTTTTACCTACCTTGGAAGCATCGTTTCAACTACAGGCGGAACTGACGAGGATATCAAAGCGAGAATCGGAAAAGCAAGACAAGCTTTCACTACTCTCAAGTCTGTGTGGAGGTCAACAACACTCAGCATCAAAAATAAGATCCGGATTTTCAACTCCAATGTGAAGTCAGTGCTACTATACGGATCAGAGACTTGGCGCGTCATAAAGAGCATCTCAAACAAACTACAAACCTTCATTAACAGTTGTCTTCGCTCAATACTCAAGATCAGATGGCCAGAAAAGATCAGCAACAGGGATCTTTGGGAGCGAACCAACCAGGAACCGATTGTGAAACAAATAGGCAGGAAGAAATGGAAATGCATTGGCCATACTCTGAGGAAACCATCAAGTGACATCACTAGACAAGCCATCGCTCGAGTGGAACCCGAAAGGGAAGCGGCGAGTTGGTCGTCAGTGCAAGGGTGACGTGGAGGAGGTCATGTGAAGAGGAGATGAAAACGTGTGGGCAGACATGGAGCCAGGTGAAGACTCTAGCAGAGAACCGAACGCAATGGAGACTCACGGCCGAAGCCCTATGTTCCTCTAGGAATTAAAGGAAACAATAATCATATAATATTAACAATAAGTTGTATGAATACATTTTCATTGATAACATGTCATTTATTTTAGAATTCTTATGCATCGGGTGCATCGGTGGCACAGAGGTTAGGACGCCCGCCGTGGTCCAACTTCAAATCATATCCCTGCAAACTAACGCTTAAAAATAAGTAATCATACTTGCCAATATTGGTCAGTTCACCACGGTAACGACCCTGTTTTTTTAAATAACTTGATTTTTATTTTCTAACTCTCTATTACTCTTCTATTTCTTTCGAACTTTTATGCAATATCACATTCTCACCCCTCCTCCTTTAATTCTATGAGCACCCTGATTACAGCTCATTCAATAAGTTATTTATCTCATTACTTAACTGAAACACTCTTATTCAACTCCGCTTATGTATTGATAAATATTAGCAACTATGATTATGACAACCCATCTGAGTCTTTTTAAATATCCTCTTTTGTGAAAAATTTGTATATAAATGCGATTGTATACCTAAAGTAAATGAATTAACCGAAAAAAGCCTCTTCTATGAACTACTTGTTTTGGATTTTCATTAATAAATGATTCTACTTTGTTAATTATCTCTTATTATAAACATGTAATTGATAATCTCCTCTAAGGGACTGAACAAGTTAACTTCAACTCAAAAATGTATAACGTCCAGTTAAATAAAAAGTAGGGGAGAAGAGCACTAGTCTGTCTGCATATCAATTTATAGAGAAGCAATCTAGAACTTTAAAGCGTAAGCATGGAATCAACTTGTGCATCACTATAATTTTTTTAAATGATCAAAATACTGATGAAATTTACTTACTTTTTGTTCTGGTATAGGAGTTAATATTCCTTGAGCTAAACTAGACTCCACTGCAGTTACTTCTTCAGATAAACGCGTCAATTTAGCTAATGCACCATCTAATTGCAAATGACGAGCTAGAGGTGCAGCTCGTAGTAAACATGTAACTAATGTTTCTAAAGCAGTAGCCAGTTGACTATTCGAATTTTCTAAGGCTGCTTGAATAGCTGGATCAGACAGTGTTGGCGCTAGTGATTTACTGGATCGCACCATTGCAGTGCATGGCTAAAAGAAGAATGTAAATTTCTTCGTTAAAATTTAATGTAGTAACTTTTAAAAACGAAAAAGGACAAAAGAGCATATTTACAACGAAACCAATGGAGATGATTCTGCTCCACAGAAAAAATTACACATTAACCACTGGCTCAAATCTTGTCAGGATTCATATTTCCCTCTATCCTTAGTTAACATGTTCATATATGTATGAATAAGAAAACAAGAATTAGGTTGTGAATTCAAATAGAGTAAGTGGAGATTAGAGAAAGAGACTGAAATATGATGATCCATGCAAATTAATTTCTGTGCATTATAAGTTTTAGGTGTCATACATCCAATCGCAGTGGATAACGTGTAATTCTTTTATTAATAAAGTAATACTTAAGTCGTTATTCAAGACAGACAAGAATATAGGTCATAAATAGTACTTGGTATTATTTATATGTATATATAGAAATGTAAACATTAGATGAAAAATTACGCAAGCAATTCGACAGATCCATCCAACAGAAAATGAGGTAGTGAAGGGACTACAGTCAACTAGAAATTATGTACACATAAGAACTTGCGAAGATTTGATTTAATTCAAGGTAGATTTCGTCAAGAAGTTACACTTGTTGAGTGTTCTTTGGTTTTCACTTCTTTAGTTCGTAATGAAATATGCCGTAAAAGAAAGTCATTTTATGACAATAAAATGTACGATTAGTGCCAAGTAAAGTTCCATATGAGATTTCGGAAAATATAGAAATGATAAACCATAGTAAGTCAAGTGGTCTGCATGGGGACTAAGCTATCACAATCAGTACAGAAAAGTGGAATAGGATGACAATCTTAAAGATTGATGTAACTGTTTAATGTTCATCGAGTTTCAGAAGATCACACAATTTCCGTCATTATCATGAGCTACAAATATTCTGTATTATTTCACAAACGTAAATATATGAGATTCTCCGTGCTGCAATACTAGTATGGACGCCTAGATATTAAATTTAATAAAATTTCGGTCATATATACAATAGGGGCAAGCTGGATGCACTTCAGAGTTTGATGAAACAGCAATTGTTGTATCAGAGTTTCAGTGAGAAAATCAACACATTGACGAAGGTAAATTCAGTTAACAGATGTCAAGGTGGAAATCAAATGTTTGTTGTAGATTCCGCTGCTACCTAGACAGCTACTATATCAAAGCAGCCAATGAGGAAATTAGATTAACAAGTTGGTACTCACTAAAAAAACTATGGATGATTTTCATAACTTAGTAATTTGATCAATAAAATTTGGTGTTTGAAATAGCAGGTACTAGGTTTGAGCAACAATACGAACATAAACAGTCACTTAGATGTAAGCATATCCAGTTAAGAAGATTTAAACGAGACAAAATATGTATCCTAGATTGCATTATTAAAGATTAACAGACACTTATAACTTCCAATACTGCAGTAGATAGAACAAGAAGAAAAAGGTTATTAAGAAGAACTAGGAGATTATGACTGGGCTGTAAAAATGATAAAAATGAAACCATCAAACAGACAGATTCTCCTTCTACTGAGACTTTTGTTTAAGACAGACACCTTCATTCTTTAGAAAGTAGTATAAATTAGAAAAGCTTTCATTAGAAAATATCGTAAACACGATGACGTAGACGACGACAACAACAGCAACAACAAAAACAAAAGTAACACTGACTAACTAACTAACTGCCAGGTAACAATAACAAAATCTTTTTCTCTTTTTGCATATTTCCATTTCAACTTACTTGTATGAAACGTTCACAAGCGCCAATTAATTCAAGTAGTGTCATCGGATCACTTGGATGAGCACGTGATTCTCTAATTGTAATAACAGTTTTGGGAATAAGATTCGTGACATTTCTTGTATCATTATGTAGCTAAATGATAAACAAGTAAGGAAAGGAAGGAAAAAGTGTGGAAAAATTCTTGTTAAGTAAAACAGAGAGAAATCTATCATTCTTTTTAGAATAAAATCAATTTGGAAGACAAGGATAACACATGTTGTTTTTCTTTCACTTAGTCTATTTAAATTCATATGCAAATTTTTCCTGAAGAAAAGCTTACTGTTTTTCGATTAACTTCAGTTTTTTCTTCATACTTTTTGTTCCAAGGTGAACATGGGCACCAAGCGTCGAAGTTTCAGTAGTGATAGTGTTGTTTTTAAGGGGTGGGATCGCTTGCCTAATGCTCAACCTCCCATCTTTTCCAGGTTTACTTCTGTTTGTTAGACTAGGCAAGATTTAAGAGTGCGTCGATCGGGAATCGAGCCCGCATGCCTGGTGAGCAACCTAACATTGGAATTTAATTGACAGATCCAAATTTTCTATTTGTGACTGTTAAATAAATTTGAGAGAAAACAATCTTTCCGTTTATCTAACAAAGAACCCACGGCTTTCAACCCACAATGGAATAAAAAACTAAATAAGCAACGAATAGAGACGAATGAAATATGCCTAATGCAGAATGGATGACGTTACTTGTAAATAGGCCGGAAAAGCCCATGTATATATATATATATATATATATATATATATAGGAAACATCTATTGTATGTAGCAGGCAATTCTGGTGAACGAGAAATGTCAACACCCCTTTCTATGCAGACATTCAAGAATAATGTGCGCCTGCTTTCTGATGCGAGTTTATGAAGCATTAAATTTGTTGGTCTGAACGCTTAAAAGCTAAAAGTGAGTAAAATGAGAAACTGTGTACTGCTATCCCTGAAAATAATTCACCTGTCCTGTATGAGAATATCATTACATAGCTTAGACACTATGAAAACATAAATTTCAATCACTTTCTAAAAGAAAACACAAGAGATGAAATTTAGAAAGAAAATTCAACTAGTTAACTTACTTGATAACTATTACCACGAGAGTATTTTGTAGCCGCTTGACTAATATTTACTAACTGTGTAGCACCAGTAACTGTAGCACGTGCAGCAGCCTGTAAATTGTGTATTAGTCGTGTTTGGAATTGTTCCGCTCCAGCTGAATAAGCAAGTGAATTCAATTCATCTGCAGCATCACGTAATTCACTTTGTAGTCCTATGTTGTCTGGATTCGATGAACACGCCTAAAATATTTTAAAAAAGTACAAGAAGCAGAAAACGAATGGTGAGTAAAATCAGTTGTATTGAATACCTAAATTATAGTCAAACAAACATGTATACAATTTCAGAAATTACTAAGATGATATTTGGAAAACGGATAGCTTGATATTTACACATACTGTTATAAAGAATGTATTCTTAGACGAACTACACATGAGCAGCTAAACAGTTACACGGAAGCTGCAATGCTCGTATACTCACAGGAACATCGTACATCTCCCGGCCTACATATTTTGACTGAAATATACCGAAAGATCATCTTTCCTTTTTTCCGACAGATGGTAGATTCAAGGGTATGTGAATAAGACGTTTCAACATCATAAGATCACAATATTTATTTACTAGCATTTATACGACTACTTAAGTGAGGTATTACGATTGTTCTTCAGTATGAAACACACTTCTGGGTGTTATATTGTTCGATCAACTAGAAGAAAATGCGAAATGATCAATAGCTATGACCTTAGATATCTAGGAACCAGGAAGTACTGGTTTTAAGTTTAACACGATCAAGATTCCTACTTCAAACCCGATCATCAACCACACTCTATAAATAAAAGTCTGTCAATCTGAAACTATCGCAAATAATATAAAATATTTTTGTAGAGCCAGACGGTCGTTAGAAATAGGGTATGTTAAAACAGAGACAATTGTATTTTAAGATCAACTTACCTTAGCAGCATTGATCAAGTTAGTAGTGGCATCTGCTAACTGTTTAGCAGCATGGAATAAACGATTCTGTTTATCCGAATCATCTCCAGATTCTTCTGCTTGTGCTTTAATGTCAGCAATCATTAGAGCTGTAGCCTGTGCAAGACGACGTGCAGATGCAACCATACGTTGACCATCTGTAGTGTAATACTGTTTAAGGTCTTCATAAGCGGTCTGAAAACTATTCAATGCATCCCCTTGATATCCCTGACAGACAGTTATGAAAGTCAATAAGAAAAAACATGTGTTTGTTTAATCAGACAGCAGATAGACAAAACCTTTTTATTTCGTTATACTTTAAATAAATTGTATTATGAGTTTCATCCTGACAGTATAAATTATAGAAAATGTATGCGTCGGTATTTCAGCCATAGAATGCTACCCAACCACTCAGCTGGTCCGGGGTTCCACTCCCGGCCGACGCAATCCCAAACCTCCCCTAGGTGATAGTAAGTCAAGTAAAGAGGAAAGATTGGGTGGGCAGCTAGCAACCACACCCTGTAAAAATAAAGAATAACACCACTGCTAATGAAACATCAAAACTGAAAGCTTGAAGGTCTATGTCCCACTGAGAACCCAAATTAATAAAATAAAAATTATATATATAGTAAGGCAGTACTGAAGAAGACGCATTAACTAATTTTGGAAGATATATTAGCATAATCCAGAGTCAATGAGAATTAGAAAAATTAGAATACTTACAACCTCAGCTCTGAATATCAACTCGTATCAATCAGTAGTGTTTGACGCCATGCAATTATCCTCGCTTTCTTGATTACCACTTAAGGTATCAAGCAAATCACACACTGTTATCTAAATCATTTTTATCTCCGAAGGAAACCGGGAAAATTTCACCTTGAAATGTGTAGACAGCAAATCACTAATTCGACTCAATATTATGTTATTTTTCTACTTCGAGTTACACGGTCAATGCAAAGGACAAGTTATTTACGTGAGGGTTTATCCTACTATCCAACTAACCAGGCTAAAGGAGATGATGAAGGTTGTAAACTTAGGATTCATTGACTGAAAGTGAAACATTTGGGCTGAGGAACCACCCCCTTCACTAGTGAGATTACTACTTACGGTGGATATAATTCCAGAAGCTCACTACAATCTACAGATAAAGGCATTTTATATCTTTATAAAAGTAAAGCAGAAAGTAATATTAAGTAGGAAAAAAGTTTATTGGTGGTATCAGTATGTATCACATGGTTATTTTCATGTCATCAGTCTATGGCTTACAGAAATAAATGTCAGCGGGTGATATTTTTGACACATAAGTTTAAAAGTACCACTTTTGATAATTGACAAAGTAACTATTATTCAGGCAAATCTACTATCAGTCTAAGGAGGAAAGGAAAAAAGAAAGGACAATAATGATTTGTAAATAAAAAAACGAAAAGGGCATACAAAACAAACACCTCTTCAAGTATACCTAATATTATTATTATTGTATCCTTTAATTCCTAGAGGAACATAGGGCTTCGGCCGTGAGTCTCCATTGCGTTCGGTTCTCTGCTAGAGTCTTCACCTGGCTCCATGTCTGCCCACACGTTTTCATCTCCTCTTCACATGACCTCCTCCACGTCACCCTTGCACTGACGACCAACTCGCCGCTTCCCTTTCGGGTTCCACTCGAGCGATGGCTTGTCTAGTGATGTCACTTGATGGTTTCCTCAGAGTATGGCCAATGCATTTCCATTTCTTCCTGCCTATTTGTTTCACAATCGGTTCCTGGTTGGTTCGCTCCCAAAGATCCCTGTTGCTGATCTTTTCTGGCCATCTGATCTTGAGTATTGAGCGAAGACAACTGTTAATGAAGGTTTGTAGTTTGTTTGAGATGCTCTTTATGACGCGCCAAGTCTCTGATCCGTATAGTAGCACTGACTTCACATTGGAGTTGAAAATCCGGATCTTATTTTTGATGCTGAGTGTTGTTGACCTCCACACAGACTTGAGAGTAGTGAAAGCTTGTCTTGCTTTTCCGATTCTCGCTTTGATATCCTCGTCAGTTCCACCTGTAGTTGAAACGATGCTTCCAAGGTAGGTAAAAGAGGTTGTTTCTTTCAGGTTCCTTCCATTTATCCTGATTGTTGTCAGTTGTTGTTGTTGCTGTTGGTGGTGTTGCCCAGGAATTTTCATCACCTCTGTGATACCTAATAAGTAAGACGTTAATGTTATCTTGAAACAAGAAGAAAAACAGACTGCAAAAAGATAATAATAGTCTGTAATTGATAGAAAGTGGAAAAGAAAGAAAGAAAAAGAATACTACAGAAAAGTCTGTTTTCAGGTGATGTTGGTAAATATAAGGAGAGTTTATGGCCTGCAAATATGTATATGTGAAGAAGCTTTGAGAAGAAAAAAAAGGTGTCATCTTCAATTCCATTGTGGGTGGGAGAGGGTTATAATTCTAAGAAGTAATATAAGTAGGTGGTGAGAAAGGTTGATTACTGAATCTTTGTTCATACAATCTACACCCAACACATGTAATAGGAATGACACATCACCCATACCGGATTTACGGAAATTATTACTACCAACCAAATTAAGCGATGAAAAATAATGGAACTATATAAACGAAGTCAGAAGTTGTGATATGATATGATTATGAGCAGTAATAAATTGTGCTCGAAACGTCCTCAGTAAATATTACCGTATAACACTGTTGAGACTTTATCAAAATAAATTTTATCCATAATGGAATTCTACTCTACCATAGTGCACAAATTCTGTTCTTATGTCAGTGTCATCTTCAACTGTCTAATAAATTAAACTTATGCATGCCTTTTGAAATTGATTCACTGACTTATCAACTGTTTCCATTTAAATCAACTAATCATTGCATTTTGTGTAGTCATGCATACAGGCAAACATATCTTCTTCAAGCATTGTTTAATTATCTCTTATTTATAAATCCCATTAGGAGACTAAGAACCAATTAGTAGGAAACATTCGGTCACGATTCTGTGTTCACATCAATGATGAGTATCTGTAACACCAACTGAACCTATGTTTCCTCAAAGATTTGAATGCATAACACTGTGCTACAATTAGAGATATGATTAACTTTTTGTGAGCCCATGTAGGATATACTGACCGATCATCACGAGGGGTGTAATTAACAAAATATTGCGTAGTAGATCTTAGTGATGGTCGAATTCTATCAATAAAGGCATATATACTAATATAAGTATAAAACTTGGGCACTGTGGTAGAATATAACTCCATTATGGATAAGATTTTACTTTGATAAATCATACAGTATTGTACAGTTGTGCTCGAAATGTCATCAGTTAACATTACTGTACAAAGCTGTGTGATTTATCAAAATAAAATCTTATCCATGATGGAGTATATACACTAGTCCTATTGTAAAAAAAGTGGTTTGTTAATGTCCAATAGTGTCGTCTTAAACATTTAACTTTTGCCTGCAATTAGTGGAGTTACCTGTCAGTCTATTAGTAATGATTTTTTTGGTTTGTAAGTAATTGTTATTTACTATAGAATACAATGAGTGTACAACTACTTATAGTAGTCTGTGATGTGAAAAGTCAGATATTTAACATAAGGTTAGTGTATTATAGTCTGTCTTGGCATTTATATACATATTATATTATTATTATATATATTATTCAAAAGCAATAATATACCTTAAAAGATCCTTTAATTAAGTGTGCATTGAGTTGATCTAATGCATCTCTAACTTCCGTAGCTGCAGTTTCTGTTTCAATAATTGATTGTTGTACAGTTTGTGGATCCTCAGATGGAACATGAACAGTAGCACGTGATGCTTGAACTACACCGTCTACAGCCCATGTAACTTCACGAGCTGCTTCACTTAATTGTTGTTGACATGTTGGTTGATGAATAGTAGGCGCCAAAACCTAAATAAATTAAATAGATCATTATTATAAAGAGTCTTCCTTTGGAAAAAGCAACAAACTTAAGATTATTAAAAATAAGGTATCATAGTTGAAAAAAATCCAATGCAATTACAGTAAGCTCTACAAATGAAGACTAAGAACTGTATCATAGCTCACATTTATCATATTTTATCACATCACACCCAGGACTTCGAGTGAAACCCGAATGGAAAGCAAAGGATGGGGAATTCGAAGGTGACGTAGGGAAGATTATATGAAAACAAAATCAAAGCTTGAAGACAACAGCGAAACCAGACGATAGTGATAACAATGAACCGAGTGCACTAGACACATGTCGCTCAAACCATATGTTCTATCCGAAACGCAACAAATGAATAATAATAAACATAGATAAAATGAACAATATTAGTAAGTAAAGGTATATTACTTGGAAGATGAAACAGTTCAATGGATGATAGTTAGGAATATTTAAAAAAAACCCTGATAGACATAGAAAATAAAAAGGCTTAGGTTATTATCGCTCAGTTTATTGAGAGAGTAATCCAATTAATGAAGTTAGTGACATTCAATTTTCAAAATCTTATTACATGTCTCACATTTGTGTTTATCAGTCAATGACCCCTCTTTCTGAATATCATATTTGTAAGTATTGCACATCGTAGTAGGCAATGACTGACCATATAAGTTAGTACTTTTTAACAAAAATGGAATATACATTACAATAAGTTGCATTAGGAACTATGACAGTACCTGTCTTCAATAAGTCAATGCCTACTGTATATTTTCCAAGGTGGTGAATTTATTCATCATTTCATTAGCGTATAAAAGTGTACAATTAACTTTCAAAATACTTTCGATGACAATGTGAACATTAATACTAACTGATTCATATGTTATTTAGACATCATAAGTTTAATCTCATTTAGGGGCTGTGGGTGTACACAGTTAAAATGTTTCAGACTACAATATCAAAATATACATACACAGACATTACAGTTTAGTATTTCTTTGATTTGCATTTACTTTTCTTACATGATATCAATTTATGTATTGAAATCTAACTTGGTATTCATTAATTTATTGTTATTTTAACGAACCATATGCAATTATTAGTACTAATAGGCAACAACTACTTTAATTGAACAAACAGAAACCAGAGGTGATGAAGATACCTAACAGACAACATCAACAACAGCAAGCATTAATCACCACCAACGAGAGAAATGTTAAGGAAATCACTTCTTTCACTTATCTAGGCGTTATCGTTTCAACTATAGGTGGCACAAAAGAGGATATCAAAGGCAGGATAGGAAAAGCAAGATGAACCTTCGTATACTCGAAAACTGCTGTGCAAATCACCTGCATCCAGCATAAGGGACAAGATCAGAATCTTTAACAATAATGTCAACTCAGTGCTTCCGCATGGTTCAGATACTTGGTGGGTGTGTCCCCAGACGTGTTTCCAATATGTTGCATACTTTTACGAACATCTACCCTTGACCCATACTAAAGATCAGATAGCCAGAAGGAAAGGATCAGCAACAAGGAACTCCGGGAACAAACCACTCAAGAACCCATAATTCAATAAATAGCTCGAAGAAAATGGAACGAACACATTGATGAGACATCTGAATGATATTTGGCTTCTGACCCTCGAGTAGAATAAGAATGGAAAACAACGAGTTGGTGCCCAAGGGTGACATGGAGGAGATCGTCTGAGGAGTAAACGAAAGCTTATGGGTAGTCGTGGAACCAGCTAAAATAGACTATAGACAGCAGGATGAAAGAGAGATGTGAAGCTGAAAGCCTATTTTCCACTAGGAACCCAATGGAATAATAATAATATAATATTCCACCCACATAATGAAGACGAACTTTGTTGCTTTTTTTAAGTAACAGGAAGACATTTTATGAAGAATGTATTTAATAAGTATTATTTTTATACAGTGTAATGTTTCCCAGTATAAACAAATCCAGAAGAGAAATCCAGCCACTATTTTGTCTCATCCAAAATTAGAATAATAAGAATAAGATTCATAAGATCATTTTCATGTCTCTTTATTTAAAAAAAAGAAAAATTCAACTTACTTTGGTACAAGCCACCAGTTGACTAGTACATAAACCAGTCTGCGTAACCGAAGCAATTACACGTTGTTGAGCTTCAGGATCGGCGGTAATCTGTGAAGCTAACACTTTAGCCTTCACAACTAATCCAGCAGTTGCATTGGCTACAGCTTTAGCAAGTCCTAATAACTGGTCCTAAATTATTTCAAGCAGACAATAGATAGAACAAAAGTACTAAGAGCATAATAGATATTAAATATGAAGAAAAGAAAATACACAACGATATTTATATTATTTATTCATAGTTATGGTTTCTAGTTTATTTCGTTGGACTACATTGATCAGCTTCATTTTAGTAAATAGACTTTATCATGGGATACCTCGGTGCGTCGGTGGCATAGCGGTTAGGACGCTCGCCGACCATGCACATGGTCAGGGGTTCGATTCCCGGCCGATGCACTCCTTTACCTCGCTAAGCCAGAAATAATGCTGGTGAAGAGGAAAGGTTGGGCATGAGGCTAGCAACCCCATCTTGTAAAATAAACAAAGCTACAGAAACTTCAAGCCACTAGCTTGAAGTCCTATGTTCCACTGGGGAACGTGAAGGAAAAAAATGGGATACCTCAATATTACTAATGCTCACAAACTCAAAGTAATTCTCGTGCCTCAATAGTCAAGTAGCGATGGGTCCCACTGGAAACACCATCACCCACTAAGAGAGTAAGTATATCCAGTTGACAAGTACAGAAGAGAATGAAACGAGTGTCATACATTCCACTGCTAGTCACCAAACAAAAAAACAAGATATTAAACTTCTTTTGAAAAGAAAGGATGTTCAGTGGAAATACTCTTACTGTCTTCCTCCCACTGTAAATTTTATTGAATGAAATTAATTATTATTACCAGTTATTTTTACAGCTGGTTAATAAGTACTAGATGAATCCTATTTAAATTTACAAGAAATCTGAAAGAGGTCACTTTCTTCAATTATCTACGAAACATCGTTTCAACTACAGCTAGACAATATGAATGAGGATGACAAAACCAGAATCATGAAGGAAAGGTAGACCTTCATCAATCTGAAAATAGTTTGAAAATCTTCTACACTACATACAAAGTACAAAATGCAGATTTTCAACACCAATGTGAAATCACTTCTTTTCTTGGGTCCGAAGCTTGGCCAACGCATCACGAAAAGCATCTCCAACAGGCCATTGCGAACTTTTATCAACAGCTGCCTTCATTGGTTCTATATTGAGGATCAGATGACCAGAAACCAATTAGCAACAAGGAACTCTGGGAACGAACCAATCAGGAACCTATTGTTCAACAAATATTCCGGAGAAAATGGAGATGGATCAGACATACGCTGGGGAGGTCGTCGAATGACACGCCAGCCAGATAATCGCTCGAGTAGAACCCGAATGGGTGGAACACATGTCTGAGCATGATATGGAGACGACCATGTGAGGAGGAGATAAGAGACAATTGGCTAATGTGAAGCTAAAGAGGACCGCAGAGAATAGGATTAAGTGAAGATGTGCTACTGAAATCCTATGTTCCACTGGGAAACCAAGGGAACAATATAATAATAGTAGTGTAATAATTTGCAACTGTGATTAACAGTAAAACAACCCTGATGGTGATAATAATAATAATAATAATAATAATTGAAGCATGATGTGTAGGATGCATTATCCTAAATAAAGAAACGACCAGCTAACCGACGCACAGATAAACTCAAACAAATTGCAGCATGTCATTTTTGGTGAATTCAATTCTCTGAATGAATGACAGCACTTACAGGTATATCCAAATTACACATAACACGATACGTAGTTATCAACTTCTTTGTTCAGACATCTACAAAAAGCATATTTTCAGTCGACAGTTTTCAAAACCTAGATTTATTGAACACCGATGAGGTAACATTTACTGAAGACGACACTTTCGACTAACTGAATGACTGACTGCCTGATATTAATGGGTAGGCTCAGAAAGTTGTAAACAATTAAAAACTTACAAACCTACTAGAACAACAACAATAATAATCGTAACAGCATAAAAATATAATTAACAGACAAATAAAACTCAAACCTGATAAATTCTTTCTTCATCAGTTAAAATTAAATAATTTGAATTGAACAATTCATCGTCATCTCCACCATGCATAACATGACGTAATAAATCATTACTAGCTGCACCAACACGACTAGCTGCTTCAATAATTGCTTTACGTGAGCTACTTGAAACAGGGCCTTGTTGATTAGTTGTAGTGACACGATTAGCTTGATAAGTACCGTCATCTGAAGTTGGATAGATCTCTTCATGTGTCTATACACAAGATGATAAACAAATGTAAATTATTTATCTGATAAAAACAATAGTATATAAAGATAAAACAAATTTTCAAAAAATATCAGTGATAGAACAGCTTTATTTGATACAGTAATACTTCAAGTTTGATCGCGGACTGATATCAGTCAGAGGACCATCGAGAACCAGCGAGCACTATACAGCTGTCTCGTCCTAGGTTGGAGGTCTCCAGCAGTACGCACCCATGAGTCCACTTGAAATCTAGACCAAGACCTTTGGTTTACGAGGCGAGTTCGTTGACCATTCAGCCACTGGGAATTCCAGCTTATGTCGATTAGCTATATTTACTTATTGATGAGGACGTTCTGAGCACAATTTTCATTTATTTATTTTAGGTCTCGGATGTACTGCTCAGAATTCTCACTCTCAGTTAGTTTAGACAATTAACCAAGCTTGTCTCTACCCTGAAAAGAGATAAGAATGATCTAAGGTTCAAATATCTACTAGAATGCATTACCACATTCACTGTGTCATCAATTTACACAATTCCACTAATTCTTATCTAATAATAATGAATGTGAAGCGAATAATTTCCTTCCAAAAGAATTAAAATGATATCTGATATCACCTAACATTAAATACTTCCATATGCTTTTTAATACCTTCGAATTTTGATATTTATAACCGCATAAAAATTATTCATTTTTCTAATTCTAATGTAAATAAAGAGATTGACTGTTGTTTGTGACTAAATTTCTATTTCACTCCCTTTAATATTATGGTCTTGGGTTAGAAAAAAGAATGGTACACTTGAGAAAAAATATTCTTTTACGAGTTGATCACGGACTGATATCAGTTAGAGAACCATTGAAAACCAGGGAGTACTGGACAGCTGCTGTTTCATCCTAGTTTGGGAATCATCGGCAGTACGCACCCACTGGGATTCGAACCCAGGACCTTCCGGTTACAAGGCAAGCTCGTATACCATTCAGCCACTGGGACCCGATTCAATGGCTCATGAATTCTAACTTCTACCAATTCGTGATTTTAGCGCGACCCCAACTATTGTCGTTGGTGGAAATCCATCCACACGTGACTTCTAATTGGACCTCACTGGTCACGACTTCTCACTAGAACTGCAGGAAGCTCCAACCTGTAGCAAGTCACTAGCGAGCATCTAATCCTTACAAACCAAACTATAGAAAATTATTTTGATGCTCGCTAGTGACTTGCTACAGGATGGAGTTTCCTGGAGTTCTAGTGAGAAGTCGTGACCAGTGAGGTCCAATTAGATGTCACGTGTGTGGATGGATGTCCCACCAACGACAATGGTTGGGGTCGCGCTAAATCATGAATTGGTAGAACTTATAATTTATGAGTCATTGAGTCGGGTCCTAGTGGCTAAATGGTATACGAGCTTGCCTTGTAAACGGAAGGTCCTGGGTTCGAATCCCAGTGGGTGCGTACTGCCGATGATTCCCAAACTAGGATGAAACAGCAGCTGTCCAGTACTCCCTGGTTTTCAATGGTTCTCTAACTGATATCAGTCCGTGATCAACTCGTAAAACATAACTAATCCTTACAAACCAAACTATAGAAAAAAAAAAATATTCTACTCCGTTTCATCCAATGAGAAAGTAAACTAGTCCTAAACACCCTTTATCGAAAAATATTTGAAGGTAGGATCCTGTAGAAATTTAACGGAAAAAATATTTAGATTTATAGCAAAAATATTCATTCAGATATCTATAAAACACAAAATAATCGAGCAAAGAATATTCTTTTCGATAAATTCCTCTTCCGGCTCTACAATTATATATATGTTTATATACATAGAATATTTTAAATTAGTAGTTAATAACAGTATTCTATGTATATAAACATATATGTAATTGTAGAGCCGGAAGAGGAATTTATCGAAAGGAACATTCTTTGCTCGATTATTTAGATTTACTTAAAAATTTTATTCTGTACATTATTCATAAAATAAAATGTAAGGTAAGTGGACGAATTGATGGAATGGGTCATGTAACGTCATTAAATACTATCCAAAAGTTACTGGTTCGAATTCTGCCCTAACCAAAATTTTATTCAAACTCAATTGTCATATATGACAATAAACGAAAATAAATCGATTACCTGTCCCATGGCTAATGGTCGAGCTGATTGTAAAAGATCAGTGAATGCATCAGCAACATGACGAGCAGCTGACAATAAATTCTGGGTAGATTCTTCAGTTCGTTCAGCAATGATTGGTTGACCAGTTTGATCAGCTTTTAAAGCTCCTGATTCACGTCTTAGCACAGCAACACGTTTTAAATCATCGACAAAAGCAGGGAAGTGAATTGTGACAACACGGAATGATTGTTGCATCATCATTAAGTCATCACCAGGGTCGTGTATTTGATCCAATGATTGACCATGTTGTATAACACCAGCATCAACAGATTCAGCTCTGTTAGCTGAACGTAATGCTTGAGCGACAGCAGCATTCATAGCACCGACTTCATCTGTCACTTTCGCTTGACTAGCACCCATTGATTCACTTAACCAACGCTTAGATGCCTAAAATGAAATCATGAATAGATTAGAATTTTTATGCACAAATATGCTAGAGGATATTTTTTTCGACAGTGCCTAACAGTAGAATCTTAGATGTGCGTTTCATCTTATTTGGGACTCGTTAACTGAATACACCTGCCCCCTCAGTGAGTGATGGTGTCTCCATTGGCACTCAATATCAGTATCTTTCGCTTCAAACGCTAAATCGTTACCCACTAAGCCACCTATTGTGCAACCAGTATGACTTGAAATTATTTATTCGTATTTGTGTTCAAAGAACACACACACAAATGACACTGGTCAGTTCGGTTCAGATAAATTAATTCCGGAGGATGCATCTAAGAAATGTTAACTGTTACTTAGTAGAAAAAGAAAGTACACACTTTCATTTAATGAAGAGCCCACGTAATCAGTTAACTACTGTTAGGCAGTGAATAGATCTATTCTGCATTTAATTAGACAAAACTGAGTAACTAGTCATGCAAGTTTGATTTATAATTGTAACAATTGTAATCAAGTATAAGAATCGGTTAGATTGAATATATGTGTATCAAAGTTTGGTATTTGTGAACCTAGACCAACTACTATCTCAAGTATGTAAAACATAGACAAATTCAAACTGGGAAGATGAATTATATAATCGTGCTGAAAATTTTAAAGTATCCAACAATAAATAAAAGATAAACGAAACATACGTTATAAGTGTTCTTTTATTTAGCCTATTCACTTTAAATATAAACTTGCATTGAACAATTCGAAGTAATACCCAAAAACAAAATGAATAATAATAATTGAAATTACAAAGAAATTCCTTTATTTGATTACTTCAACCGTTTTTGTCCAGGGTATAAAATAAGCATTGAATCAGTTCTAACAAATTTTGCTTTATATGGTTTAATCCTATGACGTTCATGTAATTCACCTGTTTCATCTTTTTACAATCATAATCAATCAATGTTGAAATTATACTAGATTTAACCATTTAAGATAAGCTTCAAATTCATATAAACTACTCCTATTATTTTGCAAAAAATATCTGAGTTAAAATGCTATATATATATATATATATATATATATATATATATATATATATATATATAACAGGAAAAGCAATTAATATCTTTATCACAGCCGATTTAACCGAACCTATTAGAGTTGACTGACGTCAAATCTAATCAGCGTGACAAAGTTACAAGGAAAAGTTGTATCTTCCACTTGATTTTACTTTATGGATAAAATTTTATGTTGACAAAATCACACAGTGTTATTCAGTAATATTTAATGAGGACGTTTCGAGCACAACTTATTGCTCATAACTATATCAATGTACTCATACAACTTGGTATTAATATTTTCCATATTTGTGGTATGCGTTGGGTGTAGACTGTATGAAAACCTATATTACTTTCTATAATATTAACCCTCTAAAAAGTAATATAAGTAGGTGGTGAGAAAGGTTGATTACTGAATCTTTGTTCATACAATCTACACCCAACACATGTAATAGGAATGACACATCACCCATACCGGATTTACGGAAATTATTACTACCAACCAAATTAAGCGATGAAAAATAATGGAACTATATAAACGAAGTCAGAAGTTGTGATATGATATGATTATGAGCAGTAATAAATTGTGCTCGAAACGTCCTCAGTAAATATTACCGTATAACACTGTTGAGACTTTATCAAAATAAATTTTATCCATAATGGAATTCTACTCTACCAGAGTGCACAAGTTTTTTCCTTATATCACTATATTTTACAACTTTGTGATTTAACAATTAGAAAAAAATCCGCACATATTGGAAGCATAAATACATGACAACGGCATTCAACAAAGTAGAAGAAATTCAGGTCTACTCTTTATGCTACTTTGCATCAAAAATACACAAGTCTATACTAGCATGTGTCAGTAAAATCCCTGGTTTAGGTGAATAACCATGTACAGATTAATGTGAGTATATGTGCAAGCAAACAAATAAGAGAAAAAACGGACAAATAGCAAATCCTTATAACATGTATTCTCAGTACACTACAATTAATTCAATATAATGTAAACAGAATTCTCATTTAAAAACAACAACTCACTTCATCTGTTCCAACACCGAGTAAAGGACGTTCTGTTGGTGGACCAATATCTAGTTGTTCCTTAGCTGCTTGTAAAGTCTCCAAATCTTCATTAATTGTAACTAGTAAAGATCTCTGAGCTGGTGACATTTCTTGATAGTGGAAAATATGAGTCTGAGTAGAAAAAGAAATAAAGGACGGTAAACTTACTTATATTTTACCCACAAATATATGCATAATTTCAAAAGGACTTTAATCTCAGACTGAAATTAAGCATGGCAATCCAACTTATCAACTGATAGCAAGAGAAAGGTAGGATAAAGAGTGCAAAGACTAAGTATGCTTCAGATTTCGTCCCATTGGCTAAATGGATAACGAGCTCGCCAGATAACCAGAATGTACTGGGTTCCATCCATGGTGGAGTGATGGGTACGCCGTACTGATGAGTCCCAAACAAGGAAAAAACAGATAACCAGATTTCCCTGGTTTTCAATGGTTTCCTAACTGAAGTCAGTTCGTCATCAAACTTGAAATTGGACTCAGTAATTTGAAAGTTACGAAGGGAAGAGAACTACTTCTTATACACGTGCACAATAAAATTAAGTTAATTCTCAACCTATTCCACTTCTATATTGATGCTCTAATGGAAATATTTGAGTTGGAAAGTCAATGTTCTAAACTTTAGATATTCTTTATCATTTCAAACTTCTAACAGAAAACAGAATCAGAAAATTATTTCTAAAATTAAAACAAATCGAAAATAAATTTTTATCAGTAATTCATCAGATATAGAAGACTACACAGGATTAAAGTCGAAAGGGATGAAAGACACTTCATTCTATCGAAATCACCTAAAAATTAACTATGAATTGTCAGTATATATATATATATATATGTCTGCATAGGCACAAAAAATAATATATACGCGAAAGATTTGCTTACCCCACCAGTCATGAAGTTATCTGGTGACATTTGACGTGTTGTTGTAGTTGTTGTAAGCATACTTTGACCATCGACTAGTGTTGAATTTTCATCTGTGCCAAGGTTATTCTGCTGATGAGTAGACCATGTATCATGTATTTGATGATTAGATAATTCATTTTTTTGGTATTGTTGCTGATTGTATGGTTTTTCAGCTACACCATTTACAATTGTATCTTTACCACGACCTCTCACGGGAACACGCTGATGATGAACGATTGTAGCTCTGACAATAAGAAATACAGAATACATGTACATACTTAATTTTATGAAATTTAGAGTGGTAGTTCATTTTAAACTGTTGCATAACTTTATTTATTAATATTATTATTCAGGTGAATTATTTGATGAGACAGCTAGGATATGTGTTACGCATGCTGAGTCCCCATATCTTTCTATGAGAAATGTTAGCTGATACAGGATAAAACCAAAACGTAACATCGATCTATGAAATGGTTGACTTTTGTTTTGAGCCACGTGAGAAGTGTGGACAGTCTCACTGAGGTCCTTGGGATGGTAATTTGTAATCAAAGGTTAGAGACTGTTGAAAAAATGGTTGAAAGTTGTTCACCGTCAATCAGATGTATTCACTCCTTCCTATTATACTAATTTCGAGACGCTCCATTAGTCTTCATCTAACTGTTTTCTTTTCACCTGCAGATTTTCGTCCATTCTAGTTTCAATTATAGCACTCGTTATTGATCCACTGTTACTTTCTCGTAACAAAACGGAACCTGATATCTCTTGCGACTAGAATCCTTAGAATCTGCAGCCCTGAATCAGTAGAAGTGATCACTCTTTTGAGGAAGACACTACCTGAGAATCGCTATCCAACAGGCTTTATAAATAAACACAAAAAGCCGAAAATCAACAAAGAACAACCCATCTCTGTGCAGAAGAAGATACTATTCATGAATGTGGTGTTCAAAGGCAACCTTCCGGTTGACATCCCAAAGAGGAGAATATTTAAGGCCCTGAAAAAAATACTCTGCTGGTACTTTACGATTGGTATTCTTATGCCATCCATTGTTCTCCAACAGCTCTAAAGATAAACTATCTCTATGTGCATCTACCGATTTATTTGGTCATGTGTAGCGAGATATATAGGTCGTTCAATGCGTGTTTCATTTAAAAGAGTAAAAGAACATTATCCTGTTTGAATGCGAAAAGGTCACAGTAGATCAATAAGAAGTGCTATAATTGAACATATGTTCAACACTGGTCACTCAATATGTAGGGAGAATTCATTGTATTTTCATCACATTTTTCTTCAGCTTTTATGTGTGGTTTTTCGAAGTGTGGAACGAATGGGACGACTAATTTTACGCAAAGTTCTATATTGATAATACCGTTCAGTTCCCTCATTAAGTGTATTTGAACACCATATCCATTCGGTGCCTATGGTGATTTCATCTAACCTTTACATGAAATCAGTTCAAATGCATTAAAACAACATAAGTGATTAACGTTAAATTATGATAATGTAACTGAAGCCTATAGTGCATTGTTTCAAAATGACAAATGAAATTACCGACTCATTTATCAAAAACTTAAACTACCAATTTAAATAAGACATCTCCAAACTGCAATAAGACCAACATTTCATTTATTAAATTCGTCTATCATATATATTTATACACAACACACGATGTTAAAAATGAAAGCACAGAAACAATTATAGTTTATCATACATTATAACTGTAAATGAGTTAGAAAATTACAAACAATGATTATGTGTGAATAATTCCACACAATCCTAGTGATAAAATCAAAAAGTAGATATGATGAATTTAAGGACCACCTTGAGTAGTCAGTTAAACATAATGCTACTGAATTACAATTCATTAATTAAGGATCATGAAGAAATGTTCAATTTAATATTAAATTCTCATTACATCAATACTGACACTACATATTTTCATAAATACACATTAGAACTATAGCATTAGAACGAAAAAGATGATACTCTGATTGGAAATATAGATGAACAAAGGTGTTCAAAAGATAGTCTTGTAACTGTAAAACTTTTTGACAGCATGATGAATACACTCAGCACCAAAAATACTAAGGACTAGACACATGATATTGTTTCCTCTCTGGAGACCAATAGATACACTTATTACAGTCTAATAGGAGGTCAGTTGAGAACCCAAATAGATCAGTAGTAACGTTTTTGATTGAAGCACTGAGTGACAAGGGGTAGAAACTCTCAGGGAGAATCACTTCCTTCAAGGTTGCCAACAAGCAAGAATCTAAGGTCCAAGGTTCCTGCTGATTGCTGACCCCCGCCATCTAAAAGCAATCCAAAGAGCATTACGGTGGTGAATCACGTAGATGTGTGACTGCCTTCCAAACTTTACTGACAGACTTCAATGAGTACCACTATTAATCCATGGCGGCTTAAAACTTGTATATTTCAATTTTATATTTCATGTATGATAATAGGAGATTAGAGTATACGAGACATGTCATTGACTAATTTCCTAACATTACTTGCAAAAAGGAAAGGAATCGACATAACAACCGACAGAGTAAACCTTACAAAGATAACCAGAAACTATCCTGTTTATTCACATGAACTAATTACATGGTCGCTACTATTTATCCAAGGCAAAAACAGAATATTGTTCAAAGAAGCCTGGATTTACAACCAAAGGTGCACTCAAAGTAAATTCCAAATAATCGGATTAAAATACGAAACTTTATTTTGACTACTTGTTAATATATAAGTAGTTAAAATACCAGTAAAATTACTCATGATTTAATGGGACAATTTAAAACATGAAACTTTGTTTTCGATGCAGTATATTCCAACTTCAATTTCCGCTTCTTCTAAAAAAAGGCACTCAAAGATATAAGTGCAACACAAGTTATGAGATTGTGTTGTGATATGCCATTGTATCATAAATATATATGTCGGATTATTTAGCTTAATGACATCATGTCTGCAAATGCTTATTGTACTGGACAGAAATTAGTTTGAAACACCAGTGAGGATACATTCAGCAGGAGCACATGAGTTTTCACATATCAAAGCTGTAGCCAGTAAAGTTTACCATCGAATTGAATGTGAGAACAGATAATCACTAAAGTGTTGTGTTTTGCTAGAGATGGTAATATACAACTGATTGACAGAAACTTTTAATCATGGACAGTCAATACAATGCCTTAATAATAGACCTTAGTTCGTTATGAACATATAGTGTTGTGAGTTCGCAATGCTGAAGAATCCTAAACTACTAAAAAGAAACAACTTTTCAAAGTTGTCGACGTTAGCTCGTGATGAAATCTATCTTGAAGCAAGTAAATCACTTATAATCTGTTTATGTAATAACAATTTAAAGAACCTAAAAGAAACAAAACGTCGTCTACTATGTTATTAATGAAACCAAGAGTATTAGGTAAACAGATCTAAAGAACTGAATTGCATAACCACCTTTCAGCTCGAACATTTTCTTCATACATAGCAGATTCTTCATCACCCTGTAAACCTGGATGATCGGTAGCTTTCTGTTTTTTCAATATTATATCAATATAACCTGCAATTAGTTGAGAGATTTGTTCACCTTCTGATGTTTGTGCTGTGTAGTATTCATCTGGAGAGTATTCACCGAAGTCCTGTTTTTTAAAAGGGATAATGAGAAATATAGATTAATGATAAATGAAAAGTATTTGAATAAACATAAAAGGAAAAAAGATTAATATATCTGTAGTTGTTATACACTAACACAAATCGGCATTAGGAGGTAAAAAACAGTTCTAGTGTATTTACTACACATACTAATCATATGACTGGTACTACACTGTTAAGCAATATTTAGCGGAAAAAATACCAGTAAACTGGAAGAAATCCTGTAAACAAATTATAACTGACAGATCCAAATAACAAGACATCAAAATTGTCAATTGTATTCCCATTGGAAATAGTATAGGAGCTTTATACATATAACCAGAAAGCTTAGAGGATAACGAAGGATTAACCATCTGCGAATTGAACATTATTACATAAACTTACTAACTCAAAGTGAAAAAAAACATAACATTTCAGAAATATGAAAGGACTTCATTAACCACATGAATAGTCACACAGTAAGCAATGTATTACACCTCTGATATAAGGATTAATTAGAATTATTATTATTCGCGCACTACCTTCCGAGAGAAATCTAGGGCTACAGCATTACATTTTCACTGCACTCAATTCTATGCCGTCATTTTCATCAAGTGATCCCTAAAACGCCCACAAGCTTTTACTTTCGTTTCACAATCGTCTGCTCTGTCACTATCTCATAAGGACTGATGATACTACTGGATAGTTTAAAAACAGCTGGGAAACAGGTGCAATGGCTATGACTGAAAATTCAATACCTAAATCATTACAGTTCTACAAAACCATGCATCAGACAAAGTTTTGATGATTCAAAAAAGCATATAGAGAGAACAGAATTGTAATGATAACCATGGGATTAGGTATCAAATTAGAAAATAATATAGATTTAAAAATATGCATCAGTATAAATGATCGGAAGCCACAATACTATAGTAAGCATAGTGTGCTTTATTGGCTTAGGCACTTACTTGACTCATACAATCAATGAGTCCCATGAAAAAGCCGAATAGTGAAATAAACTTTGCATAGACACTACAGATAAATATACATAAATGAACAATACTACTTTTTTTTATTTCTATTTCAACACATCATTTAAAAAGGCTTCTAACTACTGATTTCGACCCATTGTCATAAATGATAATAAGAAATCTTAAAACAGCACACTATATAAAATCACTCCATATCAAATCAATAATCAAATTGTGATCTTTTCAGTTCTATACTTAATCCAGTAGATAGCGCGAAGTCTTTCAACCATTAGAGTTAATTAAGCCTTACAACTTTTCTCAATGAAATTATCTTTTACATAGTAGTACTTCACACCTAACACTAATTGAATGACTAAAATACTAACGTAGAACTTGGAACAAAACTGTGTCAGCTCAACAATTTACCGTACTTCAGAAAATTACCTATAAAGGTAGAAAAGCAGAAATGTAGTGAAATTGCAATAGATAAAGATGTACAACATTAAAGGATCATTAGAGAAGAGTATTTTGAGAATTTGGAAGATGACACACAAATAGTAAATGCATATGTTGCATAATATGTTGAATGAGTATCAGCCAGAAACATTCACATCTTACATCTTATACTTACTGCCTTCACCATGTATATTTTTGTCGGAATGACTGAAATCCTTACACCTGTAATGAATATACTTTATGGACTATAGAAAAAGACAGATCCACAATAATAATAATAATAAAACAATATTTAAAGTATTTAAGAGCACTTGAATATCTTTTCTTTCATTTACTTTACTGATTGGTTTCAAAGGAATATTTAAGTTGATTAAGTGGTCAGTGTACTCAAACTAGAAAGAATATCAATTCTGTTAAGGGACTTTACATTTTCTCATACGAAGTATTAGTAACAAGAGTTAATGAGAAGTAAAATTATGAACGAAATTTTATTGAAATGATGAATTTTAAACATGATATAGAATGATTGGATTAGTAGTGGAATAATCTAATCTTCAAATATGAATAACTGTTATAGTTAATGATGTAACACGGATGTGCTAATAAATTTTCTCTATTCTAACCTACCTATCAAATTTATTCATCATTGTCTTTACTATGACCAATTACTCTCGTATAAACGGCTATCACTTATGATTAAGCAAATATGTTTGTTATTTTATTCTTTCTACATGTATATGAACCTCATGGACTGATGACAGGCTTTCATTTGACCGTTCCTAATTCTTTCTCAAATTATTAATGAATATAATTCTATTTTATCCCAATGAATAAGATGTTATTTTGATAAATCACACAGTGTTGTACAGTAATATTAACTGATGATGTTTCGAGCACAAACTATTGCTCATAATCATATCAAGTTACTCACACAACATTTTTCTTTCATTTATATACATGTGTGAAATCGATTAGATATTGGATTAAAAATCAATGTTGAGATAATGTACATTCAGAAATAAAATCTTATCCATAATGGAGTTATGCTCTACCACAGTGCCCAAGTTCTATACTTATATTTTATCCCAATTTCTTCCATATATATACATTTAAAACAAGCAACAAAAGTTAATAAAGTAGGACTTAATGAATTCATCAAGTTTAGGTAGAACTCTTCAGCTGGATACTCTGCATACAAGGATATAAAATTAAGATAAAATGCAATACGGTTCAACGACATCACTTAAATAAACAATTAGTTATCAGTGAGTGAAAGAACCTGAATATATCAAGAATTGCGAACTAAGTTATATTGATAATAATAGTAATGCTAAATAATATTAACAAGAATAATAATAATGATAAAACGAGTTAATATAAAGGTAATGATAAAAAAGTTTTAAATCAATCAGAAATAAAAATAATAATAATACATATTACTATGGTAGATTTAAAGTGACCACCATTTCCTTTTGTGCACCAGAGACCTGCTTTATAAACTCTAATTGCACAAGCCTCCGCAATTGCAAGCATCTTTCCTGTTTGTTTGTCTGCTGAAAACAGTGAATGACTTGACAGTGCGTCGATATCATGTCCGCAGTCCACAAGATGCTTTGTTATTGGACTCTTAGGCACAGTGACTTCAGCTGTTTTCAACCACTTTGGCGAATTCTCCATCATGCGAGTAGACAATCGCCCTTTTGTACGATCTTGTATTTGCTTTCACAAACACACCCAAATTGATGTACGCAGTTTGGATAATAATTATTATTATTGATTATTCTTGTTGATACTATTTAGCATTACTATTATTATCAATATTACTTAGTTCGCAATTCTTGATGTATTCAGGTTCTTTCACTTACTGATGCTCGCTAGGGACTTGCTACAGGACGGAGTTTCCTGGAGTTCTAGTGAGATGTCATAACCAGTGAGGTCCATCCAGTCAAGTGTGAGGATGGATGTCCCACCGATGACATTGGTTGGTGGTCGCGCTAAATTAAGAATTGGTAGAAGTTAGAATTCATGGGCCATTGAAACGGATCCCAGTGGCTAAATGGTATACGAGCTTGCCTTATAACCGGAGGGTCCTGGGTTCGAACCCTAGTGAGTGCGCACTGCTGATGATTCCCAGCTGTTCAGTTCTCCGGTGCTGGTTTTCAATGGTTCTCTAACTGATATCAATCCGTGATCAACTCGTAAAAACAAAACTAATCCTTACAAACCAACTATAGAAAACTAATTGTTTATTTAAGTGATGTCGTTGAACCGTATTGCATTTTATCTTAATTTTATATCCTTGTATGCAGAGTATCCAGCTGAAGAGTTCTACCTAAACTTGATGAATTCATTAAGTCCTACTTTATTAACTTTCGTTGCTTGTTTCTAATTCGCATAGGAAAATAAATGTCTCCAATTTGCATAGATAAATTTCTATACTTGATACTGTTTGAGAAAATAAATTGCACTGATGATATTGTTTGATTAAGTGAAAATAAAGAAAAATACAGGATTTTGTGAATTTTTTGAACAAAATACATCCCCACTCCTACTTAACAAATGTAAGATGATACTACTCTTAAGAGTAGTTAGGCAATCTCTATTTAATTCATTCATCTTAAAAAACTGAATGAAAAAAGACGAATCTAAATAAAATCAAAATGAGAATAGTGAATTGAATAAAAAACGGAATAAACATTACTATTATTATTACTATTAATATTACCATAGTGAAGGCATGTGGTGATGCTGCCCATTTACAAATGGATGTAAGCGGCCAAATTTTCAATACTTCTTTAGTTTTCTCATCTAGTCGAACTACACTATCTTTTGTTATGCCTAATAAACGCGGTATAAGTTTATTTTTCCCTTTAATTCTTTCCTGTAAAAGAAAAAGCAAATAAATGAATGACAGATTAACAAGAAGTGATCAAAATAAAATTGTTCCGTTTTCATCAGACTTGTACAGCATGCAATTCAGTAAATTTCATAAAACTTATTGACAACTTATAAGAAATTAACTGATATCAAAGCAAACTGTAATCGTTGATCGATATAGACTGAAAAGTTATTGGAACAGGTGATTTAACAGATTTTGTGTCATTTTCTATCTTCACCATTGTTTAACTTTACTTTAGCTATAGCGAACCGAATCATTGAAAACTAAGGGAGCATTGGTTAGTTTGTTTCGTTTTAGTTTGTGAAATCTTCATGAAAGCAGGAGGGATGAAGTGCAGAACCTTCAGGTTATACGATGAGTTCATTCATTATTCACTGCTTTCTTTGAAATTTCTATTAAACACACTAAAACCAAGGTTCGGTTACAATAATTGTAAGCCAAAATAACGAGATGTGATTCATTCTTCAATTGTCTATTTATCGAGCAAAAAGCATGAAATCATATAGAATAAAAATATTAGGAGTACTTATTGGTTGATTATATATATATATCAATGTATTATGGTAAAGTAGGGAGAAGGATAGAATAATGAAAAAAACAAGTAGAAATTTTAAGAATTTCTATACAGAAATCACCTAACTATTATTAGTAAAATTGAATTGAGACAAGTAGACATAATCATTGAAGTAACACTGAAGATCAGTTCATGTAATAAGTCTAGTTACACTTCGATTGTACCATACCCACCTTCAGCTTGGGTGAAGCATTGAAATCGATCACTTTAGATTGTTTCAAACTCGTCTTTTAATGCTAATATACATGGCTTACTAGTGGAATATCAAAAGAAGACAAAGGTTGGATATATTCGTGTTTCTAAATTACTGTTAACATATAAGAGCAATAAGGCAGTCAGCAACTTTGAAACTGCTTATATAGATTTAGGTAATGGGGACGAAGCTAAAAGATTGTAAGTACTGTGGCCTTCAACATAATCATTATGTATGTATGATGTATAAATGGTATTGAGGAAGCTTAAGAGTATACTCAGATCAAAGCAATAAATAATCTTGAAAAGTCATGAAACCAGGCTTAGCTCTGTCAAGTTTCCATAGTTTGACTGACTGAGTTTCAACATAGAACCCTGCAAAGAAGTGCAACAGTTCAAGTCACCACACTTTATTCCGCACAAAGGTAGAGAAAAAAGAAATTCAAATGAACTATAATAGGCAGAAATGTACGGGAGAAAGAATAGTGACATGGGAGAATTCAAATAATGAATGCACCTCCATTAATAAAAACAACTTTGAGCCATATCACCAATAGCTTCCAACAAATGGTTCCTAACATCCTGAAGTCCCCAACCAGGCAGTCTACACTTCCTTATGTAGATCAGGGATTTCATAAACTGGTGACGTGTTTCGGTTTGACCATCCCCAGCTCTTTTCTAACCTAGTCCTATGTCAGTTAACATTGCACATCGAGGAAGGTAGTGGCTGGGCATGCACAACATATATCCTAGGCATTTTAGTCGATATACCTTCATAACCGCATCAAGTGACTTACCCTCCTTACCAAATACTCTACACATAACCTCAATATCACTCTCCATATCATATCAGGTGAAGAAATATTGCAAGTGTTAGACGCCAGTAAGTATGCTTATGTACCAAAGTGACAGAAACTGTTCAGCTGAGCTTACGATTAATATAAGTCTGATATTATTTCTATCTTTTAAAAAACGAAGTAAAATTACGATATGTGAGAAAACAAAAAGATAATATTTTACGGCCTAATATGGGTTGTTTCAGTAATTATTAACTGACACAGTGAATAAAGCATAAGCCACATAATTTCAATTGCTCGCAATATAATCTTTATTGAATAAAATATAAGTGAACGTAAAAGTGACAGTAAACTATTGCATTATTAAATACGTAACCTATTCGAATCAAGTCAACAGTTGAAAGTGTGACTGTAAGGCGATGGAGAATGATTATGTTTAATCAATGAATCAAGTTCCTACCATACTCTACATTTTATCACCGACATCAACAGCTAAAGAGTTTATCTAAACAATATAAAAGGTGAAATATGAATTCCTTAGATAAGTGAAAGTTGGGAGAGCTGAATCAATCAAACCATAATGATCACATATGACACAAGAAAGTTTGGAATTAGTTGTGTTCTCTAAGTTGGTTGGTTTAATTGAGGAGCTTTCGTCGTCCTTCTGAACAACATCTTCAGCGCAAGTTTTAGCATAAAATGAACTGAATTAAATTCTTCATGAATGATAGAATTGGATCTCCTGGTAACCATATTCGTGACTTGTAGTCGATTTACACCTGTACTGATCACTTTTATTGACTTGGATTTTGAAATTTCTCGTCACATGATTTACTTTTCATTAGTTGATAGATTTGGTCTATATTAACATGTTTGTTAATTGCTGATTCGCTTGAGTACCAGGCTTCTAAGAATTCTCTGGCACTTTTGGTGTTCCCTGTTTAAAATTTCGACATTATCCCAATCAAATCGATGTCCATAATTATCTACATGCATTGATATGAAAGTGTGCGTCGGTGACATAGCGGTTAGGACGCTCGCCGACCATGCACATGGCCCGGCGTTCGATTCCCGGCCGATGCACTCCTTTACCTCGCTAAGCCAGAAATAATGCTGGTGAAGAGGAAAGGTTGGGCATGAGGCTAGCAACCCCATCTTGTAAAATAAACAAAGCTACAGAAACTTCAAGCCACTAGCTTGAAGCCCTATGTTCCACTGAGGAACGTGAAGGAAAAAAATTGATATGAAAGAATATATTTCATGTCTTTTCACAGCTGATTTGTGTTCCTGGATTCTGATTCGAAGGGGACGCTCACTTCGACCGATGTAATGTCTGTTACAGTTCATACAATTTATTTTGTAAATGGTATTAATTTTATCTTCTTTTTCTATTGGATCTTTCGGTTTGCACAATATCGAATGAAGTGATTGGACTGGCTTGTGTGTTACATCTATTTCGAACGGTTTTAATATTCTGGCTGTTATTTAAGAGATATTTTTTATATATGGTAGAACGAATTTTCTTGTAGTCTTTGATGATGGTCTCTTTTCGGTGTTTTAACTCTATTTGAAACACTTTGATGAAATTGTGACAATATCCATTCTTTTTGAGGATGGTTAGTAGGTATTTTTCCTCTATTCTCTTCAATACAGGAGTGCTACAGTGTGTTTGAACTCTTTTAAACAATGTCTGCACACAGCTTCTTTTGTGGGTAGTTGGGTTATCGCCACTATATTTGAGTATTTGGTTTGTGTGCATTGTTTTTCTATAAACTTGTGTTTCCAAATTTCCTGTGTTAGTTCTCATGATTAAGACATTTAAAAATGGGATTTTATTAACTAATTCTTCTTCTCTTGTGAATTTGTTGTCTTCAGATAAGTTGTCTATTAATTTATGGGTATATTCCAAATCATTTCTTTATTACAAATGTATCATCAAGGTAACGTAACCAGAGTTTTGGTTTAGTTATAGGTAGAGCTATTAATTCTAATATTTGCATGACGGCTTCAGCTATTAATCCTGATGTGGGCGATCCCATTGGTGTTCATATATTTGAGTATTGGATTGGAAGTATGTTGTAAGGCATAATTTTATGAGTGCTATCCAAGTTGAACATTGCGTTTTTCTGTTCTTATTGCTATAGAGTAGTTGTTATATAGCTCCTTTTACTAGTTTAGGACCAATTGAAGTATACAATGCCGTGTCATCAAAGGAAACCATTATTTCATTGTCATCCACTTGAATGTTTTTGATTTTCTCTAAAAATTGTATTGACGAATGGATAGAATGGTCGCATGATTCTGTGAGGTATTTTAATTTCCTGAAAATTTCTGTAGATAGATTATATGATGGTGTTCCTGACAGCGAAACGATTAGTCGTAGGAAAGTATTTCATGCATACTTTTGAACAAAATTTTGTAAATCTAACTTGCAAAGGTATTCAAGTAGTGAATATATCATTGTAAGCGTAAATCGCATTACATGGTGCGTTGGCAATTTATACACAAGAACTAAATTTCCAGCATCTCATTTAAAAGATAAAACGATTAGTCAATGAATGAATACCCCTACATATATAAACTATAAAATAAGTAAAGATATAAACAAGCTTACTTTAACTAAAAAGAATGTAATTCCATAGGTTTTTAATGAACGACAAAAATGACAATATTTCACTTTGGCTTCTACTTCGCTTAAACCACAGAATTCTGCATGTTGTTGAAAGATTTTCTTCTCTAAGCTACGTATCTTTGCATATTCTTTTGGTAGGAAATCTTTCAAACTATATAAAATAAAAACAGAATGCAACAAGAATAAATAATAATAATAATGGGATGTAGTACATCGCTTCCTTGATTTAAGTAGGAAACAAGAAGTATTTTCACCTTGACACATTTCAAAGCTTTAAATGAATTACGTAGCAGGTCCTGAAACCTGACAAAGGTGTGAGTGTAATGGATAAATGCAATTATAAAACAAAAATGTTATCCATTTACGACGATAAAAGTAAATTCATAGCTGATGTCCCTTCTGATGATATCAGAAAATTACAAGGATAGGTAACATACCATTTAATAAAACTTCATGACACGGATGTTATTAACAAACAAAAGTTTAATTCTTTGAAACCATCCATGTGATCTGACTTTCCAAACCTTTATGGAATACTCAAGATCCATAAAGTTGATAACCATAAATTGGCAAAACGGTTAGTTGACACTTAAAGTATACAATAAACTATGCAAGCTCTCTTTGAAAGATACTTTCGAACTTACTGACTGTCATGTAAATATGAATACAAAAGATATGAAAATGTACTCTTTTGATGTTAATTCGGTCGGTCGGTCGGTTTTCAACATAGAACTTTGCACATATGTGCGGCAGTTCAAGTCGCCACACTCCATGTAGCACACAAAGCAACAGAAGAAAGTAGGAGAAATGCATATTAGAGGCAGTAAACAGAGGTGTGAGACAAAGGAATAGTAATAACGGAGAACAAAACAGTTTAATTGGAAATCATAAGTCACAAGGAGTGGATGCATCTGCGCCACTGAGAACGATTTTGAGCCATGTCACCAATAGTTTCCAACCATTGGATTTTACCGTCCCGAGGACCCCAACCAGGAAGTCTACATCTTCCTACGTGGCTTAGACTAACTGTTGTGGATTTCATTGACTGGTGCCATGTTTTCGTTTGACCGCCGCTAGCTCTTTTCCAGCCTGACCCTATATCAGCTAACATTGCCCGTCGGGGAAAGCGATGACTAGGCATACGTAGCACATGTCCTAACCATCTCAGTCGAAGTAATTTCACAGTCTCGTCGACTGATTTCCCCGCCTTACCTAGCACTCGACGCCTAACCTCAATATTGCTCACCTTATTATACCACTTCACGCGGGAGATAGAACGCAGACACCTATGATCGAAGACAGCTAGTCTATTCATGTCTTCTGCTCTCAATGGCCAGGTCTCACAGCCATAAAGGAGGACGGAGCGGACTGTTGAGCAGTACACACGCCCTTTGATCGATAGTCGGATATCACGTCTACGCCAGAGACGGCGTAAACTGGCGTATGCGAACCTAGCCCTCTGTATTCGTGCTGAGATTTCGTCGGAGATCAACCCGTTTGGGCTGATGGTACTTCCCAAGTAAGTGAAGCGGTCAACGTGCTCTACCACTTCACTTCCTATTTCTAATCTAGAGGTCGGTGAAGTCCAATCCTGCAGCATCATCTTACATTTTACAGGGGCGAATCGCATGCCAAACATGCGGAGATTGTTGCTCAGGGTGTTCAGTAGACTCTGCATTTTGTCAGGGTCCTCGCCTAGAAGGACTATATCGTCCGCATATTCTCAGTCAACGAGATTCTTCCCTGGTAGCAAGTCAATCCCTGAGTCGCTGAAGTGTGTTAGGGTTAAGTCCATTAGTACGTCTATGATGAAGTTGAGTAGGAATGGGGATAATGGGCATCCTTGACGGACGCCACTAGTCGTCACCACTTCAGATGACAACTCGCCATAAGCCCTCACCTGGCTGCATGAGTACGAGTAGAGTGCCTTAATCAGTGCAATGTATTTTCTCGGCATTCCCTTTACAGCTAAGCATCGCCAGAGAACCTCTCGGTTGATAGAATCGAATGCCGCCTTTAGGTCAAGAAATATAATGATTGTCGGACGCCGGTAGGAATGCCTATGTTCTAGAATCTGTCGAAAGGTGTAGATATGATCAATACACCCTCTTCCTGGCCTAAAACCTGCCTGGTTTTCTCGTGTTTGTGTCTCCCGAGCACCACTTAGTCTACGCAGTATTATTGAGCCTAGGATTTTAGATACTATATTAGTCAAGCTAATCCCTCTGTGATTATCACAAGAAGACTTGTCTCCCTTCTTGTATATCGGGATGATCAGTGACTCACACCAACCCGATGGGACTTCCTCTGATTCCCAGACGCTGCCTAGAACCTCAGTTAACGCAGACAGTAAACTGTCTCCACCGTACTTAAATACCTCTGGAGTCAATCCATCAGGTCCCGCTGCTTTGCCTTGCTTCAGATTAGTGACAGCTTTAGTAACCTCAGTTAAGGACGGCGGGCCAGTGTCTATATCCCATTCGGGTGTGTGCTGGATGGCGGGGAGGCTCAGTGTGGCTGTAGGCAAGTTAAATTGTTCCTCGAAGTGTTCTTTCCAGCGTTCGAGGCGTCTATCCTGAGAGCTAATTAAGGAGCCATTTTTCTCAGAAATAGTTTCACTTATGATTTGCCTTCTCCCACCCGTTTCCCTGATGAGTCTAAAGAGTTGCCTAGTGTTGCCTATCGCCGATGCTTTTTCCATCTCTTTCGCCTTTGCCAACCACCACTGTTCACGGTCCTTGCGGAGACTTTTCGTAAGTTTTCTTTTGTGCAGCTTTCGCTCCTCATTGAATTCGGAGCTCGCCGGAATAAGTCTTCTAGCATCTATCAGTTCGGATGAGGCAGTCGAAATCCAATGGTTTTTACTCACCCTTGGATATATATATATGATTGTAGAACCAGAAGAGGAAATTATCGAAAAGGATATTCTTTGCTCAATTTTTTTGTTTTTTCTAGATGTCTGAGTGAATAATTTAAATCATATAACACCTCATAACTTACTCTAAAAAATTTGGTTTAAATTTTTCAGCAACATAATTTCCAAACTGTACTTGGCATTGTATACCAGCTAGATAGATAGCTTCCTCTAACGAAACTGGATGAGTGCCTTTCAAGATGGCGTCTTTCAACTAGAATAAAATAATGAATAATGTTAAAGTGTTATTGCGGAAATAACTATTTTAGTGATGTTATAAGCTTAATAAATGTAAAGAACAACATTGGTAATTAACGATTAAATATTCTTATAACAAAAACAGGAAAAAGAATATAACATTAATTAAACAAAGACTGAAGACAGATGTGAAATAGAACCTTTTTAAAATTGATTGAGCAACTGTGATAAGCAGTTCATTTATTTGAATTCGAGTTGAATTACAAAGATGAGTTTCACTTCTATAAAAAGAAAACACAAAATAAAGCTATGGCTAAACTTAATGGTGACCTACAAGATCGCACTGACTTACACTGATGATAATTTCAACTTGGGAGTACTTTAACTTGCCGTTATATCGTAGATATGGTTTATAGCTTAAGGCATGGATTTCTGTTGTATTACTTCTTTCATTGCTTTGCGTTCCAAGTGAAACATAGAGCTCTAAGTTTTAGTCTTAGAAGTTTTAGTAGTGTTTGTATTATTACAGCGTGGGTTTGCTAGCCGCACAAACTCAGATACCTGACGGAACAATCTCACATTTTCAGGTAGCATGTGATTTCAGTGATGAGTATCTGTCACTCCTTCTGTATTCATGCACCTCATAAATGTTTCTAAGTCGTCAATTTGTCATCAGCTTTGAAGTTTGACATGAATACAATGTCCATCTTACAACTTTTTATTTCCTGTTGACTGGCTTTATTATTATTATTTTATTATTATTATTATTGTTCCCTTGGGTTCCCTAGTGGAACATAGGGCTTCAACTGCACGTCTCCACTTGCTTCTGTCTTCTGCTGTACTTTTCACTTGCATCCATGTTAATCCATACTGTTTCAGTTCCTCTTCACACGATCTCCTCCATGTCACCCTTGAACGTCCCACTCGTCGCTTCCCTTTCGGGTTCCACTCGAGGGCCTGACGCGCGATGTCACCCAGTGGCCTCCTCAGCGAGTGTTCAATCCATCTCCACTTTCTCCTGCATATTTGTTGAGCGATTGGTTCTTGCTTTGTTTGTTCCCATAGTTTCTTGTTGGTGATTCTTTCCGGCCATCTAATCTTCAGTATAGAACGAAGACAGCTGTTAGTAAAGGTCTGCAACCTGTTGGAAATATTCTTTGTGACCCGCCAAGTTTCTGATCCGTATAGCAAAACTGACTTGACGTTTGTATTGAAAATCCGAATTTTGTTGTTGATGCTGAGTGACGAAGATTTCCAGATTAGTTTCAGGTTGATGAATGTGTTTCTCGCCTTCCCGATTCTCGATTTGACATCCTCGTCCGTTCCTCATGTAGTTGAGACAATGCTCCCTAGATAAGTGAATGAAGTAACCTCTCTTTACTAGACTCTTTTTTATTGATGTGTTGCCTCTTAGTACCAACGCTTCGAGGATGCCTTGAAGTCAACTAGACACTATTTGGCTGTTGTTGGCTAGCAGTGGGGTACAAAACACACGTTTCGTCCTAATTAGGAATCATCAGCTAAGCGTGCCTAAATCTCAGTGAGTTGTGTTCCCACTGGGACCCAAAGCCAAACGCTTTTCAGAGGGATCACCATCATTCAATGAGACACCGGAATATCTAGCTGATGGTCCCTAGCTGAATGAGACATGGATTCGGGATCTCACTGTTAGCCAAAATAAAATAAATAACACTAAAAACCCTGTTTATGTGGTTATACTCCAAGTTTGATCTTATTATCTTGATAAAAACACTTTACAAATGTTTATCAATTCACCAGACTATGTGATACAAAAATCACATAAAAGAGTTAGCAAGACTAGCCTACTGTCTGAACATTAGTAAGTCAAACACGATCCGATGACATGAAATACAACAACCGCAAATTCTACCAACTATTTCCATAAAAGAAAGTGCCAAAGAAGATACGCTTTTCTTATTTTGTAGGATGAGACTGATTGCCATAAGATTTTCTAAAACATTTACGTACACATGTCTATATACGCCTACACAATAGGATGTTCATTGTAACACAAACATATGTGCAAAAGTATTTCAGACAGGATAATACATTACACGCAAATAGATTTCTTTACTTGCCTAATAGAATAATAACAATATAAGACTTAACATTTACAGCATAAGAATAACATAAAATGTGAAACAGTAGGAAATAAACAAATAAATAGACAAACAAACAGATGAATACCCGTTCATCAACGTAAGTCAAAGTTTAAACGAATGTCTGTGTTATTTTTCTTGGCAATATTACTATCTAGGACAAAAGGTCAACCAATATACACAGTAATGTTTTGAAAAATACATATCAACTAACACACACAAAGATGATTGCTAAATGTAGGAAAAGGAAAGCAAATTCTATTATTAAGTTTCAGAGAGATAAATAAAATACAACTTGCCTGATAAAAATGGAATTGTTTTTCAAATTAAATTTCTCTCTAAGTAGGGGTCTTGTTGCTATGATTTATCGGTTTAATATGTTTATTTCCTGAATTTATCAGGAGCGAAAATGAAGGCAGGAGGAGGTGAGAGTTATTGTAAAGGTCATCAATATCAAACATTTATGAAGTAATTTTATTCAGTTTCATTTTTTTCAGTTAAATGTCTGATGAACTATTCGGTCACATCATAATCACAGTTCATATGAAATCGATATTATTTCAACTATCATGCTTACATAAGATACCTATAAAGTAAAATAACTCCCACCTCAATGCGTCCTACTCGATGCAGATGAAATGATATCACTAACTCCATTGTCAATGCTTAAGACTTTACATATATTTAAAACACACATGCATACAGAGGATGCTTTGCATAATTTCAATAAGCAAGATCAATATACCTTTTTTATTTCATCTACTAAAAAAGACAACTTCACATTGAAGGAATGAAAAAAAAAAAAACAAATGGAAAATATGTACAAAACATCTTTGAAGTTAATAAATATTGTAAAAACAAGGGAAAATAGATTGAGAAACACTTGCTATTGTTGTGCGCAAACAACCTAATAGTACACCTACTCATGTACGTACAGCATTACTCATCAGGCATTCTTTATTTACATTTGTGCGTTTATCAGTGAGTCACAATTTTCAGTGCATGAACTGCTCAAATTTGAATAGTAGTTGGAGTGTATTCTAACTTTATGATCCATCTGTTTGAGAGTTGAATAGCTCAACTGATAGGAGAAACAACTCGTTACAAAAGCTTTCTCAATGTTCCAATAAAAATTCATTGGAAAACTACAAATAACATCTGTTGTCTTGTTACTATTTATCAAAAAAGGAATATAAACATAGGAGTTTTATGTGATGGGGGATTTTTTTTGTTTCTTCCTTTGAAAATAAAACAATCGCTTCAGTTATACAGAAAACTACGCATATAATACGAATCGATGGATATGTATAGATTATTTAAAAAAGAGAAAAATAGTAAGACCAAGCACACACATGATACATATAATAATAGATCATATCAGAGAAAATGTCACATGGGAGATACCACTACTACTCCTACTACTAACTAACTAACACACACTATAGTAATCGATACCACCCGTTTTTACATTGTAAACTGGTCCAATACTATATTCGTAATATGTAAGATTTTCAAATAAAACTGGAATGAAATTCCACCTGAAAGTGTTTCGTCCTAGTAGAGAAATTTCAATGATTTTAATTGATAAGACAAATTAACGAAGACAATAGTAAATAAGCTAAAGCAGTCTACTGTACCTACCTTCAGGACTAACAATGATATCACGATGACATAAAAAATGTAAATAGGTATTGTGGGAAAAAAATGACATAATTCATATGAACTGTGATCAAGATTTGACCGAATGGTTCCAAAATAATTGGGCGTCAAGTGAGAAATAGACATTTAAAAAAATTATATTTGTAAAATGTCAGCAAAATTGAAATAAGTAATTCCCATGATTAATTCGGCAAACTGATCTGAACATCATCACAGAAATTGGTCGAAATTAAAATTGCTTCAATCCACTCTTGAATCAAATAATTATCCTAAAGTCTTCATAAAAAGATATTGAAAATGTGAAGATAAAGATAAATCGAAACCTGTTGCCAAGAATTGGGTCAGTACAGCCATGATTCCTTACAGCAAAGAAACATCGGATGAGTTAAAGCGAATCCTTAACAATCATGACATAAGAATGCGTTTTCGTGCAACTAACACCTTACACTCATCACTGGTGAAGGTTAAAGATAAAATTAAAGAAGACAACCAGCAGAATTGGGTGTACCAGATCAGTTGTGAGGACTGTGACGCCGTATACGTAGGAGAAACTTCCAGACAGGTAACTATAAGAGTGGATGAGCATAAACAATATCTAAATGTGGTTCCCAAGACCTCTGCAGACTTGAAGAAGCCAGAAGACATATCGGCGATTGCACTGCACCCGATAGAAACGGGACACAAGATCGTCTTTGATAGGATTAAGGTGCTACCAAAAGGTTTTGGTTCTCATAAAGAAAGACTGACTGCAGAAGCCCTGCATATATGAGTGAATCCCGAACAGATGTGAAGGTGTGATGTTAGCTGATGCCTCGCAAATCCTGATTAATAAATAAATAATGGATATGCATCACTAATTAATCATACTTAATCTAAATTCCCGATTGTCTCTATCTTCTTATGGAGAGGATAACAGATGATGTACAATTCATCATCAGTCCCTTGACTTTCGTCGTGGGGGTGCTATGACAGTTCGCGCTATCAGTCTTCGCCATTCTTCTCGGTTTAATGCTATTTTCTGTAGCGTATCCAAGGGCATTTCAGTCCACTCTTTTATGTTGTCAAGCCAGCTCTTATTCGGTCGACCTCTCTTTCGTGCTCCTCCTACTGTGCCTTGTAGAATCGTTTTGGACAATGTGTCATGTCTTACCGTGTGGCCGAACCATTGTAGTTTCCGTTTCTTTACGATTGAAAGGAGTGGTTCCTGTTTTCCTGCCAGTCTATGGACCTGGTGTAAGACATATTCATTAGTTTTCCTTTCAAGGTAACTTATTCCTAGGATCCTTCTATAGCTTTTGTTTTCGAAGGCTTGTATTCTTCTTTCTGTCTCTGCATTCAGGGTCCAGCTCTCACATCCATATAGGAATACAGAGAGGACCAGTGACGAGTAGAGTTTCATTTTTGCTGAGACGCTGATGTTGCTCTTCCATATTTTCCCTAACTTGGACATGGTGGCAGAGGCTAGGTTTAGTCGAATTTTTATTTCCTTAGTGGACCTTCCATCTTTTGTTAGGGTAGACCCAAGGTATTTGAAAGTTTCAACCTCTTCTAATACATGTCCATCAAGTCTGATACATCTATCTGAGTTGTTTCCTCCGTTAATGAGTATTTTGCTTTTTTCTGTGCTGATTTCCATGCCCACAGATTTGGTTGCGACATCAAGTCTTGAGGTGAGGTCCTGAACTTGATCAATGTTTTCCCCAATGAGGGCTATATCATCAGCAAATCTGAGGTTGGAAATTGGTCTTCCGTTTATGCTAAGTGTCAGTGTAAAGTCATGTAGGGTTTGTGTCATAATATGTTCGAGGAATAAATTAAAGAGGACTGGTGAGAGAATGCACCCTTGGCGTACTCCTATAGTTGTTCTGAAGAACTCGCCAGTTTGATTATTTAGAGATACTGCACTACTAGATTTGTTATATAAAGACTTAATAACCTCAATTATGTTTTTATCTATATTGTAGTTATTCATGACTTGCCATATGCCTTCGTGCCACACACGGTCAAAGGCCTTCTTAAAATCGATAAAGTTGTGTACTAGCATTTTTTGGTGTTGTAGACATTTTTCGTTTAGTACCCTTATGTTAAAAATTTGTTCAGCAGTGCTTCTGCCCGGCCTGAATCCGGCCTGTTCTTCTGAGAGTATTTCCTCTACTTTTTGAGTCTGTTCAATATTACTTTCAGCATGACTTTACTTGGGTGGCTGATTAAACTTATTGTTCTGTAGTTCTCGCACTGCTTTGCGTCCCCTTTCTTAAATATTGGAATGATTAGTGACTGAGTCCATTCTTTAGGCCATTCTTTTTCTTGCCAGATTTTTTGACAGGCTGCTTTCAGCCATTTAACTGTTTGTGGTCCACCATGTTTAATTAGTCCTGCCGGTATTTTGTCAATTCCTGGTGATTTATCTCCCTTAAGTGATTTTATTGCTTCCTCTACTTCTGACTCTAGTATGGGTGAATCACCGATCTCCCTATTGTCCCAGCATGAGTTGTTTATTAGGCTATAATTAGGGCTTATTTTATGATTGTAGAGTCCCTTGCAGTATTCTGTCCATCTTCTAAGGATATCTGCTTCTTCTGTTAAGAAGGTGCCTTTACCATCCTCAATTACGGTTGCTCTATTCAGTTTCGTATTGGTCAGCTTACTCAGTGTTTCGAATGCTTTTTTATTTTTGCCTCCCCTTAAGCTATTATCGATGATATTACATTGCTCAGTAATCCAACCCTCTTTTGCTCTCTTCATTTTGGAGCGTATTTCTTTGTCTACTGTTCTATACTCTTCCCTGTACTGGGAATTAAGTCCTTTCTTCTTTTTTAGTTCTCTTCTTGTATCACATAGGTTTAAAATATCGTCTGTGACCCATGGTTTGATTTTCTTTCTTTTGTTACCCAGAACTTCTGTTGCTGATTCATGCAGCACTGTTTTAATGGTTTCAGTGAGTGAATCGATATTGTCGTGAATCAAGGTAAGTGCAGCGAACTTGCCCCCTACATTTGCCTTAAACATTTCTGCTATGTTTGGGTCCCTAAGTTTCTCTAGGTCATATCTGATTCGAGGGCTTATTTGTCTGCGGTTCTGTTTTAGTTTTAGTTTTATAGTCATTAAAACCATGTCATGATCGCTGCCTATGTCTGCTCCAGGAAAAGTTCTGGTTTTAGCCTTGTTAATGCTTGACTTGAATCTTGCTGGGAACAGAATGTAGTCTATCTGGCTATGTGTTTTGTTGTCAGGTGAGTGCCATGTTGTTTTCCTTGATGTCTTATGAGGGAATAGAGTGTTGGCCAGTGTGAGCTTGTGGCTGCTTGCAAATTCCAGCAGTCTTATTCCTCTCTCATTGGTTTCACCTAATCCAAAACGTCCAGCTGTGCCTGCCCATTGGTCATATGCATCTTCACCTACCTTAGCATTCCAGTCACCCATGACAATAAGAATGTCTTTTTTCGGAGCCTCATTAATACACTCCTCTAGTTCATCATAGAAGCATTCTACTTCCTCGTCCTGGTATTCAGATGTAGGCGCATAAACTTGTATTATTGTTATGTTAAGTGGTTGAGCCCTAACTCGTAGAGAAATGATTCTATTGTTTACGGGTCTACAGCTTATTACAGAGTTAACTTGTTTTTTGTTTACGATGAAACCCACACCATGTTGGTGTTTCTCTTCGTCCCCACTGTACCATATCTTATGACCCTCTTCTGTAGTTGTTACTCCCGAGCCTGTCCACCTAACTTCTGATAAGCCTAGGATGTCCCATCGGTATTTACTGAGTTCATGGGTCAGTTCTTTTACTTTCCCACAGGCATAAAGCGTTCGAACATTCCATGTTCCTATGACTGTGTCAGCATTTGGGAGTTTTATTAGTCGGTGTGTCTCAGTAGCTAACTTATCACTTCTGCCCTGTGACACGGCAGCAGAAAGCGCGGTCGTTGTTAAACCGGGCCCCGACCGATCCGGCATGGCGTTTACTGATATTGTTCTCATCATAGCATTACACTGGGTTTGATAGGTCTTGACGGCACCCGTCTCCTCTCCAAGACCGATTTTTCCTCAGGGTTGTCTCCCGAAGATGGACTGTCTTTCAGGACTCATGAGCTCCATCTGCCCAGTATTGGGTTTGATAGGTCTTGGTGGCACCCATCTCCTATCCAAGACCGATTTTTCCTCAGGGTTGTCTCCCGAAGATGGACTGTCTTTCTGGACTTATGAGCTCCATCTACCCAGTATTGTGTTTGATAGTTCCTGGTGGGAACTATCTCCTCTCCTAGAGCGATGTTCCCTAAGGGTTGTCTCCCTTACCATGTTACTGAAAACGGGTATAAAAATGAGCTAAGATGAAAATTTGACAATGAATAGTTCAGTACGTGAAGCAGCTGAAAAGGTACAGTTTGCTGCTCTCAGAGGACCTAAAGGCACTGTCTTTTGAGAATGAAAAAGTATGCGGTTGGCAGAAGCGAAGGTGAGGAAAAACGGGCTCGAACTTGAAGTTATGCGCGAAAATAAGGGGGAAAAATCGATGAAAATCGGAAAAAAGAGGGATCCTAACTCTGCAGTCTTGTCAGATCCTCTCTAAAACCTAATCAAAATGTGCAGATAGGACTGAGTTTAGTTAAGAGAGACCAAAAGAAGCTGCACAGGTGGGAAGAGAGCGGAGTTATAGGGGCTCGAACTTGAGGAAAAACCAAAAATGACGAAAAATGGGGTGAACTACAGAAGAAAAGGCACCTTGTTTACACTTCGAAGAAAGAGAGGAAAGTACAAAGGGTATGGGTTAAGATAGGGTCCAGGGGGTGAAGAATCGGGTGGCAAAGTCGTTGAGTGCCCGAACTTATTCTCAAGGTCACAGGGATTTTAGCAAGCGGGGGGCTATTTTACGAAGAAAATGGCTTCACAGCTCTTAAGGGAATGATGGGAGTTTGAGGCAAATTGGTCGCGGAAATCCGAAAAGATGAGAGAGATAATATCAAGATGGATTTAGGGTACGATGTCAAAGAGTGGGGATAAAAATTGGAAAAAAACTGAAAAATGGGGTATGAAAAAGGCACTAATAGTACAAAAAGCTTTGCAGGGAATGAATGACAGGGAACTAGTGGGTAAAAAATGGTTTTCGACTCACTAGATAGGATAAGGGAAATAAATAATAAGGACTGGAGGGGTGAATAACGGCCAAAGGGAAAATCGACTGGTGAGTCGCGGGTACTTTTCAAGCCAGAGTGGTCAAAATACCAAGAAATGAGGGGTAGATTTGGGAAATGTACAAGAAACAGGTGTAAATTATACATCAAACGAAAGGGTTCCACGAGCTGAAACTGATTATTACAGTTTCAGCGACAGAAATTGGAAGCAGAACGAATAAGGAGGAAAAATTCGTTGAAAACGGCTAGTTTATGACAGATAGCTATAAGTTAATAAGTGAGAATCTCTAAACGGAAGATTAAGTCGGCAAACTATGTATCAAAAGAACGCATTCAGTGAGTAGAAACACTATGTAAAAATTCAGGAAGAGAGAAGCAATTATTTCCGAGTACCAAGCAAAAATGTAAAGTTCAGAGAACAGGGCATTGGGTAATTACCGAAATAGGTTAACTCAGGCTAAAAACATACGGTTTTCTCTATAAAAGGCACTATTTTAAGGAAAATAAACTATTTAAAACTAACAGAAGTAGTAATAACAAATAATAGTCCTTATATCCGAGATGATAACACTAGCCTAGAACGCCAAATAGCCGAAAATATGGAGTTTGCAAAAACCGAAAACCAATGAGTAAAAACCACTGAAAAAGTATTAACTAGTCAATAAATAACGAAAATCTTCGGGAAAATGCCAAGATGTACAATTGTTTCTCCTTATATACATGCACACACACACACCATTTTATACCGCATATACATACATATCTCCTCATATTCAGTTATCTACGATCATGGACTTTAGTCGAACATAATCACTGAAATTCTGATGAAAAGTACACCCTGTTAACAGTGTTTAACAAAAATAGACTAATATTTTCAAGTATTGGATTTGTAGGGATTTTGTTTGATTGCATGCAGGATTTCATCATGAGCTGACATCAGTTAGAGAACCACTGGAAAACCTGGGAGTACTGGACAGCTGTTTCGTCCTAGTTTAGGACTCTGCAGCAGTACGCAGACACCGGAATTCGAACCCAGGATCTTCTGGTTACAGGGCGAGCTCGGAGACCATTGAGCCACTGGGACCCGATCCAATGGTCCTTGAATTCTAACTTCTGCCAATTCACGACATAGCGCGACAATTTCGCAATGTCTTCTTCGATGAGTTACTGCCTCATCTTCAACCTGCTGTACCCACCCTACTGGTCACGGCTTCACACTAGAACCCCAGGTTAACTGCCTGAATAGGGCCAGTCACTAGTGAGCATCAGATTAATTTTCAAGTATTGGTTTTGTAGGGATTTTGTTTGATTGCATGCAGGACTTCATCATGAGCTGACATCAGACTAATATTTGTAAGTTTGAGGTCAAATTTTGATCACAGTTGTTGCAATTTTGTTTATTATATTTTGATTCCTCTTTCATGACTTATATGATTGGACAACATGTTTTAAAAAGGAGAGATGTCCTTTCTTACATATAAACCTCTGTTATTTTAATTTCGATTAATTTCCCTGAAGAAGATCGGACCAGTTTGACGAACGAACAGTTGAAATTACTCATTTCAATTTCACTGAGATGTTACAAATACAATTTTCATAAATGACATAAGTGAATGAATCATGATAGAAATACTATTTTTCTATGTGCATTAGTTTCCACATCGCGTATCATGAGAACTTTGAAAAGTTATATTATTATTATTGTCTCCTTTAGTTCTTAGAGAAACATTGGGCTTCAACCGCACTTCTTTATTGGGTTCGGTTCTCTGCCAACGTTTGCACCTGGCTCCACATGCTTTCATCTCCTCCCCACATGACTTCCTCCATGTCACCCTCGCAGTGACGACCAACTCACCGCTTCCCATTCGGGTTCCACTCGAGGAACTGGCGTGGGATGTCACTTGATGGTTTTCTCAAAGTATGGCCAGTCCACCTCCATTTCTTCCTGCATATTTGTTGCACAATTGGTTCCTGGTTTGTTCGCTACTAGAGATTCCTCACTATTGCTGATCTTTTCTGGTCTACCATCTGATCTTGAGTAGTAATGAGCTGTTGGTCAAGGTCTGTAGTTTGTTCGAAGTGTCCTTCGTGACGCACCAAGTCTCTGATCCGTATAGTAGCACTGACTCCACACTAGAGTTGAAAATCCGGATCTTATTTTTGATGCTGAGTGCTGTTGACCTCTACACAGACTTGAGAGTAATGAAAGCTTGCCTTGCTTTCCCGATCCCTGCTTTGATATCCTCGTCAGTTCCGTCCGCCTGTAGTTGAAATGATGCTTTCCAGGTAGGTAAAGGAGGTTGCTTCATTCAGATTTCTCCCAGTCATGCTGATTGTTGTTGTTGCTGTTTGCCAGGAATCTTCATCACCTCTATTTTATCTATGTTCACCCGAAGGCCTATTTTTGATGCTTCTTCTGCTAACTTGTTGCTTTTCACTTGCATGTCTTTCAGTTTGTGGGAAATCAGACAGATATCATCGGCGAAATCCTCCAAGTGTTTTGTGTGAGTCCATTTTATTTCTGTCTCCTCGTTGCCTGCTTCCTGTCGCATTATCCAGTCAGGAAAATCATTGGAGATAGTAGGCAGCCTTGTCTTACTCCCGTCTTCACTTCGAAGGATTCCGTGAGTCTCCCGTTGTGGATTACTTGGCATGCAGCATTGTCGTGTAACTTTTGGATAAGGCGTACGATTGTTGGCGACATCCCGTAGTAGCGAAGTAGTTGCCAAATTACCTCTCGATCGACGCTTTCGAAGTTGGGATAGAGAGTTGACTGCCATTTCAAGCTCTCTTCAGTGATGATACGTGGTGTTGCAATTTGATTGACCCATGCCTTGTTTCTCCTGAATCCAGTCTGTCCCGGTCGAAGTTTTTCATCCAGGGCTTGTTTGATTCTCTCCAGGATGATACGGCTTAGTATTTTGCTTTGGATGGGCAGGAGCATTATGCCGCGCCAATTCTTGCATTGACTTAAGTCCACTCCCTTTGGTAGTTTGAATAAGTAGCGTTTATTCCAGTCTGTAGGTACCTTGCTATTTCTCCACACCTTAGCCAGTAGTGCTGTCGTCAAGTCAGCTGATGTCTCGGGCTCCGTTTTCAATGCTCTGCTGAGATTCCGTCTGTTCCTGCTAATTTTCCAGTTTTTAGCATCTTAATTGCCTTCAGGATTTCTGTTCTCGCCGGACGGTTGATGTCCTGGTGGTTTTAATTCTGCTGTTGGTATCATTGGGCGCGATATAGGTGGCGGTCAATTTAGAAGTCTTTTGAAGTGTTCAGCCCAGTGTTTCCTTTGCCCCACCTCCTTGGTGATTGACTTTCCATTGTGATCCTTCACTGGGTTAATTCGTGTTAATCTCTTCCCCAATAGAAACCCCATTGCTTGGTAAAGTGTTGCGAGGTCTCCTTTGCCTGCAGCTTATTCTGATTCACTCGCCATAGCTTCATAATACTTTCTTTTGTCTTCCCTGGCACTCTTCTTTACTCTCTTGTTCAGTATATTGTGGCTTGCATTCAACTCCTGTTTTTGTTGCTGGTCGATGCACTGGATAATCTTTTGTTTCAACATCCTTCCCTTTTTTGCTATTAGTCTGCATGTGTCCGTAGTGAGCCACTGCTTGTCCTGTCTCTTCTTTCTGCCTAGAACTTCCATGCAGGTTTGACTCCACTCCACTTTCAGGTTGTTGCAGTGTTTTTCGACGCTGGTCTCTTCGCTAGTGTTGATTTGTGTCTCCACCTTTTCCTTATGATTGCAGTGAGGATGTTCTTTGTGGCCTGATCCTTCATTTTTTGAATATTGAACTTGGCTTGTGGCTCATCTGCAATTTCTGTTTCTTTGAAAGCTTTTAATTTGATTTGGAGTCTTCCTTGTACGAGATAGTGGTCTGAGCCGACGTCTGCTCCTCTTCTTACTTTCGTGTCCAGTAAGCTGCGTCTCCACTTCCTTGAGCAGCATTGAGATGAAGTCAATTTGTTTTTTGGTTCGCCCGTCTGGTGACACCCATGTAGCCTTGTGGATATCCTTATGCTTGTATACGCTGCCACCAATCACTAGTTTATTGAAGGCGCAGAAGTCAGCGAAGAGTTCTCCGTTTTCATTCGTCTTTCCGAGAGCTTCTCTACCCATGATGAGTTCTCTTCCTGCGTTGTCTGGTCCCAGTTTGGCGTTCATGTCTCCCGTTAGGCTTTTAATTTTATCTACTGGAGTATTGTCCATCGTCGCCTGTAGTTGTCTGTAGAACTCTTCTTTCTTTTCGAGGTCTGCGTTGTTTGTTGGTGCATAGCATTGTATAACTGACACTATCCTTCTTTTGAAGTTGAATCTGGCGGTCATTATCCTGGGTGAGATCGCCTTCCATTGTATCAGGGCCTTCGTTGCCAATGGTGACATCATGATAGACACACCCTCGGTGCGCATGTGGTTGTCTTCTGGGTGACCGGAGTAGATCATTGACTCAACCGTTAAAAATTTGGTGAGTCCACTCCCATTCCATCTGCTCTTGCATATTCCCAGCACTTGAATACCATATCTTTTCATCTCGTTTGCAGTCTGGCTAGCTTTGACAGTCCCATACATAGTGTGAACGTTTCACTTCCCCACACATAGCTTTAGTTTCGTCGCAAGGAGACTCATCGTATTGAAGTTTCTGAAGCAACTTTGTTTACAGGGTGGGGTTGCTAGCCTTACGTCTGAGAAGGGGGTTATTACATGTATATGTAGTTTACAGAGGAGCGACTTCATTGGTTGCTCCCTTTAGAATCAGCAAAATAAGAAATAAAGCAATCAGAACAACAACAGCAAAAAATCACAACAGGAAAGGCAGCGGCAAAAACAACAAAAACCGTATCAGTAATATCACTGCTAAATACAGTTAACGAAAATGATATCAAAACCATAGACTCAATGACTTGGGTCAACTTCGGTATGGAAATCAAACAGTATATACAATTATAGATATTAGTTAGCGTTAAACAGTCACAATATACCAAACAGTTTGTCATAGGTATTATAAGTCAACAAGATTATATCCACAGGTTCAGTGTTCGAAGGTGAACAAATTACAATAAATTGCAGGAATACCAGAGAAATAAGAGTTTTATTTAACGAAGCAAACGTAGCGTACTAACCGAAAAGTGCGTCAAGTGACTTTAGAGTAATGAGTTGGTTTATAATTGTTGTTGTGTGATAATAGTAGGCACTGTACATAAATGGTGGACTTATTTCGTACATCTATGATACTATAGAGTTACTTAATAAGATGTATCAAAAATTTGAATAGAATGAACACATTATGAGGAGGCTATCTAAGATAGCTATGAGTTAGTAGAATACTATTTATGTAAACAGTGATGACTGAAAGTGGAATGAAATGCTCGGTAGAGGAAGGTTTTGATTCAGGGGTCTGTGTCGCTCTAGGCAGGTGAGCAATATCAGATGAGCTACGAAACCCAACTGCCAACTTGATCATAATCTCATTGCAATCATCATGATAGATTACTGAATTCAAAAATACAATGGATAATAAATGTATTTAAAGCGAACTTTGCAATATAAACTAAAATTAGGTAGAAAATCATTGAGAAACATAGGGGGACAAGACAGCTAAAGGACTCTCTGGCAAGCTGATAGATGACTTTGAAAAGATCGGGCCAAATACCGTCATACTGGGGTAAAAATGAAATAAATATTCCGTCTTTCACCGGAATGATATTCGATTGCCAGTAATTACTAACTAAACATCAATCCCCAATACAGCTACAATGTTGATAAGTGATATCGGTAGGTAATTCTTGTAAAATATCACTCTACGAACCACATGGTTAAAACCTTCGTAGCAGAACTTTGAAAACTCAATTGCAAGCTACTCACCAATGTAAAATTGATTGACATTCCGATGTTAGGTGTATGAAACTTTGAATAGATTCAACGTGGATCTCATTATGAAATTACAGAGTAGTGGTGCCGCATTATGAAATGACAGAAGTGGAGAAATGTTAAACTTGCCCTCTGGCATGTTTTTCGGTGCACAATAATGCTGTGTTGTTCAAATTAACAAGTAAAATACATCTAATACTTTCATTTTTTCCCGCCAAATTTTTCCAGTTAATCTCATCGGACAATGGAATTAACTTCGAAATCCATCGAACTGCCAGAAAACTAACATTAAAAAAATTAAGTTAATATTCTTATAGTGACCAAATGGTGCCATTTTGTGTCATAATCAAAAAGAGATAAACTAAAGCACCACTCTACAAGGCGTGTTATGATAATTTGATGTAAGTCCGTATCATGAATTAGTGTTTGTATGTGAGTGTATGTGAATGGATTATAGGTATATACAGTTAACTAAAGAAAATATATAAGTATAACAACATACAACATAGTATGAATGTATCTGGATGGTTAATGTACATATATGTATCGTATTAGTACATCAAGGACAGAAACGATAAAGATGTGGAAGCAGAAGCGATAAAATATAATAGGAGTAACAAGTGTATGAATTAACAACATTCGTGTAAAGCTTAATGAACTGAACCTTCATCATATATATATATATATATATATTCATTAGTTTATCACTAATGCAGTTAGACAATGCAATGGAGTTAACTGATTTATATACAATTCAAATGTTAGAATACCATAAAAGATAAAAAAGACGACACATTAACTAGATAAACATACTTGAACATATAATAAATTCAACTGTACAGGATCCCGAGCGTCCACATTCATATCAGAGAAGAAATATCGACGTTTCAACAAGAGGACTTCTTTCTCATCTACACCTTGTTGCCTTAAACTCTGAGATGGATTTAACCATTCCACTAAAATAATTTTTTTCAAATACAAGAAAAAAATAAAATAAAGTTAACCATGTGAATTGAAAAGCGAGAAGTGAGCAATACAAATAGAAAAGGAAGTGAAAATCAGTGACAATTAATACTCACTTAAAAATATAATGCAAAAGTGATCATTCAGTTGATGAACCTATCTGTTTTAAATTAACAATACAACGCAGTTAATTCCAGATGCATTTCACCTCAGAGTGGAAGTATGTAAATATTTAAGGCTTTTCGTTTAATTAGTGTGATTATTCAGTTAATCTTGACGTAGATCCCATATCCACGTAGACAACACTGATAATTTTACTTTATATACTTAAATTACTCTATTATTTTTATAAATCAGCTATCGTTGTCACCATGATCTTTGTCTCAGGCGTGACATCTGTCTGTCCATTAGGAGACTTGTTTCAGTAGATCTCTCCGTCTTCCTTTACTTCTGCAAGACATGTCCATTGGAAGTGGAGGATATGAGGTGCCTACTTGTTTTTGACCACAGATTTCTGTGTCTTATCTCTCGTTTTATTTAGCAGGATGTGGTCAGTAATAATGAGGTTAGGGGTAGAGTGAGCAGCGTGAGGAGGGAAAGTCAATCAATGAGTTTCTGAGGCTAAATGGATTGAGAAGACAAGGTCACGTGTGTTACGCCTTCCAAACCATTATTTTCCTCGTCGAAAAATGTTAGCTGATACCGGGTAAGCTTGGTAAAATGTAAAGGGTTGTGAAACAAAAAGTGGCACCAATTAGTGAAGTGTTCGATTGTTGATTTCAGGCGCGTAAGGGAAGGGAAGTGAAAATATAAAGTAATCATTCGGTTGATGGACCTATCTGTTTTAAATAAAAGATACACTCATTTCACTTCAGAATTTTGATCAAAACGGAAATCATTGCTATTAGTATTTTCAATTCTGTCTCTTTAGGTGATAAATAGTCTCTGATCACTAAACACAACTAAGGCAAATAAATAATTTGTGCTCTGTTGTTTAGTCAACGAAAGCTATTAAAAACAGAACAATTGATTTTTTCTCTTACAATGACTGAGACGAATGCCTAAAATAAGAGTATTAGACTAATTGTAGAGTGATAACTACAACAGTTGTGTTGACCAAAAAAAGTTCAAAAAATTCATGGATAGATTCATTGTGTGTACACTGCTAGATGGAAAGAAAAGTTAACACAAAGGATCTTAAGAATACAAATATACACTTTAATTGAATGATAGCAAACAACACACTGAACCGAGTCAGCTAGACCAAGAAAAGCATATTATTATCAACATGGAGAATAATAGTTCGTTCACGAAAGTTATACAGATTGGATTAATAATTTATTATGCTGAAAGATAAAACAATGGAAAACTAAAACAGCCTGTTATTTCTGAATTCTAACGAGTTCCAAATGGAACTTGGGGCTTCAAAAATTAAAATTTCATATTTACGAGCTAGTTTTATTTCGTGGATTCTCTTCAACTGCGTGCACCACAAATAAATCAATTATGATATATTACAAAATGTTTGAACATACCTTTTACAATGACTTCGAGTTTTAGATAGGCTTTCAAAGCAATTAATACACATAGAAAAGCATGGCTACTTCGGTTAGCAAAAGCCTTTGTCATCAAAAGATTTCTACTCAACCTGTGCATACAGAAAGATAGTGTGACCAGTCTCTCAAAGCCCTGGTAACCATAATTGCTTTGTTCTGTTGCACAACATTCTGCTCAATCTTGATTTTGATTCACTGAATTGAACTCACTATTAAGTTTCCCAATCTACTAAATTAAATTATTTTATCTATTTTATAATTTTACTTCAATATTCACCCCCCGGCCAACTTCTTCTTCTTACTTCGGCTATCTCCTACGGGAGGATGAGCCGGCTTCATGAACATCTCGAATCATCGCTGCCCAGGCTTACTTTTCACACTGGCCACCGGGTGAGCACAGGGCGCGTCGCTTACCGGAAACGCCGTAGCATGGTGAGAGTCGTTTGTAAAAGAGTTCATGAAGTTTCATGGGAGTTTGGTACGAGTGATGTCCCCAGAATCGCTCGGCCTTTTGTTTGAGAGTGCAGCTCTAGCCTTTACACAACCAAGTGTGACCTGCAAGGCAGTAGGAGTGGAGTAGGGAGTCCACTATCCATTGGCAGCCGGTGACCGGAGTTCGGTCCATACGACTTTTTGAATGGGGCCAGACATCCAGGACATCCAACAAGCCCTTTGTCCATACGTCTGCCGGTGAACTTCATACGCCAGTCATCGGAGGTTTGGAATCAGGGTTTAGCCATCTCCCCTAGACTGTCATCCAATGGACAGTCAACCCGGTGAAGAGCGCCGGGCATCCGCTTTCGCCCTCTCACTTTGGTGAAAACACCTCTGCCACGTGAAGGCAGTGAGTAGGACTTCCTCAGGAGAGGCTATGTAAGACGCCCGGTCATATGGGAGCATTTCAAAAGGTGTGCGGAGGGGTGGCCAACCCGCAGCGCAAGGCACCCACCCCCGACCATCCTAAGGCTTTGGAGGCCAACCTCCTGAACTCTCCACCATAATATGTATAAATTCACTCTGTTGTTGTCTGCTGTATTTTGTCTCTAGTCCATTCTTGTTTCCAAGCGAAACCCGAACTCCACCCCTTTGTCTAATTACTATATAAATAGTTACATTTTTAACACTAAATAATTGTCGACTCATATCATCCTTGAAATTATGTTGCCTATACTTTCTATCTATGACTTGAAATCATTGTAGAAGTGTGTTTAGAAATTTTGTAATATATTATAGTTGATTTATTTATGATGTAGGCAGTTGAAGAGAATCCACGAAATAAAACGAGCTCGTATTATCTTGCAAATTTGTTCGTTCCTCTTTTATTCAAACTAATAAAGGGAACTGGCTGTATGAAATTTTTGAAATTTCAGTAGCAGTGGTGTTACTTTTTACGGGATGAGGTTGCCCAACATACCTTTTTTCGCTAAGCCTACTACAGACTAGGTGGAGTTAGATTATGCACTGGGTGAAAATCGATCCCGGTTGACGTCCGAGGTTGGCGAGGATCAATATTAATAATAACAATAATAACAGTTCGGTCGGACGGTCGGTTTTCGACATAGAACTTTGCACATATGTGCGGCAGTTCAAGTCGCCACAATCTATGTAGCACGCAAAGCAAGAGAAGGAAGTAGAAGAAATGCATATTAGAGGCAGTAAACAGAGGTGTGAGACAAAGGAATAGTAATAACGGAGAACAAAACAGTTTAATTGGAAATCATAAGTCACAAGGAGTGGATGCATCTGCGCCACTGAGAACGATTTTGAGCCATGTCACCAATTGTTTCCAACCATTGGATTTTACCGTCCCGAGGACCCCAACCAGGAAGTCTACATCTTCCTACGTGGCTTAGATTAACTGTTGTGGATTTCATTGATTGGTGCCATGTTTTCGTTTGACCGCCGCTAGCTCTTTTCCAGCCTGACCCTATATCAGCTAACATTGCCCGTCGGGGAAAGCGATGACTAGGCATACGTAGCACATGTCCTAACCATCTCAGTCGAAGTAATTTCACAGTCTCGTCGACTGATTTCCCCGCCTTACCTAGCACTCGACGCCTAACCTCAATATTGCTCACCTTATTATACCACTTCACGCGGGAGATAGAACGCAGACACCTATGATCGAAGACAGCTAGTCTATTCATGTCTTCTGCTCTCAATGGCCAGGTCTCACAGCCATAAAGGAGGACGGAGCGGACTGTTGAGCAGTACACACGCCCTTTGATCGATAGTCGGATATCACGTCTACGCCAGAGACGGCGAAAACTGGCGAATGCGAACCTAGCCCTCTGTATTCGTGCTGAAATTTCGTCGGAGATCAACCCGTTTGGGCTGATGGTACTTCCCAAGTAAGTGAAGCGGTCAACGTGCTCTACCACTTCACTTCCTATTTCTAATCTAGGGGTCGGTGAAGTCCAATCCTGCAGCATCATCTTACATTTTATAGGGGCGAATCGCATGCCAAACATGCGGAGATTGTTGCTCAGGGTGTTCAGTAGACTCTGCATTTTGTCAGGGTCCTCGCCTAGAAGGACTATATCGTCCGCATATTCTCAGTCAACGAGATTCTTCCCTGGTAGCAAGTCAATCCCTGAGTCGCTGAAGTGAGTTAGGATTAAGTCCATTAGTACATCTATGATGAAGTTGAGTAGGAATGGGGATAATGGGCATCCTTGACGGACGCCACTAGTCGTCACCACTTCAGATGACAACTCGCCATAAGCCCTCACCTGGCTGCATGAGTACGAGTAGAGTGCCTTAATCAGTGCAATGTATTTTCTTGGCATTCCCTTTACAGCTAAGCATCGCCAGAGAATCTCCCGGTCGACAGAATCGACAAATAATAACAGTTAAATTTTGGAAATTATGTTTACACATGATACAGGATTCTTAGTGTGAATTCTAGCAAAATGTTTACTCTTTGTATACGATCTTCAAATAAAATATGCATCGACAGCATATCGTACGCATCTTCGTTCCACCTCAAAACAAGACACAGTAAGAGTAAAGAATAGATATCACAGCCAAATGACACTAAACTAACCAGTGAGATCACTCAAGATGCAGGCTTTTCATAGTTTGCGTTGTAAGTTTTATCCTGATTTAGGGTTAGGGTCGGGGCAAGATTAGGATTACAGTAGGATTATGGCTTAGGTTAGGATGAAACTTGCAGCGAAGATTATGGAGAGTATCCATTTGCAATGTTGAGAGTTGTGACTATGATCATCACGATACATTCATCTTAAAGTCAACCATTCATTAGGATTAGTGAATCCTAATACAGAATACAGGAGCTGTGTTTGAAGCATTTTAGAGGCAAATACACTGTATAATTCATTTTTATTGCGTACTATATATATATATATCCCTTAAATATACTTTTTGATACTAAAATGCCACATTTCAAGTAGAAGAATATGACTGGGATAGCTCAAGATCATTTGGCAATGATACATGTTGCTAACGAAGATTAAATCTTCTACGACATTCCCCCTTTATTTCTTCATGGAGTACATAGCCATAGGCTTGAAGTCAGTCAAAAATTTACGTGACTTCACATTGCAATCCAAAAACGTAATTGTAAGAAACGGAGAACAGTTGGTGTATTTATGGTGGATAGAAATTTACGTAGCTCAATGGTTTAAGCAAAACCACCGTCTGTTGAATTATCACTTTATTTTTTTGACCTCTACAGAAACATATTTCTTTTCTAAAAATAGGCATTTTGAAACTTATACATTTCATACTGAAGTTAGCGCTGGAAACTTTGACCACAGAGACAAGGAAAGCGTAGCAATTAAACCATCCAGCTCAGAGAATTCAAGTACACAAAAATCACTTATCCAAGCTACCACTCGTCTCCATCATTTCTACATTATTAGTTATTGCAAATAAATTTTTAGAGCTATTTACTTTGTATTAATAACAGAAAATGGGTGGATTTCGTCACGAAGTGCCACCATTTAGAGAACCACTTAAAACACTAAACAGCACCTTTAAACTGAATCATCGTAGTTTGGGATTCTTAAGCAGTACGCACCCATGGCCCTCACCAAGGATCGAATTTAAAAAGAATAGCAAGTGGATAAAGAAGCATGAGCTAATAGTTCATAAAACAAAAGCATAATAATGCAAACAGGTTATAGAGAGAAAAATAGGGACTGAGTTTAAAAGAGGTATTCCATTCCTTCTTCTTAGTATCATTACTATTATGAAATGTTTCAGTGTTTTAATTATCGAACAGTTTAACATTTACTCTTCTTCTAATAGTAATTTTATACAGTATTTTCGGTTTCACTTTGTTTAGTAAAGTGAACATCTATTATATCTTCAAAAAGAATGTAAGTAACCAACAAACTAATCGACCGACCAATGCAGAACTATGCGCAGAATGGAATTAGTTCAGGTTGTCGTGCATCACAGAAGAACACAAACTTAAAAACGCTGATAGAATAAAAATGGCTTTGACTCAAAAGTATTAACAGTAAAGCCACGTACTATTAAATGACTTGATTTACAGGACTTTATCCATAACAGTTACAATTATTCTACTTTAGAAAAATTTTAACCCTTTGCGTTCCTAGTGGAACACAGGGCTGTGAGCTAGAGTTTTGGAGTTTCAGTGACAGTTTTTTTACGGGATGGGGTTGCTAGCCTCACGCCCAACCTTCCGTCTTTGTCGCGCTTACTACTGGCCAAGCGAGGTAGAGGAGTGTGTCGGCCGGGGATCGAACCTTGGAATACTTGCGTGGTTGGTCAATGTTCTACCATTGAATCGCCAACGCAGCAGTTATAATAGCCGATATGAACCTACCAAAAAAGAACTACAAAGAACTATATGAAGTAAACTAATCGATCAGATGATCCAGAAATCGGTTAACATCCACAGAGATGAATAAAGTTTGTTTTCCTGCTCCAAAGCGTTTTCATGTGACCATTTGTTCCTTAGACAGTGAGTAAAGCAAGGTAGTAGTGGTTACATAAACCAGTTTTCCAAATATATAAAGGTTAATAAACAGGTGTTAAAAACTCCAGTGGTATGAATAATAAACACGAAGGTCCGAAAAGAGTTTTAATCATATGATTCTAACAAAATAATTAACACTTGTTCGTAAATTACCCTTCGAGTTGAACAATCATTTTGCAATTATAGTCTACTACAATCTGGATGACGTAGATTTCACATTAAGCATAGGCTTACTTTGTGAATTATCACTTTTGAAGTAAACGCTTTCTCCTTATACAGTTAATCAAAACTTTAGTAACTGGAACAGATTTTCTATGAACAAGGCTATAAACTACACATTGAAAGGGAAAACAACTGACGAATTGAGTGATTTATGGGTTGTGTGAGAAAAGACTTGCTCAACCATTTACACTTTTAACAGTTGGTTGAAGAGAAAGAAATACACGTCATTATAAGGCATTTGGAACCGACTGTAACTACCGATGATAGCATTCACTTGTGCAGAAACAACAAACAATGCAAACAAACAAATTATTATAAATAAGAAGCATGAGGATATTCTTCATTAAAATAATATGGAGTACTTATAAACCTATCCGAATTCGTATTTGGTGAAGATATAGCCCATTGGTTTAGGCACTGAACTTTCAGCCATTTTATTTTATTTCCGAATCTAGTCCCTATTAATTTGGCCTGAGCCGCATAGTAGTGCAATCAAGCTTCATATAGTAAGTGTGGCTCATAACGCAGTAATCGGAAAATCTGTTTATGTTAGTAGACAGAAGTGAAAACAATTTTTCAATACTTTTCTGCCGTTGACACAATCCCAAAAAGATTGTTGGACAGTTTTATGAATGTATTTAGGAATAACTAAATGTTTGCGTAATTTATTTGGACTTTGGTAACAATGCTTTCCAGAAAGCATGTTTTATTCTATTTTTAACCACACGCCAAATGAATGTACCTGAATTCCAGCAAGTAACATTCCCAATACCGCAATACCTGATACGCTTCATTTCAAACTCCAAAGCATCGTAGATTGAACTAGAGGGATATTTGCCAAATTTTTCTAAAAAATATACCTATCAGACTTTAAGTAAAATCGTGCATACATATTGGTTGTAGTCACAAAGTTTAACACAATAAAAAAAGTTAATAAATTAAGATACTACTCACTGTCATCGTCTGTGTGTAGCTTACGCTTCAACTTCTCCATTTTCTCTTGATCTCGCATCATAGTTCCAGTATGACCAGTTGTTCGTTTCAATGTCATTGTACGCTCTTTATCTGTTTCATCTCGTTCACGTGCCAACAAATATTCTTCATAATTGTAAATACCTGTGTCAAGAGTAAAAAGGTAACAAAGAAGTCATCAGAAAAGTAAAACAAACTAGGATACTGTGCATGATAGCAAGACCATCCTGCCTATTTTTTCTGAAAGGAGGTGTTTCCCCTCATAGTTTGCTTAAGCTGGTATGCTACAAGGTGCCTCACTTTACGCAACTGAGTTCTTTTTTCTCTCTTATGACTTACAGTGTTTATTTAAAGCTAGTTTGATTGCATATGCTGACAATCTGTGTTTTGGCTGTTCTCTCATATGAATGTTTACCTATCTTAAGTTAATTGACGATGTGTTTGAAATGACCTGAAAGAGAATCCCTCTAGATGTCTGACTATTAACTTTAGTCTCAGGTGTGAATAAGACATGTGTGAACCACCTCAGTATTATGAATCTTGTAATGTTAACGACAATATTATATATATATATATATATATATAGTTCTGAGGTTTTTAAGCAATTGATCAATTTTGAACTACATTTGATTACAGAGTGATATTATTTCAAGTTTGAACATGGATTGAATACTGGACTGTTGTTTCTTCTTAGTTTGAGACTGACAGGCAGTACGCACCCACTGGGTTTCGAATCGGGGATATTCCAGTTACGCGGCAAGCCCGTAGACCATTCAGCCACTGGGCCCCGACTCCATAGCCCATGAACTTTCATCAATTCATGATTAACCAAAAAACTTTTGAAAGTCGGAAAGCATTGGATGCCTATGTCGTCATCATAATTTGAGATTTTCATATCCGCTAGTAACTTCCCTTCCAGTGACTGAGTGTAAATATCGGAAGATTGACGTCATGAATCGATAAATCTACTATCATTTTTTTAAACAGACATTGATGTACGAAACAAGATGAGGGAACAAATGTTTAGTAATATTGTCTGTTGATGCATTCATTCTTTCATTGTTCACCAGTAAAATTACTAAAATCGATGTAAATGCATTTAGAAAAACTGTGGAAGTGAATGTAAAACAAAGAACAGAGACAGTTAGAATAATAATGGGAAACTATTCCATGTAGAAATATCACGCCCATATTTATTTAGAATTTAACTACAAGAGATAATCATTAGTGTTAGTTTTTTCTGAGACTGCCAGTAATTCAGCATAGTTTATTTTGTCGTAAGCAACAGTTAGAAAAGATACGTTTTTTGCGGTAAATAATACACTGAACTCTAGGAAAAAGATATACTCATGACAACACAAGTTTTGCAGATAATAATAATAATAATAATAATAATAATAATAATAATAATAATAATAGGAATATAGTGCAATAGTAAGTGAAAAATGAAACGCAACAAATAAGCAGACATTTTTGTATCTGGCAATGAATCAAACATACTGTGTGTGTGGAAGAGAGAGAGAGAGACAGAGGGAGGAAAGGTGTAATATCACCTTGTTGCTATATCTGGATGAGTGGATGGTATTTGGAAAGCATTGGAGATGTGGATCACTGGCTTAATTACCCAGCTTTCAGACAATTGATTCACGATTTGAATTGGCCTCCACGTACTCTTCAACCTGGGTAACTAGGTAGTATCACCAGGCTACACAGAATACGTGCAGTTCAGAGCCTGGCACACAAGAAATATGTTCCGGTTAAATGAGTTCTGACAGCATTTTGAGGGCATAACCCATCTGAAGTCAAAAACTTGATTTTAAAAGAAAAGAATATAGAGTACAGATATACATACTATGCCACATGCAGTGAGTCTGTAAATCATTTCACTACTTAATTGAACGACAAAACTAAGAGAAGAGTTAAAAAGAGATATATTCCTGTGAGTCTAAGGGCGCAAATTAAAAAAGGGAAAATTACAATGCTAAAACAAAAATACAAAAGAGATTAGAAACTACTAGAACATCTCACCTAGACTGACCATGGATTCATATCAAGATATAAAGGGGGTGTTTTTGTGTAGGAATGGTAGTTCTTTTATTACTAAGTTGAAACAAACACAACTACCATGACAATATACGGTAGACATGAAGTAATTAATTATGCTGGAAGAACTTCTATTATAGGAGAAGTGAACAGGTAAAAAATAACTATCTATGAAGAGGAAAACCAACAACACATAACTTGTAAATTATAAATCTGCTTTTATCCTCCTTCCATTCTAAGCGGAACACAGGGCTTCGAACTATGTGCTTGACAAAATATTATCTATACGTTCATTTTCGCCTTAAAAATAAAAATAAGACAGATATTCTAAAAAAGTCAATGAAATTCACATTGAATATATATGAGCAGTCTGGTACTGGACAATAATCAAACATGACGTAGCCAGTCATTATCCCTACCATTCATAATAATATAATCAAGTAAAGCGGGTTACAAAATATTAAAAACTTCACTTTACAGACAGTTGTTGTTGGAACACCGAAAAACAAGTCCTACAGTAAAACTTAACACAAATTTCGATAAATACAATTTGAATACTTCTAATAGGATAATCTTCAGATTACTTGTAATTGTGTTGAATGGCCTGTGAACACACAGATTTAGCATAAAGCATAGTCGTGCTTAGTTAGAGTTTCAAATCTTTGGTGTTCAGTATTGAAAGACGAAAGTAATGCGCACAATTGTCAGAATAGAACTTGAGCGCTGTGTTAGAGTATAATTCCATCTTACAGTAGATTTATTTGACAAAACCACACAATGATACAGCATTATTCAAGTGTCGGTTTGTAGGGATTTGATTGGTTACAGGATTTTCATCATGAGCTGATATTAGTTAGAGAACCATTGGAAAACCTGGGAGTACTGGACACCTGTTTCGTCCTAGTTTGGGACTCTTCATTGGTCAAACAAGGACGTCCCCTTCGTCTTCGTATCCACGAACATATGCTAGCTGTCAAAAGACATGATATCCACTCCCTCATATCACTACATACAGACAACCACGGACATAAATTCGACTGGGACAACGTTCAAATATTAGACAGAGGAAACAACAAGAATGCTAGAGAATTTTTAGAAGCTTGGCATTCCAGTGAATCATCAATCAATAGACACATCGAGATAGACAAAATTTATCAACCGATAAGAAAGAAACCTAACACACAAAGGGTCAAAGTTTAAGTCAAAGGAACAATGAGTGACAATACAAGTAACCTAGAAGGTGTGAAAACACACAAAAACAACCAATCACGTCCAAGGTCGACAAGAGAGATGATTAATAAACTCGTGGAGAAATCTAAAAGCTCACTTCAAATTGAAGTATGCGTTGAAGATGTCACCTAGTAGGGTGATGAAAGCTTCACAAATTAACTATCCAGCTCAGAGAACACAACCACATCAAAATCATCCACCTGAGCTACAAATCTTCTCTATTTTATCTACTCCTACTTCTCTCCTTCATACTTTGTTTCTTTGTGTTCCTGTCACGTTTCCCATGTATCTCCGCAACGGTGTATCATTTGCTTTCTCTAATATCAAATCTATCTCCCTGCTGTTTGATATTTCCATGCCAAAGAAAATTTCTTTATATACTACTGATATTTTTATCAGTAGCAAAGGCCGCAGATGTTAAAAATTACAAGAATATAGTGGAGTCGGGAAACAAAGGTTCGAGGTGAAAAAATGGACAACTTAAGAACTGTATAATCTGAATGAATTTAGGCGACCAAAATAAGTTCAGTATAGGTCAAAAATTAGTCGGATTAAGACTATGCATGAAGAAAAAATCAATTGTGAGGATGTGAAATGACATCTCCTCAAAATTAAATATGATGATGAAAAGACTGAAAAACAAATGAAATAACATAAAATGAAGGAAAATTTTCATCATGTCAGGATAAGACTAACGACAATTTTCAAATCATTGTACAAATTTGCTTGTAACCGTTTAATAGTTATGCTTTCGGTTATACAAGTAGAGTGGAGCTAAATTGTACTTATTTGCCTTAAATGATTCCAGAACATCAATTTCATGAATAAATACGATGAAAGAAATACTAAGGACACAAAAAACAACAACAAGTGGTTTCCTATTAATGATCATGTGATACTAAAACGATTATTACCATTTGAACAAAAGGGGCAATGCAGTACACGTTACGCATATTGCAGAAAGAAAAAAAGAATGCAAAATGTCAAAAGAAATAGTGATATGTGTCAAACAAGCAAAAGAATTTTGATGAATTAAACATTTAGAGAGATGAAGTGAATCTCTATTTGACTGTCGGTCTACACTAATTAAATAAATAAAAGTACAGATTTAATTTATATTCTACTACTTCAACAACCATGGTGAACTGATTGCTGACAAAACAATCTCAGCCCGAATTGTGTCATATTTGGTAGAGGTATGAAATTCAGCTATTCACCAAACAACGTGCATTGTGTGCGGTAATTCGCTTCACCATCTTCAAGACTGTGAGACGAATGAGAGACGTATTAGATATGGCAAGTATTGTTTGCTGATATAGGATGTGATTGGAAGAGTCAGATATGGTCGAACCGAACCATCCATGAAGTGTTCGACTTTTTGTTTTAGCCACATAAGGAGATTCAAACTAAAAGACTGCGATTCTCAGAATACTAAGAATCAATAGTATGATGGCTTAAAATGATTGCCAATCTCACAGCTGTATTTATTTCTTATGATTTTCCACATTTTGTAAGAATTTCCATCAATATTCATCTGGTTGTTATTCTTACTCTCGTACATTTTTTTATTGGTAATTTCATTGGATCCAACTTCTCTACTTTTACGTGTGGTTATTTGAATTTCTGGACATTTGTGCAAAGTTTCACATTGAAACTTTAGTTCAGTTCAATTTGTATTCCATATTTTGAAAACTAAGTGCAAATTTAGGTGAAGTATCATAGCCAAAGTCAAGGTCTTTCATAGGTTGACCTTCAAGAACCGATTAGATACAGGCAATGTTATGAAATATCATCAAATAAATTCTACCCTGTTGTTAGGTAGGGTTATGGTTTTTTAGATCAAGGTCTAGGGTTAAAGTTAGGGTTGGAAGTTAAGATCATGGTTAGAGTCAGGAGTAGGTTGAAGAATAGTGTCAGAAACATCAATGGATCACAAAATACCATGACGTACTGTCACATGGATGAATGCATACATCGCGCATGGTGCGATTTCTCTATAGAGCATCTGCTTAGTGACTGGGAGACATTCTTACAACACATAAGCTATAAATATACAGTGTAATACCATGTTTGCAATATATTTTAGTGTAGGTTTCAACGATTATGGGACCTTTCTTGCATCTGAATTCTGATTGTTCGTTATACATCACTGCAGTTTTGAATATAATAGTTTAACTTTGCCCAAATTTATATACACTAGATAATGAGTTAAATCATTTAATGCCCATCTAGTGGTTTAATAGGAAATAACTACCAATCACAATCTGGTTGAAAATCAAGCGTTCAAATGTTTATGTTACGTAAGAAAAGATTTCACCCTAACCAAAACGGATTACATTAATGGGCATCATACTATCGTAGAATCCTAACCAGTTTCCTTAAAGTATATTCAAAATCCTATAATAAGACAAATGTATATATGAAATGATTATTATTGATAACAATATAATTTTATATTCAATCACACCTACATGAAAAAGTACACACCTCCTCCACTTTTAAACTAACTGTTAAAATCAATACAAAAATATACACTTTCTCTTTTCTATTTTTGCTTTACAAGTATCCACACAGTGAAAACAATTTCTTTAAAAAAAAAAAACATGTAACAACCTGCATAATATTTATTTTTTTAAACAATCCGTTTTCCTCAACAACAACAATATATATATATATATATATATATATATATATATATATATATGATTAAAGCAGTACACAAAACTGACTGACTGGCTTCAACATAGAACTTTGCAAAGTGCAACTGTTTAACTTGCCACACTTTATGTAACACTCAAAGGAAAAGAAAAGAAATAAACAAAAGAGCATAACATATGCGGGAAAAAGAATGGTAACATGGAAGAACATGAGGATTTGATGAATCTGGGAAAGCACAGAGAATGAATGCATCTGTGCCATCGGGAAAAATTTTGAGCCATATTTATTATCAATAGTCTCAAGCAATTAATTCCTAACATCCTGTGAACTCCAACCAGGCAGTCTACACCTCCTGTCAATGACTTCATGGTCTGACCATTCTCAACTCTTTTCCAACCTAGTTCTATGTCAGTTAACACTGCACATCGAGAAAGGTGGTAGCTGGGCATGTGCAACACCTGTCTAACCTTCACAACTTCATCGACTAACTTTCCCTCCTTACACTACGCCTAACCTGGATATTGCTCGCCATATTTTACCATCTACCATGGGAGACAGAATGAAAACATTTGTGGTCAAAGACAGATTTGGCTTTGTAAGGGATTTTGACTAATCTCAATATAGTTTTCATCACAAATAGATATTAACCAGAGAATTATTAAAAACCAGAAAGAGGTGGGTAGATGTCCCTCCCCAGGGCTCCACTGTTCAGCAGTGTGCATCAGCGACCAGAACCAAGATCGCCAACTGCGCTGTCCAATGTCCCTCGGTTTTCGCAATAATTCTTCCCTAACAAATGCTCGTTCATGACGAAACCTGCACTGATGAGGCACCTGTGATTGTCGTCTTAATAAATATTGGGTTAGCTAACACTATATAAACCGGAACTGAGAAAACCCCAATTCTCCATGTTTTTATGTATCGATAAATACTTGTCTACAAATCAAACGCCACTCTCGATAATTTTATCACCAGTTATCTGAAAACATAATTGAAGTTAATAATAACAACTATTATTTCTTAAAACTCTTAAAAGTTTACAAAAAGAATATCCCCCTTATAATATAGTATATACATGAGGTACTACAAAAAGAGAGAACTCATTTTTGTCACTTGGAGTTGTTAGGATAAATAAAGAGAGGGAGATAGACAATGAGGAAAAAGAACCAAGTTCAATACAGATCTGTAGATGAAGACGTATATTCCACTTGAAACACAAGGAACGAATAATAACAACAGTAGATGTCGACCGATAAAACTGAAATATCATCTTGAAATAACATTAAGATATTGATTAATTGGTTGATTACTCTATCGGTCGATTGTTTTTCTTCTCATTTCCTCTGTCGTTTAAAACCAACTAAACATACACTTTTCTGTGATAAAATAATTTACTGAAGAAGATATCGAATTTTGAAATTAAAAAAAAGAAAGTGAGACGAGTAAATAAGAAAAGACACGCTTAATTACTTCTGTAACAAACAGCATGGAAAAACTGATCAATAAAAGCAAATCATAAACAGCCAACCACCCTGCATTGGTAGCTATCATATTAAAAATAATAACCTTACAAAACAACATTCCAAGTAAGTAATGTGATGCATATATACTTACTTAATCAATAAACATAAAAATAAATCAAGAAATGTTTTTTTTGAATTTTTTCAGAAGAAAAGAAAGGCAATACTGTGGAGAAGAAAGTCTCGAATATAATATTATGTTTTAATTTCAAAATCTATACATATCAAGGTACATACAAATAAAAGAAGAGGAAAGACGAGTTACACTTTTCGATTTTTAATCTTAGTAAAAATAAATTAGGTGGACATTTATAAGCAAAACAGCACGCATATGCTTATATTTATACTGTACAACTAATATGTATGCCCGACAACCGTTATGATCAGTCTTTTATTAATGCCTTTAAGAGAAATGAACTACATTTCAACATACGGAAAAAAAAAACAAAAAAAGCTAAACGATTGTATAAAAATGGCGAAATCAAAATAAGAAGTCAAACATGAAAAGTTCACGTTATCTAATGAGTGGTAAAATGGTAATGGATGGGAGTACTTGTGGTCAATCCTATTAAATACTCAGCATGTGGAGTTTTGAACCACTACTATCACATGAGGCACCTCTTTTTATGCGAAGCGTGTTGACTATTATTATTAGGTTTTATAACGTTTAATATTACGTCACATTCTCATTAGTTTGAATTCGGTTAAGCGGAACAGATTTCTCATGTACGAGACTATGAAACACACTTATTGTCCAAAGGCTGATGATACCACCCAGTTGTTTAAAGCTAAAGTAGGTGGGGTGGGATTCAAACCCAACGGCTGATTGACATTTTCAGCTGTAACTTTACCTCTTCCTGATGGGAGTAGTCCTGAAGATATCATCAAGTCAATAGCATTAAAAGGCCTACGATCAACAGCAAATAGTTTCCATCCTCATGTTGAGTTTTAAATCTTCTACATTATACTCAATTATCATAGTGAAGTAACTATTAAAACTTTTGTGAGGAGTATGTTATAGAGTTATTAGGTGGACGACATCACTAATTGTATGTGAATGTAAAGTGGTATCCACTGCAAAGTAACTAAGTGATTAATCTCAATGCTTTTCACATGATCTCATGGTATGTGGATTTTATGAAATGCAGTGGATAAGTAGGTGTAGAAGAAGAAGAAGCAATTATGGACAATAGTGTAGATGTGATACCTGAAATAAGCGACTAATTCTATCAGGCATTAATTAGAAACTACAGAAATAACAGACTGTAATCCGATTAATCGATATTTTTAGTCTCTTTTGATTATCATCACATCATGATTATTGTCATTCAATATTAAGTAATATGTTGAATCCCAGCAGACTACCCAACTAGTTTTATAAGTGACTGCTTGACATTAGAAAGCTGTATAATATCAGTTCAGACAAGTTAAACAAAATCGCACTTACCCATTTTAGTGCATATCATTAGCATAAGCTCTGCCACAGTTTTACTATCATCTACTTTCAGTGTTTTTCTAGTTCCATCCATTGTACGGATATAAAGCCAACGATATCGATATCTGTACTCCACTGTATCCTATGAGGAGAAAGAAAAGATTTAAGAAGAATGAGGTCTTTTTTTAAAAGTACGTAAATATGCGTATTATATTTGTACAGCAGGAAGTGAAATAAGCATACACAGATTTATCATTGGAGTGATGGGGGTAGGAATCAGAAACTGCGCTGTCTGAGTTCTTGGTGAATCATACAGATCAAACTTACCAGGCTTATAAGCCAACAATCCAAAGGTAGGTATTCAATGAAGGATGATAAAAGATGAATATGCAATCAGCCTAATAATTAGGTTTCGTGCAGGACAATTATTTGTTTGGAATACATGCTGACTTATATGAATCTGTTTCATCAATGAATTCCAATTGGCTTAAATAATCAACTTTCAGGTAATGTGTCTCCCTCCATCTACCTAAACTTTATCATCCCAATATTTCCTTTTTGTACTAATCATTTATTGTAAAGCTATTAATCACAACTATTATCATTATTTTTCAATCACATTATTTAATTATGATAACCAGGTTGAGCATCAACAACACACTGTTATGGATATGAATTGTTTACTCTTCTGTAATACTGATGTCATAATTATGTGTGTACAACGTGCTACACAATATCCGAATTCTACTGTATCAAAGGAAAAAGGAGAGAGATAGACAGACGGACAACATTCACCAAACATTGAGACATTAATATATATATATATATATATATATATATATATATATATATATATATATATATAGGCAAAAACCAACAGCTTCACAAAAGCAGCGAAGACAGCAATTCCAGTAAACACTGAAAAGACGCAGGTGAAGAAGGTACCCTTTCGAGCCTAACAATAAATGCCAGTCACCATCAACGGCAGTAATTTGAAGGAAGTCAACTAATCTACTTACCGAGGCAGTAACCTTTCAACTAAAGGAGCCACAAAGGGTCAGGAATGTAAGAGGGGCGCTCATTACTCTGAAGTCAGTGTAAAAATCTGCCACACTCAGCATTAACAACAAGATTTAGATCTTCAACACTAATGCCAAGTAAGTCACTGCTTATATACAGTTCAGAGATTTGGTGAACAAGTCACCGAAAGCATTTCGAACAGGTTGCAGCAGACTTTCATCAACAACCCCTTTCGCTCAATACTCACGATCAGCTGGGTAGAAAGGATTAACAAAAAAGAACTCTGGCAGCTGCTAGAGAACAAACCAACAAGTTATTACCTAATAAATATGCAGAAGGAAATGAAGACAGACAGGACAGACGTTGATGAGACCACTGAGTGACGTCTCACACCAGGCCCTCGAGTGGCACCGAAATGGGAAACGACTAGTTGGGCTTGGTCTGATGGTGACATGGGAGGGATGAAAGTGTAAGGTCAATTGTGGAGCCACCTAAAAACATTATTTAAACAGAGTGAAGTGGGAATATGCTGTCGAAGCCTTGTGTCACATTTGGAACCAGGGGAATAATACTGATAATAATATACATATCCTAATTTATTAAAATAGACTAGCAACATGCCATATACTGTCACTCATTGAAACCTTACTGAAACAGTTCAACACGACTAGACATGGCTTGTTAAATGACAATACTCTATTCCAACCACAAAAGAACTACGATAAAAGTAGACAAATTTAGATAGTTTAAGATTGCTTTTTATGAAAAATTCTAATTTAATCAATACAGCTTAGAAATCCAATCATTCCCAATTACAGATAGTCTACATTATTGATGTACAACGTGATTAAGACAAAGTGATGAGCAAATAAATAAATCTAACTTATTTTCATGTCTACTGTACACATTAACAACATCACAGAAATTCGAATGAATTCTTGTTAAGGAGACGTAGAGATGAGTGCACGTAAAATATCGAACTAAAACGACAGCATAAATGTTACCAGTTGGACAGCAAGGTCAGACAGAAGTACAGACACAGGGGGAGAGGGAGATGGAGAGATTATCTAGTCCAAGTTTTAATTTTTATTTATACTGAAAGAATATTTCTATCATGAAATAAGATGTAGAACACAGGTGGCTAACAGATGTAGACAGGATTTCGATGTAATATGAATTGTACTTGTGCACATGTATGTATACGTGTTACAAAAAAACAGAATCCACCTACAAGATACAAGTAAATATAATACGATGAATTAAAGGGAACTGTCTATATGCCTGAAAGGTATTCAATAACTGTAATCGGTGGGATAGATGCACAAGGGGCAATATACATGCAAATGATAGAATCTGTCGTTAACATATCTTTGAAGAGCAACATAAAATCAACAAATTTTCAAAACATTACATGTTAGGCAGAAAAATTAGGGTAATTACGGAAAATTCACAAATAAGTGATTTAAGTAGCTGATGATGGTATTAAAATCCAGAATTTACCTTTCCTATTTGGGAATTGAAAGTTGGATTTACCTGTAACCCAGTGAGTGGTGGTGTTACCAATGAGACTTGAACTCAGTGTCAACAATTTTAAATGATTGACCAATTCCACTGCTAGTCATTATCAACATAACAACATAATGCTAACCCCATGGAAATAATTGAAACATTCGCACTGAGAGTCAGTTTTTTATTCCAATGTAATCAATCAGTGGGAAGGTCAAATTAATTTTATTAAATAACTAAAGTATTGACTGAAATTCAAACTTCGACTTTGCACAGAGGTTCAGCAGTTCAAAGCTGTACGACAATGCTGCATACCAAGTAATCCACAACGGGAAACTTACGGAATCCTTCGAAGTGAGGACAGGAGTAAGACAAGGCTGGCTGCCTACTATCGCCAATGATTCTCCTCATTGCAGTAGACTGGATAATGCGACAAACAGTGGGTAATGAGGAAACAGGCATATAATGGACTCACACAAAAAACTTGGAGAATCTGGACTTCGCCGATAATATATGTCTGATTTCCCACAAACTGGAAGATGTGCAAGCGAAAAGTAACAAGTTGGCAGAAGAAGCACCAAAGATAGGACTTCAGGTGAACATAGAGAAAACAGAGGTGATGAAGATTCCCGGCCAACAACAGCAGACAACAATCAGGATAAATGGGAGGAACCTGAAAGAAACAACCTCTTTTACCTACCTTGGAAGCATCGTTTCAACTACAGGCGGAACTGACGAGGATATCAAAGCAAGAATCGGAAAAGCAAGACAAGCTTTCACTACTCTCAAGTCTGTGTGGAGGTCAACAACACTCAGCATCAAAACTAAGATCCGGATTTTCAACTCCAATGTGAAGTCAGTGCTACTATACGGATCAGAGACTTGGCGCGTCATAAAGAGCATCTCAAACAAACTACAAACCTTCATTAACAGTTGTCTTCGCTCAATACTCAAGATCAGATGGCCAGAAAAGATCAGCAACAGGGATCTTTGGGAGCGAACCAACCAGGAACCGATTGTGAAACAAATAGGCAGGAAGAAATGGAAATGCATTGGCCATACTCTGAGGAAACCATCAAGTGACATCACTAGACAAGCCATCGCTCGAGTGGAACCCGAAAGGGAAGCGGCGAATTGGTCGTCAGTGCAAGGGTGACTTGGAGGAGGTCATGTGAAGAGGAGATGAAAACGTGTGGGCAGACATGGAGCCAGGTGAAGACTCTAGCAGAGAACCGAACGCAATGGAGACGCACGGCCGAAGCCCTATGTTCCTCTAGGAATTAAAGGAAACAATAATAATAATAATAATCAGCGGTTCAAATTACGACACCTTACATAACACACAACGGTGGAGAAAAAATTCCACAGGACTGTAAAAAACGGAAATTTACGGGGGAAAGAATAACTAACTAATAATAGTAATATGCTATATTCCACAAACAGTACTAGTGGTACAGTGTGGAATTTTCAGCACATATCTACAATATTTGCATCAAATTTTATCAAACATTTAAAGAAGTCCAGGTTAACTGCCTGAATAGGGCCAGTCACTAGTGAGCATCAGATTAATTTTCAAGTATTGGTTTTGTAGGGATGTTGTTTCATTGCATGGAGGATTTCATCATGAGCTGACCAGTAGGGTACAGCAGGTTGAAGATGAGGCAGTAACTCATCGAAGAAGACATTGCGAAATTGTCGCGCTATGTCGTGAATTGGCAGAAGTTAGAATTCAAGGACCATTGGATCGGGTCCCAGTGGCTCAATGGTCTCCGAGCTCGCCCTGTAACCAGAAGATCCTGGGTTCGAATTCCGGTGTCTGCGTACTGCTGCAGAGTCCTAAACTGGGACGAAACAGCTGTCCAGTACTCCCAGGTTTTCCAGTGGTTCTCTAACTGATGTCAGCTCATGATGAAATCCTGCATGCAATCAAACAAAATCCCTACAAAACCAATACTTGAAAATTTAAAGAAGTCCTTAAAAAATAAATAAAAAGACAACAACAACTAAAAAACACAAAAATAATAAAAATAAAATGTGAAAAAATACCGAGAAGTAGAAAGGAAAATAAATAACATAAAATAATGTCTCAGTATTGGGTAGTGGAAGCTATGATATGATTGTGCATGGTGACAGTAAAGTTATAGTCATACAAGAAGTTATGAAATGATATTTAAGAAAGTTTATCGCCAAGATGATCAGTTAATTTGGTTGAAACAACACTAAACAATCATAAAATAGCATTTCAGAGTTGTTTTTTATTGTCAGGTCTAATGCGGTGTTTGTAGTGGTAGTGTGAGTAATCCTGCATAATACAAAATTTTAAGATGGTGATAATGGCTTTCACAACCAAGATTGTCAGTTAATATTGCTGAACAAAAAAAACAACAACAACCACAAAAACTAATAATTACATGATGGTTAGTGGCAGGACAGTTTTGTAATACTCATAGTGCTAATATAGTCGGAACCAGCAGATACATAAAAAGGAATAGAGTAAAGTACAAAAAGGTAAGCCAATGTTAATAACTTAGGTAGCTAAGTATGTTTAAGAAGGAGTTCACTATAGAATACAAAATAAGAGAGAAATAAAAGAGCCATAAATTGTGTTATTAACAACAAAGCAAGTCATAGGTTTCGCGCTTAACATTGTCTCTTTCGCTTAGAACACGGGCCAAATATGGTGTCGTTGGGTTCCTGTACTTGGTTGTGCGAGCATATATTATTTTATACTGATTTCTGGTTCTACTTGATAAGATACAAGGAGAGAGTTGGGAATAGAAGGGGTTTTGGGGGTCGGAGTATGGTTTTAGACCATTTTTCGCATGTATTCAGATGCCTTTCAACCAATGTAGTGACGAGCTGATTGAGTTTTACACCACCAGTCCTACTAACTACTTTCAACATCCTTCTCAGGATGATATAGTCCTTTTCCAGTAGCCCAGGAAAAACTAACGGGGAGCAGTAAAGTAGAATAGGTAAGATACGAGAGTTGATAAATTGGGAAAGTAGAGGTTGGGTGATTCCGGATTGTCTAGGTTTCTTAATGTAGTAGGTTAGACAGAACACTTTCTTAGAAATCGTTAGGATATGAGATGTCCAAGTAAGGTTGGAAGATTGAACTAGACCGAGGTATTTCACATTAGACTTAGTATCAATTTTAGTCCCCTCAATGCAACAGGCTTCATGAGTGCTTGCTAGTGTTTGTAGATCTTGTTTATACCTAAAGGAGAAGTCAATAGTCTGGCATTTTGAGGGATTCAGCATGAGGCCATTTAGTTTAGACCACTGACTGATGTCCGACAGGAAGCTATTTAATCTGACTGAGACTTAATGGGAAGTGAAGCAGTCAGGTCATCTGCATATTTGACGAAGTTGATTTCGTCTGAAAGAGGTAAGTCATGTAAGAAGAAGGAAAAGAGAAACGGCTCACCACATTATACCACTTAACACGAGAGACAGAACGCAGTCACCTATGGTTAAAGACAAACAACTAGCCTCTTGAAGTTTTTATATTAAGTAATAATGGCTTCTGTGACATGATTGCGTAACTTTCTGGTCGATATATATATACATATATATAGAACTTGGTCACTGTAGTATTATGCTGCATGTTACTTACAACAACTTAATGCAAGTAGTATATCGCATGACGTCTTTTCGAAAAGCACTGTACTTTTACATTGGAAAATATTACTTATTGGAAGATCATTGCTTATTTTACAATGAATTGACCACCTTAGTTTTCTTTTAACTATTTAGTGAATGGTAATAGCAATAAGGAGAGAACGGAGACTACAGATGGTGGTATTCCATTGTTAATTTAAACGTAAATACTGGCTAATTGTATATGCATTTGTTTTTAGGCGAAAAATGTAGAGATTATTATTATTATTATTACTATTATTATTATTAGACTGGCAACTTCATTCAAAGTGAATGTCCGTGGAGAAAAAACAACAACTCTAAAACAAAATAATCTAGGGTATAAATTGTTTGTTATACGCAACGGTGTCAAGTGATCCACTGTATGCATATATTACACTAAAAAACACCCATTGGGAAATCGTTAGTGCATATCAGACACCCAAAAAATACATTCTAGTTCCTGTGTGAAAACAATACACAATTCGATATGCGAGCATAGATTTTGATGGACTGGTTTACAAATTGAAACAAGTCAATTTAAAAAAAAAACGAACACACTTATGTGAATTAAACCTGTACAAATTTGAAAATAAGGTGATATGTTACTCTGTGATAACATTCATCCCTAACATATACGGTAGGAACAATAAGTACAGTATTTTGAAGGTATATTTCAAAATTGACTGGCAAAAACGATCAGGTTACTGTAAATTAGTGAGTGCTGAGCCGGTGTTTAGTCCTATTTCAGGACTCTTCAGCAGTATGCATATATGACCCTACGAGTGATCAGACCAACGAATATTAGGTTACGAGCAAAGAAACACCACTCAGTCAACAGTGTAACACTTGAACATAATATTTCATCACAAGTTTTTTTTGGTACACAGTGTGTAGAAAAACTGACAGTAGGACTAATTCTTTGATAACAGCCAATTCACTTAGTCACCTATTTGTCCTTGAAAACAATAAAAATACTTGTTAATACCTGGCAATTATTTTGAAGTCATGGTTGACTGATTTTATCACTTACCACCATCAATCTCAGGACAACTGTATATCAATGAGCACTACACAGTTGTTTCATCCCGCAGCAGAGTACAACCACGACTGACTAGGAATCCTTCGTCTCACTAAAAAAGTGAGGTTAGATAGAGTGAATGGTTCACTAACCTATTAATAATCATTTCCAATCAATATGCATTCTCGATTTATTTACGTTTGTTTAAAATTGAGCTATTTCAAAAATATTACAACTCAACAATATTAACTGACAAAAGTTAAAATAATGATATAATGACATAACACTGTCTCAGCTTATATATGTCAAAATATCGTTACATAATGACAGCACAAAAGAGCAAAGATGTACAAATTCGTACCATAAACTTATAAACAATCTGAATAATATTATCATCTGGTTACACAAATCTTGGAATAAGGAGAAGAGTTTGAGTTAGGGACTCAAAACAGTTAAAAGTTAACTGCATAAATCAATAAACTGCAAATCCTATAATCCCCTTTATCATATCCTATTTTCTTACTATATTTGCTATCTATATTATCTGTTGATTTCTGGCGAAAATTTGCTGTGATTACTTCTAACCAGAGCTCACCCAAATTGACTAACCAGTTCGAACAATTTGAAGTTACACACAATTGTAACAAACAAGACAAGTTTCTTATTGTTCATCAAATAAAAAAAATAAAGAAAGCTATAATCAGACTGTATCGAGTTGTGTCATTCTCATTATGTAGTGAGAAACACGTAAAAACCCACTTTGAACATAAACTAACAACAGACAAACTTCATCCAAACCTTACAGTGAGTGAGACGTCAATCTACAAAGACTATAAAGTACATACATTGTTTTTGGTCAGTCTTTAATCACCCGGACCATATTTCTCAAATATAAGTCTATGAACTACACCTATTGTATGAAGTGTTAGTGATACTATCCAGCTGCCCAGACTAAATGAAGTAGGTGGATGTGGATTCGACATAAGGGACCCACTGGCTGAAAATCGAATAGCTTAAAACAGATGAGACACAACACAATAATTTAAACAAATTGGATCAGGTCTCAGTGGCTGAATGTTCTACGAGCTCGCCTTGTAACCACAAGTTTCTGGGTTTGGACCATGGCGGTGGGTGCGTACTGTTGAAGAGCCCAAAACTAGAACGAAACAGATGTCTAGTACTCCCCGAAGGTTTCCCAATGGTTTTCTAACCGATGTCACCTCATGATGCAATCCTCCAACCAAATACGAAAAAACAAAAAAACAAAAATAAGCATAATTACAATTTTTAGGCTTCTTTGATCAAGTAAGAGCAGAATTGACGAAGGTAATTATGATAATTGTTTCAAATAACCATCTTAATTGTATCTCACAGTTATTTCGATGTTCATTTTACTATTTCTTTTTCTTATTTAATTTTCCCACTGACATTTTTAATAATGGGAACAGCCGCTTTTTGTTTTGGTTTTTTTTAATACTGAAATTATTCTATTTTATTTGGATTAACATGTAAATACAAATGACTGACACCACACTACATAAATGCGAAAAACTCAATCCTACTCTCTTCATCAAAGAATAAATAAGTAAAAAAAAAAAGATACAGTAAGTTCTAAATTATTCACTGTATGATATAATGCATCAAAAACAGTTCACATATCACAGCACAATTGCCTATATTCTTTAGTTTAAGTTCAGTCGTTATTCAATGCTGGGTATTGTCAACACACCCAAAAAACACGTAAATGATTTTTAGCTTTTACAAAAGCTTTCAATGTACGAATTAGGATTCTATCAACCATGAAAAACAAACCTTACAACAAATAATATATAGATACAATGTACTAAAAAATAAATGAAATATTTTAGTAAATTATGTTCATTAAACCTAATCATTTACATTACAAATTATTAGTTAGATAATTAATGTAAGAGCAAAATCCGGGCACTGAGGTGCGAGATATTTACATATTAAGTGAGCTTATTTAATATGACACAGTGATACAGTATTAACAGCTGGATAACGTGTTTCGTGTACCATTTATTGTTCATAATTATATCAGGATAATCATGACTTTTTAACTTGATTTATACAGTTTCCCTATTTCCCTCTTAATTATCAATACGATTTTTCGCTTATCCAAGATAGAAACTGAATCATTCGCATGGTACGTGTTGCCACTTTCCCACGTTGTTGTTTTTATGCGCTTTTATTTTCTCCTAGATCCAACCAAATTTCTATATCTCCATAACCAAACTAACCCCGATCTACTTGATTTGACCTATGTAATTGACGTCACAGCTATTCAATAGTATTTGATAAATTATACTGTATCCTTAAGCCGAAAAATTTTATTACTAAGTGAGCTGATTGGCTTAAATGCGCCCTAATCCTAGCCTTATGGAAAAACTTGAGTAGCGCCTCTCATGTTCCTTCCTTATGTGAAGGTACTATCGAGGCATTGAGTGTTTTTTAAATTTACATTACTTCTTTTATTTTTCATATTGATTTCGATAAATTTTGGAGTGAACTCAAATGGGCGTTTTTCAATTGTAGTGCTTTCCTAATTTCTTTGATTTCTTTATTTAAATTTTCTGACTCACTGATCTGACACCTGGCTTGATTGCACAAACACATTTGGCTAAACCCCACTCTATTGATTTTAGATGGGATGATGAAAAGTCCAGGTATCTTTTAGAATGTGATGGCTTCTTATGCATAACAGTATCTATACTTCCATCTATGTTTCGTTTAATTCTGCAACCTGGTTACTAATACTGTGTCACTGTGTTTTATATTAAATAAACTACGTAATATAGTTTTTAGATCTGAAATTCTAACATAAGGGCTCAAGTTGTCACACACGTTATATGCATATATTTAGAATATATTATGAAGGAGAAAAATAAGAGGACAAAAAGGATAACAAACGACGGTTGACAATCAAAATTAATAATGTCACCAAGTTGAAGGATAAAGTGCGAAAATCTCCCTGAGACGGATTCTAACAGTCGTTAATCTTACAACTTACACTTTATTATGAGAGTGGGAGAATGAGTTAGTGACTTTATAGAATAGTTTCAATTCTTGATTTATTTATATTTAAAACTTCACTGTGAATTAATTCTATTTTAAATGGCATAAAACACTAAAGTAAGCTAAGACTTAACACGTCTAGACAGGATTTCTCATTGGGTCAACAATAAGCATTTTAGAAGAAAAATAAACGAGTGTTATATTCATTTCCAGGACATACGCAATAACAATAAAAACTACTGATACCTTACAAGCAATTAACACCACAAAATTATCCTTGATTTCATATTTATTGCCATTCATCAGCAAGATGTACCTGCACCATCGATAAATCAGTGTACATATTTCAATTGTACAAAATACGAGGACAGTGTATTGGTTATTTCACTTAACGTAGCAGAAGATAACACAGGTTCTTCATTCTCCAAGGGGATATCAGTAGTTCAGAGGTTAGGGATACACCTTCCTGGCAAGTGACAATAAACACGAAATCTAAGGCATCCTGACGACTGTCTTCAACTATCTAAAGTCAAATATTACCTTAGGAAAATAGTCTACATCCACTTATAAAATATAGTTAAGAAAATGTCACCTTATACATAAGGAACAAAATGATTAGAAAACTGATTTTCTTGAAATAATAAATAAATGAATAAGTTTCTCAATGAAAATACTTATATTGTGGAGAGAGCTGTCTACTAGCCAAATTGGTAGACAGTAATTTACGTCAATATTTACGTTCCCAAGATTTGTCGTGAGAAAATGTGAACAAAGATTGATTCAAAACCGACCACAGCATACTTTGCGTAAGCGGATGCAGTTAACATATAGAGGATTTGACATTCAAGAAACAGTCACAAATAGATGAAAGATTAACTTTACGTGAGAAACAACCAATCGGAAGACTGTGTTTGTTTACTTAAATATCCATAGTAATGTACATGAAAATATATAAATATGCGTTGATTTCCTTAATAAATGATCTGTTGCCTCACTCTTGCCTTCTGTCGTTACAATATAGCATAGATGTAATTTGAACTCATAATGCGGGCAAGTGTATCGAATTCAGTATTTGGATCACACTACAATTCTAACAGTGGTGTGAACACGGGCAGTAATTTTGCTCGAAATATTACCAATAACAAAACTTATCATTGTGTGTAAACTATTGAAATATAATTATACTTTATTTGATCTAATCCACAATGCTCTAACTTTTTACTGATATTAAGTTAATCATACTATTCAAGAAGAGTCAATTAAATTACTTTGAAAGTTACAGACAATTGTCCTCCAGGCGCTTGGTATCTGTTATAAAAACCGATGGTAATAAAATAGACAACTTATTATTAAAAAAGTGTTTGTATTTCCCAATGAATGAAAAACAAAAGGATATGGTTGAGCATCATACTGCAACGGTAGAAGACAAGAGACTTGGTAAAGACACGTTTATTTGGAATTTGATATCGCTATAAAGCCAAATTATGTACACCTTATCTTCAACGCACCATTTGCACAGATCTTCCATGTAGTCCTACTTCTCTCCTTCATACTTTGTTTCTTTGTGTTCCTGTCACGTCTCCCCATGTATCTCCGCAACAGTGTATCATTTGCTTTCTCTGATATCAAATCTATCTCCCTGCTGTTTGTTATTTTTATGCTAAAGAACGTCTATTAATGTACTACTGATAAACCCTACCAGTAGCACACGCATACTACTTATAGTGAAATGCAAACACTTTTATAATAGTGAATTTCATATATGCAATGCCCAATATTATTTTAAACTATTAATAGTGAACCTGGTTTGGACATATATAAAAAGCCACCTATTAAAAAACTATTTGTAAAAAATAATTACAATTTAGTCGTATCAATATTTCTTCAGACAAAGCCTTCCTTCTTTTCCCCTCATTTTATCTCAGCATATATATATATATATATATATATATATATATGTATACTAAATAAACTACTAAATTGGAAACTGTGAAGGGAGTGGGGGAGAAGCAAGAAGGGTGAAAATTATTTTACTCCATTACGTGAGACAAACCATTGGGGATTATTACACAACAAGTAGACACAAAGGAATCCTACCACCACTAATATTACTAACTATAATCATAGTGATAATAACAATAATAGTAAGAGTAATAACAGAAAATAAGACCTTTTATCACTGTTATTATCATAATCAACACGCCCTGTGTGTTACGAACGGGCTGTATGATAGTTATCTTCCAAAACAAAAGGTAAAAAGAGAAATAATATAAGTGAATTATTATTATTAGTAGTAGTAGTCGTAATGTTATTATGGTAATTACCATCAGAGATGTACGAGAACAGAAAGTGGCGAAATGATGAAATACCTTATCGAAAATGTCAACACATGAGTCAGCGGGTATAATAATTTTTTACAGCATAAAGTAATATTTATTCAAAAAGAGAAATACTACAGACTAATTCACAATACTTTATATATATTCGAGACCGACAATTCATCCCAACTGACATTTTCAAAACTCTGCTCGAAAATTAATACTTCCCTTTTGGGGATTAGAAATTACAGAAAAAGAAATTGTAGAGAGGGCAGGAAGACAGGCCGACAGACAAACAGTAGCAAAAAAAGATATGACATTACTGTATGATAACTTAAGAGGCTAGTGGCGATGTGATTCATTGGCTTAGACTCTCCACTTTCAGCTAATGGGTCCAAAGTTAGAACCCCAATTCACATACTTGAGCCTAGCTAACTGGGTATTATCGTCAGCCCACATACAATGTGTGACCCATAGCCTGGCACATAAAAAATTGGGCGAAGTTAAACTTTAAGCACCAGTAAGTACCGATGGACAGATGACCTTGAACACACCAACCACATGATATAGGCGAATTTCGAAATACGAAATACATATATTCATGAAAATAATGAATTAAAAGGCGTGGAACTGTTACACAGGATACCTTCCTCTGACTTGTGATAAAATACCTCTCAGTTTTGAATTGGAGTATCAACACAGTAATTTAACAAAATTCCATAAATGTAATTATCTAGGTCTTCTAACCGTAACAGTTACCTTAATCTTTCCTTAACCTAACCTTAACGTGAAAATATCCGTAAACTAACCTAATGTCGCACTCATTAGGTCAACCTAATCCAACCTGTCCTTAGCCTAAACCTTAATGTAATCTTTTCTAAACCTAACGAGAAACTTACCAAGTATCCCATGTAATAACATAACATTTCATTAAGCATATTTTATTCATGCCTACAATAGTATTTGCTAGGTTTCACTAATGTATTCTCTGAACTTTTTAAGGTTTTTGTTGTGATCGCACTCCATTGGTACTTACTGGTGCTTAAAATTTAATTTGGCCAAAAATTGTTCCATGTGACTAATTTCAAATAACAAACAAGTGATTCACACTGCCACACCTTAAAGTTATACGATAAAGTAGATAACACTTGGAAATAGAGAAAATATAAAAAATATAATCCAGCAAAGTAACCGTGGCTGCATACATAAATTAAAATAACAACCACTTTCCTACTGTTGGAATGACTGCATTAGTTGATCGATACGACTGAGCTGCGACTCATTGATCACCCTGTGGCCAAATGAAACTATGTCGCACACACAAGCGCCTCCGTTGAACTGATGTCAGAACACAGTAAAACCATTCATCAATACATAAATCATGTATCCATTATCTCTTACATTGAATAAATAATCATTTATACAGAGAAATATGGCGTAGATAATTTAAATATAAACTATTTGATAAACAATCAAGGATCTTTGGGCAGCCAATTAATTCTTATCAATAGAAGTGACGTTGTACTTGTGTTCACTATGATACTGTACGCAGCTCTTTAAGACTTTCGAAATTTCATGTTCATGATTGCTGTTTTTGTGTTTATTTGTTCTTTTATGCATAAATTTCATATAATTTATTCAAGTATATACTGTACTGCATTTTGTCGAAAGCTAATTAATAATATGTATGAACTCATGTAATGATCAATGGATATAAGCGCATGATAAAAAGAATAAGAAATGCAGAAGAGTTTAGATATTATGAAGGATGAAAACTTTGATAATCTAGTGAGTTAATAAGTCTGATAGAAGTATCAACAAAGAGGTAATTTGAAAACACTCCTCTAGCAAAAACTACGCGTTCGAACAATCCTGATTAGGAATCCCACAGGCCTCAACACGCCGACGTGAATAGGCGAGCCTCCACCTGGGGACAGAGCATTCATGACCACTCTATTCCGGGAGTCAAGTGATATAACTGAAGTTATACTTTATCATAATATTCAACTTCTGTGTCATTACAATAAAAACACCGATTATATATACATTGATTGAGGAACTTGTAAATAAGTTTTTCAGGATTTCTTCCTAAATACTTCAAATATTACACAAATCAGTTTACAGGAATAAAGAAAATCAGTCGACTCTAGTAAGAAGAATTATTATGAAGGTGAATTCCATTATTGTTCTAATCATGAAAAATCATCAGCAGTTATCATGAACTTAAACACCTTTAAAAGTGTAAGTTGTATTTTATCAGCTCAACAACCTAAATGAATATATCATCAACCAACTACTCTATTGATTCCTATTGATTAAAAATCAATAAATCAGTATCCAATTTCATCAAATAATCAACTATTCATTGAATATAAAAATAAAGAACAACACAATCTGATAGTAATAAAGAAAACAATTCACAGTTTATGTACTTTATTAATTTACCAAAAAGTTCCCCCGATTGTGAACTTCTTTTACTACAATTAAGGCACAGATTCTTATCATCAGTAGTTCAATTAAATGGTATTTTAATATAACTTGAGAGTATCAGTATGATATAAAGGAATGATGTACATTCACACACACAAGCACACACCACTTAACATCAAAAATACTGAGATGAATACCGATATTATAGTAGTGTTTAAATTGGACCAGCTGATTAAATAAGCATATGATGATTGAAGAAAGTATTCATTATTACTGTATGGTAAGTGTTGAACAGTAGTCATTTGAAGGAGAAAAAAACAGAAACAGAAATACTCTAAAGTAGATTGAGTTTCGTCAATTACTCAATAATTTATGCATAATTCTTAGTTGTATAATAAAAAAGACTACATTTCATTGAAGGATGTATTGTCTTAACACAATGCGTTCGACAGTATTTGTTTATCGAATTCGCAATTTGCAAATTTGATTCAACATATTACCAGTTCACCCAAATAGTAATATAGAATTCTGATGGTTTGAATTAACTTGACTCTATGAGCTGAGTCGAACTGTGTACACGGCTGATCGGCTCGGCCCTAAACGAACGAAACGGTCGACCAGTGTTTAGATCACTTCGTTGTGGCTAGCAAACACTATTGTTTGATATAAGTAATATCAAACTACTCATCTCAATCAATCAAAGGTGTATAGTCATAAAAGTATTTATTCAATTGAAATCTGTACCTTCGTATGATTGAACTCAAATAGAATCGAGTGTTTATGATATAAATATACATTAACATAGTCGTTGACGGTCTTCATATTAAAGAGTAGACGTAGTTTATTGTATTTTTTTTATTTATTTTATTTTTGATTTACAGCTTGATTCCACACCGTATTTTCAGTACAAGTGTGGAATTTTCAGCATGGATATCGGTAGCCCAAATTCAGGCCGACCATAGATATCGGGTGTGCGTCGGCAGGGGATTCTGACCTTGCTTGAGAGATATGGTGGTGGTCATAAACATTGTCCTAAGCACGGTGAAGTAAGCCAGATGGTTGCAGCTACTAATGAAGTTGAATATCAAACAGAGCCAGACTCCAGATTGACTACTGCCTCTTCAGAAAGTATAGCTGAACACTGAGTGCACTCACAAGATGTTACAGAGATGGTGAGTGAAGCTGCTTGTGCTTGAATATACCCAACCCAGACAAATTATCTCTAGTTCTGTTTAAAGATGATGGTCAGACACTAGTTACAAAACTTACTAGATTATTTAGAAAGCAGGAAATTGGGATTACCTCTCCAGTATTCCTGTTTTTAGAGTGGCTCTACCTAGTGTGTGTTATAATGATCAAGGTATTAGTTTGTTACCAGTTCTTTCCAAAATACTGGTTGTTGTTGTAGTCCACAGGCTTTGCAAAACACTCAATAAACTAGTTGATGGGTTTCGTCCAGGATGTGGATGGATGAATCGGCGATGTTTTCACCCTTAGTCAGTTTTTATAACTATACCCACAAATTTCAGGTTAATACTAGTTGCGTTTCCTGATATTTGGGCTACTTTCTGTTTGTTGGACAAGAATATTCCTCATTGAAATTGTTTATTGGGGAAGGGTGTTCCCAGGAAATTCATTAGCATCCTCAAAGCTCTGTACAAAACACCTCAAAATGAGGATATAAAACCGCCTATCGTTACTCTTCAACACCAGCACAGTGACTAGACAGGGTTGCCTAATCCCATCACTGATCCCTAACTTCGCCATTTTTAGCATTCTGAAGACTACCCTAAAGGATAAAGTGAATCTACCGTCTGTAGAAAGTTTTGATATCATGTATGCAGACGATTTCGCCTCACTGAGTTATAACATGCAAGCTACCAAAATCTCTCCTGATCAAGTAGTACTTGGAATCTGGAAGTATAGTGTGTGCTTTCCCTCATCAAAGTGCACAGTATTGTTACAAGACTGGCAGGAGCTTGTACTCAGACTCTCCTTTGCGGGCGAACCGTTAGAGGTAGTCGAGAAGTGAACGTATCTACTAGGTTATGTCAGTGCTTGCGGTGTGACGGATGAAATTTATATTCGCATAGTAAAGTCAGAGAGTGATGTGCCAACCTTAGCTACCTCAGGCACCGTCGCGATGTTAGCCTGACCATCATAGTTCGGGGTTTAAAGTACTTCTATCCGTTCAGTCCATGTTCATGCCTGCGATACCTAGCCTCTTTAAGCTGAATATGTGTGACAAATTGGTGTGTTTGATTATTACTGCCTGCTTAGAATTGTTTATATCCACTGGTAATTTTGAGGCCCGCTAGTATGAATTTTAACACATTCGAGGTTGACTTTCAATAAATAATGTTATCTTAGGACACTGGCTTCAATGGCTATGAATGGTATTTCAGCTGCTCTCATACTATCCACTATTTACTACTCTTAGGAGTGGATAGATAAGGCAGAATGATGATCAGCCTTTAATGTGGCGCCGTAGGATGAAGAATAGTTGTGTTGGGTCAGTATCTGTTGGTGCAGCATAACTCCTGGAGCGAGATCTGAGAGATCATTCAACTCAGTGGCTTAAAACATAATCACGTAGGAATCAGAATCAAAATGAAAAGCTAATAGCCCATTATTTCCTCCCTTCTTCTTCCGAAAGTAAAACAAGGTGTGATGTAAGCTCCTCTGAATGCTCATTTGTTTCTATACTGTTGTCCTTAAAATCCCGTATTTCCCTTTTCCTAATAATGTTGTTTTATCACTTTTGTGTGGTGCATCTCTTAATGTTTATATTAGGCTAAGATTGCGTTAAGTGCAAATAATAAAAAAGCGTTCATGTTTCCACCAAGAATAGTTAGTCCTCGCGTCCATTTGTGTTCATATCAAGATAACACCAGTTAGATAACTACTAACCAAAGTTGATCCTAATAAACAAGTCATCTGGTTCAAGAGTTCGAAACTGTTGGTTAATTTAACCACTTTATCTAAGAGTTAGTATGATAAGTAGGCTGTCTGCATTAATTGTGTTATTCATTTTTCACTATTGTTAGAGTTAGTGGGATATTCAGGTTTTTATTAAATCTTTAAAACGGTGTCACAGTGCGCTTCATCTCGGAATGAAAACGTAAAAAACCACAATTAGAGATAAAAAGTACGACAGAACTATAGGCATTTGGCCTCAGGCACTAAGATATCGGCATTCATGTGAAATGATATTTCCACGCTCAGATAAGTAGGGATTAAATGTAAATATTAAGCAGCTAGCAGAATTAAATAACTTCAAAAGATTATGAACCTGTGTCATTTGTAGTATCAGATATAGGTGTCATATACGTTAAGTTAACAAGTGCTGCAACCTGCACTAAAGTTTGGATAGGTTTGGGGAAAAACATATTGAGCTAGACAAGGTCACTGAGAAAATCAAGGAAGTTTATGAAATCTGTTTGAGGAGAGAAAAATTAAATTACGTGTATTTCGTTTTTTTAAATTGTATTTCTCAACCATTGACTTGAATATGTAAGCCACAAGATAGTAGAAAGATGTCCTCAACAGTTGAATGAACGTATAGATTAATCAGGTGCTATGTGTATAGGTTTTCAACGAAGTTTCTCTTAGCATTTCTAGGTTCAAGAATTCAAATATGTGCCAAAAAAGCCACTTCAAACTTTTATTTTTGTATGTAACACTCCTTAATCAAGGAAAAAGATATTAAAACATAGTAATTCAAAAAGAGTAACTTTAAAAAATGGAAAGATTCGACCTATCTTTCTCTACACTTGGTAATAATTTGATGTTGATTGCATTAATAGTACAGACTTATTCACTCTTCACTATTATTAAAGATTAAACCATTTAATTATCTATGCTATGAATCCCGCCATTACTCGAACAATTTTCTATTTAGTAACGGTTTGGCCTTTTAAAACTTCTTACTTTACACACTTAACCACCAACTAACTAGAGCTATCTCAATCAATTTATCAATAGTTGCGTCTTATTAATTTATCTCAACCTAAACAAAGAGAATAAGACCAAGTTGGGCAGTTAATAGTGCAAAGATGAACAAACAAGGATATGATTGATTCGAAGTCAGGTCACGAGCTGACGTCATTCAGAGGAACATTGACAATGAACTGTTTCATTCCACTTTTGCGACTCTTCACCAGTACGCGGCTGTAACCCATCAGGAATTGAAACAACTGTCCACTACTCCCTGGATGTTGTTAGTAATTCTCTCAATGATGTCAGCTCGTGATCTAAATTGAAATCACTCTAATCTCTGCAAATCAAAACTTGAAACCATTTATATAACGCGATGAAGAAACCACTCAGTTAGTGAACCATGGCAAACGAAAAACTTAGGTAATTCGCAGAAAAAACAATCAGGAATTAAGATGCATAAAAATGATATCAGTAAAATTGATAAGATGCAATACACAGTTAATACTGTTGTCTTCAAATCACAAAATAAAATAGTATAAATAAAGGAAAGTAACTGTTTCAAAAAAGCAAAATACTTAGACTCACCCCATTCCTTAGAATATAATGCTCCAAAGTACGGGCATTGTCTAACCATAGACCTTTCTTATTATCTTCATGAGGAAGGAATAAACCATAATCTTTAGCTGAAATATTAATGGATAAAAATTCATGAACACAAAGATTCGATACGTTAAAGATGCATAAACAATTGATAATAAGTTTTACTAAGAGGTGTTATAAAAGATTTTCACTGGAGAAACTTTGATATGCTAATAGTCAAATATTCTGTAAAAAAAAACTTACAAATGAATCAACATTTGTCTGCTTAGCAATAAGTGAAAGAAAGGAATTATTAAGAAGCTTCGGTCCATTTTTCATTCGTTAGCAAGTCATATTTGCAGACTTGAAGAAATTGATTCTTTTCTTACACGAAGTTGGAGCCTGAAACATTCAGTGTTGTAATCGTGCACGTTTTATTAAAAAAGCCTGGTGTCACTTAAATGAATCGTTAAGAATTCTCAAACAGCAAATAGTTATTTGCTTGTCTTCTAAGAGTGAGCAGTATTATGAACTAAGAGTGTATGATAAATTCATTGCCGACTGCAGTGTTAGACTGAGTTGTTAAATTCAGTAATTCGATCAGATTGACGAACTTTTTCTCGATGACTAGTGCGTCACAGAGAAACTGTAAAGTCAAAAAGTTATGCACTGTATATCAAAAATATGTTTATAAAAACTGTATATTGCGTTCAGAAGTCATCCAATCTTAATTAATCTGACACAAATCCCCATTTATTGAGTAGCCCGTATGATTCAAAGGGAGATAAAAAGTGACATAAGTTATTGTTGCATGATTAGAAAAATAATCAAACATAAAAAGTGCACCATTGCTGCACACTCATAATTTCATGAACAAATTCTTAACCTGTAAGATGAAATTTATTCAACATTTAACATTCTTCTGTAACTAATTAGGATACTAAAATGAAGAAAATGCGATGAAATGCAAGAAAATGACGATACATTTAACATAAGAACGGGAATATATGATGAGAACACAATAAAGGCGAGTGCAGAAAACTATAGTGACTAGATACCTCAATTCCAGAACAAGAAGCCACAAAAAGTCCAAAGTTCAACTTGCTACACTTCATAAAGCACACATAAAGGTGAAAACAAAAAGTGAGAACAAGCTACAATAAACATGAATATACAAGAAAAAGAATAATTACACGGAGAATAGTGAGAATTCAATGGACCTGCGAAGTCACAGAGATGAAAGAACAATTTAGGCCACATCGCCAACACTCTCAGATCATCGATTCTTCGTATCTCCAGCATCCCCCACCATGCAATCTACAGTCCCCTACACCGCCGAAATCAATAAATCGAACACTTCACTAATTGGTGCCACTTTTTGTTTCACAACCCTTTACATTTTACCAAGCTTACCCGGTATCAGCTAACATTTTTCGACGAGGAAAATAATGGTTTGGAAGGCGTAACACACGTGACCTTGTCTTCTCAATCCATTTAGCCTCAGAAACTCATTGATTGACTTTCCCTCCTCACGCTGCTCACTCTACCCCTAACCTCATTATTACTGACCACATCCTGCTAAATAAAACGAGAGATAAGACACAGAAATCTGTGGTCAAAAACAAGTAGGCACCTCATATCCTCCACTTCCAATGGACATGTCTTGCAGAAGTAAAGGAAGACGGAGAGATCTACTGAAACAAGTCTCCTAATGGACAGACAGATGTCACGCCTGAGACAAAGATCATGGTGACAACGATAGCTGATTTATAAAAATAATAGAGTAATTTAAGTATATAAAGTAAAATTATCAGTGTTGTCTACGTGGATATGGGATCTACGTCAAGATTAACTGAATAATCACACTAATTAAACGAAAAGCCTTAAATATTTACATACTTCCACTCTGAGGTGAAATGCATCTGGAATTAACTGCGTTGTATTGTTAATTTAAAACAGATAGGTTCATCAACTGAATGATCACTTTTGCATTATATTTTTAAGTGAGTATTAATTGTCACTGATTTTCACTTCCTTTTCTATTTGTATTGCTCACTTCTCGCTTTTCAATTCACATGGTTAACTTTATTTTATTTTTTTCTTGTATTTGAAAAAAATTATTTTAGTGGAATGGTTAAATCCATCTCAGAGTTTAAGGCAACAAGGTGTAGATGAGAAAGAAGTCCTCTTGTTGAAACGTCGATATTTCTTCTCTGATATGAATGTGGACGCTCGGGATCCTGTACAGTTGAATTTATTATATGTTCAAGTATGTTTATCTGGTTAATTTTATATTTATTTCAATCTTTTGAGTTCTAAATAGAACATAGGGCTTCAAGCCAGAGCTTTGAAGTTTCATTAGAAATGGTGTTGTTTTTATAGGGTGAGGTTGCTAGCCTGATGACTCCTAACCTTCTACTGGTGAATTAGAAGCACTTCATGCCTAATTAGCAAACCAGTTGGAAGAAGAAACGAAAAACTGAAAATTGAAAAGAAAAGGACAAGCGACGAAAAACACAAAACAATTCACCTCAACTACAGAATACACGAAGTGGATCGGATAAAACGCCTATTATTTTATCAATGGTCAGTGTAATTTATTCATCACACTTTTTTTGTTTTAAACTAATAAGTTTGCTTTCTTGACGGACAAATAACTTATCGCATTTAGATTTATACGAAGTTAATAAGATCATTAATTAACGGAAATTTGAAGTCAACTGAATAAGAAAGTTATACACAATCAAAATCAAAGTGAATAGTCATACTTAATGAGCAGGATGCTCAGTAAATAAAAAGCATAACTCAGGAGTTTCACTTGAGAATTTGAAGTTAAAATTCATGGGCTATTGAGTCGGGTCCCGTAGCTGAATGGTCTACAAGCTTGCCTTGTAACCAGAAGCTCTTGGGTTAGAAACCCGGTGGGTGTGTAATTCCAATGAGTCCTAAACTAGGATGAAACAGTTCTACAGTCCTTCCTGGTTTTCAATGGTTCTCGAAGTTATATCAATCCACTGTCAAACTTGAAAATCAAATCAAATATCTACAAAACAACTCTTGAAAATTTACAGTAAACAATACTGTATATCAGAACGAGATTACAGTATTGGTTACAGTATATATATATATATATATATATATATATATATATATATATATATATATGGAAGCGTTCTACTTGAATAGCATTTTAAAGAACAGAAACCCAATTTAACAATACATTAATTTATTATACTTTGTAAACCTTACAATTGTAATCCACGATGAATGACTCATACAGAAAACTTTCCTTCTGCTTAATTCTATTAACTAGCCACATATAATACTCTACTTCTGAAAGCATTAAAAAATTTTCTCATAAAAATAGAGGGAAGAGGAAGACAGAGAAAGACAATATACGCCAAACAGCAGAGCAAGTGGAGAAGTAGACAGTAAATGAAAAAAAAAAACAAAAGATTTGTTCAATCGTAAAAATACTTCTCCTAGATCAAAAACTTTAATTGTCAAAACTACATACACTTGTATATAAGTGAATCTGAAGTACCTGTAAATTATAAAACATGTATGCATATATGCATCTATAAATATCAAGTATATAATATATATATACCACTTTTTTCATACTGTGTTAAATTGTATGTTAACATTCATTGAATATAAACAACCACAGATAAATATAGTGACTGGAAAAAACTGCCAAAATTAACATAGTCAGACACGTCCATACTTGTTTGAATTGTTATGACTAGCGTAAATATGGATGGACTGAATTCTGTAAAATCGATAGGGTAAATAAGACAGGTATATATGTATAAACACCGGCAGTAAACCTTACAGTTTATTAAATAACTTAAGAGTTAAACAACATTCACAGAGAAAACATTAGTTCGATTATTATTTTTCTTCAATAAAATGTTGAGTTATTTTAGTTCAAATAATATTTCAGTTTGAAAGACATTCAGAAAATACGTACTTTGTGAAAGCTTCTTTCTTTCCCTACCGCGTGTTACTGTTAACACACAGTATGTATTAACTTTCTACTGGTGGTGATTTTGTATTCTGTTGTTTTTATGCTGAGCCAAAAAGAATTGTGTCTATCTAGACTTCTTCGAAGGTTTTTGGTCAGTATCATACAGATAACTCAGTTATTTCATTGAGACCGTTTCACGAGGCGAAATTCTCTGGATGAATTTGTTATCGTCAGGGTACTATTATTCACTTACTCTAAATGTTGATCAGTGTGTCAGATAAATACATCTGATAAACCTTGTTCGTTTAGTTTTCTCTTCTCTTATATTGGGAGAAAGTTGTAAAGATGGCTGGCACTAGTCTCCTCTGTACCATTTTTCCTTCACGATTGCCAAAATCTTTATGAAGAGACAATTTGTAGACAGATGCATTTACTACATTTAAATAAAGAGACCAAACTATTTTCTACACGCTTAGATTGTATTCTACAAAACAAATGAATTTTTGGCATATAAAAAACGCATTTTCTATTGACTCCAATTTCACAATTTGAAGTTTACACAATTCAGGGGGGAGGTGAGTTTCACTACAGTTTACTTTCAAGACTGAAATTAGTAAGATCACAATATGTGACCTTCTAGATCCCGTAAATGTGAATCACTAAAGTAAGCATAAATGCTGAATGGTATGAGTAGTGGACACTATTGATATAAGTATAAAAGTTGGGCACTATGGTAGAATATAACTCCATTGTGGATAAGATTTTATTTTGATAAATCACACAGTGTTATACAGTAATATTAACTGATGACGTTTCGAGCACAAATTATTGCTCACAATCATAACAAGTCACTCACACAAGTTTTTTCTTTTATTTATACACATATGTGAAATTGACTAGATATTTAAATAAAAATCAATATAAGATAATGTACATTCAGAAATAATAATACGAGTGTCATTGATCAATTACAATCAGATGGGAAATAAGACGAGTGATTTTATAGTCATAACAAGTGACTTGTTAGAATGTTGAGATGTGTTTGAATTGAAATAGAATTTTAAGATTATTTATTATCCTCCTCTGATTTGACTGGTGGTAATAATATCTTCCATATTTCTGGTATTTGCATTGAGTCATTTCTGTTGCATGTGTTGGGTGTAGACTCGATGAACAAGGATTCAGTAACCAATCTCTCTCTCTCCACCTACATAGATTACTTCTTAGAATCTTAACCCTCTCCCATCCTATTGTGTGGTTTTGTGTTGATGCATGTAGTGCAATTGCTGAGCTTTTTTCTAAATTACTCATCTTCTCGGGGTCAACCATTCTACCCTTAGCTAAATTCTTATGTTCCGACAATCTGACTACCACCGACCTACTAGTTTGACCTATGTAGTTGACCTCACAGTCATTGCAGCGTATTTTGTAAATTATATTATTTAGTCTAATTGGATCAACAGGGTCCTTTAACCTACAGAGCTTGTCCCTGAGTGAGTTTGTAGGTTCAAATGCCACTCTTATTCCACAGTGCCCAAGTTTTATTCTTATATCAATGCCACTCTTATTCCTGCCTCATTCAGAATCTAGAACACAGAAAGATTGAGCGATTCTCAATTAGATCCTCATCTCTATCTGGCTCTACTCGAATATATATATATATATATATATATATATATATATATAGCATTTTTATTTCAATACACAACAGTTAACAATAATTAGTCAGTGTCAAAATGTCAATGGGTTGATAATAAACGAAAAAAATCAATGCACATTTAAAAGGTAGAAATGGTTAAAATAAATTAATTTTACAAGGATAACACATAATTAAAGATGAAATGGTCAGAAAAACTAAAATAATTTGGACAATTATAAAGGTTTAGAGGGAGAGGGGTAAAGCAGTCGGGTTTATTCATTCATGTAACGATGGCCAAGGCAAGGAAAGTGGCTGTAGAAATTTCTTCTGAACACATAGCTTTGGCTTCTTCAGGTGGATTCCTATTGCTTCAGCTGTCTGTAGAAGACGAACTCGTAGAGCAAAATTAAGATTAGTAGGAATGCGTTAGATAATTTTAAATGCTGTATTGACATCAATCTTATGCTCACTATCTACAAGGTGTGCTAAAATAGAGCTACGAATAGATCTCGTTCGTCCCTTGCTTAACCATGTTGGATGATGTTCGGAAATACGACGATGAACCTGCCTAATTGTACGCCCAATGTAGCTGGCTCCGCAGCTACAGTTACATTGGTAGATACACATAGAAGAGGCAAATTTAGGTAGTTTGTGCTTATTTCTCGAACGTAGAACAGGGGTGGTTGTGAAGAGACACAGTACCTCTGCTGCATTCTTCAGGTGCTGTGTTATTATTTCGCTGATGTTGTCACCGAGGTACTGCAGTTTTGAACTGGTAGTACGTCACTTAACAAAAAAATTTTATCATTGAGATGCTTGCAAGCAGAAGTTTAAAAAAAATTCATCTACCACTTTAACTCTTAGAAAAATAGTGAAACTTTATGTTTATTATGTATTAAAATGCTGACGTTTGTGAGAGAATTGATTCGTTCCTTACTCGTGTCACATATATGCACACTAAATTAGTGCGGGTTATAGTTTGTTAACATAAACAATTAACATTCAACCAATGGATTCTAAGGTTCAAATTACGCTCCACTAACTTCACACTTAGGGTATCATCAGGCTTCACGCAGTTACTATGACTCAAAACATGGTACGTAAAAGATGTATTCAGGATCATTCAGTCCTAACAACATACCCAGTAGACTGTCTCACTTAATGACGTAATGATTCTCAATATCTTGGTCTCAAAAACAAAATGTGAAACAAGAACTTCTGTGGGATTACAGATATGATCTTACTTAATTGATATCGAGTTTGGCGCATGCACATTTTTGTAACTTATCAAATGTTACTCATCACTTTCCTAATTAGTTGTCAGATACCTCGATTACTTTATTCCTCATAAACTTTGACTTGTTTTGTTACTGACTAAAAATGACCACTGATCTTTGTCGTCAGTTTACGTTGAACATACAAATCCCTATATAACTGCACAGCTCCGAAGTGAAATTACGAGAAAATATTTCTCTATTGGCTTGCATTTTCTTAATTGCATCATATGAAAACTTTGAGTTACAATAAATGAATTCTGTATCCAAATATTCCCCTCTTTGTGAATCCTATACTACAGATTTTCTATTCTCCATGAAAAGTTTCGTAAATCCCCGCATGAGGTTGTGCACTCTTATTTAAAGAATAGGGAGGGAAATCGTTGAGGATGTTAACCCCTTCGTTTATTTGGGAAGTTGAATCAACCCTAACAGACTGATTGTTGAAGAAATATACGCTCGGAAACAAAACAATTATCTGTTATTCGCCAGCTCGCATCTCTTTGTCTCAGGGGTGACATCTGTCTATCCATTAGGAGACTTGTTTCAGTAGATCTCTCCGTCCTTCTTTACTTCTGCAAGACATGTCCATTGGAAGTGGAGGATATGAGGTGCCTACTTGTTTTTGACCACAGATTTCTGTGTCCTATCTCTCGTTTTATTTAGCAGGATGTGGTCAGTAAATGTGGCAAGTAGAACTGCCTGACTTTTGTGGAAAGATTCCTGCTTACATTCCGTTCAGTAGGTATGCAATCTTGATGAGTTACAAATGAAGGTGAAACACTTTTCACAGTGTTTTAGGATGTTCAGTATTTGGTGAAGGTTCTCATCACTGACTGCTCTATGAAATGATCTATTTATGTAAATCTATCAAGTGTAGAGTAAACTGACTCCAGTAAGGTGACAAATATTCACTGATAACATTAGGAGATTTTGGAATTCGTTCACATAGTGACATTAAATGGATTATTATATCCTAATCTACTGGTTTAGGGAAAATTTGTTTATCAGATTTCCAGATGATCATGATTTCAAGCTCTTAGTTGTGTAGACTTTTAATCAGTCGCAACTAAAAATGCACAATAGCTGTCTAGTAGTTTTTGCATTGCTTTGAGCTCCGAGTGAAACATAGAGGCACATGCTTTGAAATGTCAGTAGCATTTGTGTTGTCTTTACTGAGTGGAATTACCAGAGTCAACGCCAAACTTCACCTCTTTTCGAGGCTTACTACTGGCTAGGCGGTTTGGGAGCTTGTTTGGCGAGGATCCGACCCTAACCGCCTGTGCTGCTGGAGAGTATTCTGCCCTTGAACCATTAGTGCACCAGTAATTTTTGATTGTGGATGAATTCCTTACCTGTTCCTTTAGTTCCCTAACACTCAAAATGAATTCAGTAGTGATACACAAAGCATTACCACAAATAACTAAGGTAAGTGCTAATAAATAACTACTTAATAAAGAGCCATATGTCAACTCAATGTATATTCAAAAACCAAAATTGTGAAGATGAGAAATACTTGTTTATTATTACTATACACGGTTGAGACATGAATAATATGTTTCCATACTGAAATAAAACATAGAATACTGATTATTATTCATTGATATTTAATATGCTGACTATAACCTTAAAGGAATGTTATAGAATTTATGTAAAAATTACGGATGAATAAAATTATACGCATCTCTGTGAAATGAAGAAAAGAAAAACTGACACGTTACACTTCTATAATTTTTGTTTAATTATTTATTTGTTTTGTGTTTAAATTATCATCATATAGTTTTAACACATAGATGTATATTGCTATATAGGCAATTGAGTAGTTTGATCTATCATAAGTAACAACTGTATGGAAAAAGGGTGAGATTTGATATGACAAATTTTGTCATTGGCACCAGCAGTTAACAAATAAAATCATAAGACAAGCTTTTGCTAATTTCAAGCAGGTAATTACAAAGATTGTGCAACCTGTCTTACAATCTAGTGGAATTAACCACTGATATTCTCTCAAAAGATGGTAGGAAATTATTATTATTAATATTTTTAGGATCATGTTACCCGAAACATGTCTTTCATCTACTAGGATATGCACCACTTTTATAGTGTGAGGGATGACTGATATCGCAGAGTTTCCCAGGCTGAAGTAGGTGAAACTGGATTCGAACCCAAGGCCAATTAGCTAAAAGTCGAGTGATTAAGCCAACAAACAACATTTTAATGTTATAATCAAGGTAGATATTAACATACCAGGTGCTGTGAACTGGTTGTCATTTCAAGATTTACGCTGAAATCGTTTACATTCTCAACTATTGAAATCGATTCGTATGAATAAAACATTATCACTAGGCTTGATATAGTGGTACTGTATGTTAAACAGTAACCTCACCTAGTTGGGAAAGTTGGACGAGGGGCTACCGACACTTTCACTACTAAAACTTCAAAGCACAGGAAAACAAGTTTATGGTTGGAATCTAAATGACTCCTTAATTCAAGGATGGATGACGCTGGCGACCGAAAATATTTAGGAAGCCATTGATATAAGAATAAAACTTGTGCACTGTGGTAGAGTGTAATTCCACTATGGGTAAATTTTGTTTTGATAAAGTCTCACAGTGTTATACAGTAATGTTTACTGATGACATTTCATAATCATATCAAGGCAATATGATTATGAGCAATAAATTGTGCTCGAAATGTCATCAGTAAACATTACTGTAAACACTGTGAGTCTTTATCAAAACAAAATTTAGCCATTATGGAATTTGGGAAGCCAGTCATTTTGTGTGCAGGTATATGGAAATGGGATGTCCGTACCATGTTTGAGGTTGTTTAGCAAGGCTGGTTAGGTTGCAAGAGAAATGAGATATGGTGTAGAAGAGCTAAGAATCTAGGAGCAGATGGAATGGAACTGTAATTTCCGAACTGCTAACTGAAGAGTTATTAATCTATTCTGGTCTACACCCAGATGGCAACTACGAATAAACTGAAGGCGTGGCCATCATGATTTTTCCAACAGCAACGAAGGTTCTCAAGTGACAGGAACCAATCTCCCCCAGGATCACGAAAACGAGATTCAACCCGAAAGGAATAAAAACTGCAAATACACAATGGTGCGCACAGCACTACAAAGAACGCAGACTAACAGAAGAGAGAAGACTTCCACAAACAACTACAAGCAGTAATGGATAAAAGAGTTCACTGCAGGATTAAATTTGCATATAGACATTTTTTCCTCACTATCAGTACTGACGACACAGAGTCTAGGACTGACTATAGTTAAAAATCGGGTGACGACGTAAACTTGATCTGTTTCTAAAATATAGAGGTATAATAAAATTACTCAACGACAACAATACAAAGGCAACTGTCCTCCAAGGAGGAAAAAGACATCGAACAGTATTGATGAGTGAAAGAAAATATTTGGTGATTTGCATTTTCGTACCTATAGGAAATAAAATACAATACCCATCCAAGGTCGACCACCAGTAGTGGGAGTTTGCATTAAAATAAACTAATAATCACAGGATAATCACAACAGACAAGGTCAGGTTATACAGATTGATGGAATGACATAAGGTCTGTCTGTAATGCTTAACACCCATCTACATGGCGAAATCAAAAATGGGAGTAGTTGAAAAGTGTGACAAGTATAAGGATAGTCTATGAAGAACAGTGACGGAAAGTATGAAAGAAAGCGTTGTAAAAAGATGTACGAGGGCTGTGTCTTCTTGAAGGAGCCATAGATTACGGTGGGGTTGTACAGGCATACTGTTGTAAGTTCTGGACCCCATGTGTGTGAGATAGAGCCATGACAGAATGCATTAAAAGGTGTCTTAAAGTTTATAGTGGGATTTCGGTGGCCGGTGTAATGGACATAGTGTTAGAAAATTCCTCCTGGACGATCTATTTGTAATATTTACACTTGTTTAGACGTTTTAACTAACTTTTTAATTACTACACGGTTTTTCCATAGACTATGTATCATTAATTTTATGTTTGCATATCACAAGTTGATTTTAATTTGCCTTTCTTCCTGTTTAATCTTTAATCGTAATACTTCTCTTTGTGGTTGCTTGTACACTGACAATGTTTAACGATATGAGTTTGTTTGAGTGAATGAAGGTCATTCTGTCCCGGGACTGTGTGCGGGAAGCGTTGGTGTGTGATTCTTGTTTACAGAGCTTTTGATCCCGCCTCGTAGGGAATGTTCTCCTCAATTCTAAGGTACTTTTAACAGTTGAACTTTGGTTAGCTAATTTTTTTACGGTACTTGTTTTGTACTTAGAAACCCCCATTGCCTGTATAGATGCCTCACGGAACTGTTGAAGTAAATTTGAGTTTTGATTTTATTACTGTTGGAGAGAACCGCTCAAATATTAGAGAATAATCGTATTTTCCCTGCTTTTGGAGCATTTTGTGATAGCGCGTGTCTAAATGAAGTTCTGTCGGCTATACAACAGAACGTAGAGATCGGTTTCTTGCGTTCAGGATAAAAAACAACTGATCAATGAAACGTTATCTTACAATCTACAAGACAGCATTGATTTCTCAAAAATCATTGTAAGCAAAATAAGAGTATATATGCATTAGCTTTACATTGATTGGTCACTAGGGTTTAGCTATTTTCAAATGTCCAGTATTTATTGCAGTTTGAATTGATGTAAATTAGTCCGAGGTGATCGATAGGAAGCCTTCGAATTAAGTTTCGTGATAATTGGCACTCATCAGTGAAGCACATCTACAACCTCCAAGGGGACTCGTGTCCCGTTGCTAACACAAAGTAAACAAGTGTCCCCTTTTTAAGAAAATAAAACATTTGTTTATTTCAACTCAAGTAGTCTGCACTGTTTATTACTACTAGTGGTGAAAAATAAGTGAAGTAGTATCAGTAATTAATTACATGTATTAGTTATCCACTTTAGATAAATATTACGCTTATTTGTTGTTCATTGAATGTTATCATAAAAACATAAAGGATGTTTAAATAAAATTAATTAACAAATACATGTTTTTCATTAACATAAAAAATAATCTCAAAATCCTAATCCAGAAGAAACAAATGTGATATTCACCGAACCGCTGTTGAGCACATCCAACTATAATGAAAATTCAATAGGTAGCGTGATTCAGTATAGCTTAATTTTGATTTGTGTCAAAGTTTAATTACTTATCAGTGAATTGGCGTAAGTTTAATTGACGTACGCTACACTATATATTAGAATTTATTGCTACCAATCTTTTGTGAAAGTATAACATTTGTCTGTTTTAAATCAATTATAAGATTTTAGAGTGTTACACTTATCCTTATGAAATTATAGACAATAAAAGCTAGAGTTTATACAAGTAATGTGTCTGCATATATGTGAATAATAACAGAAAGTGTATTGTTTAATAAAAACTTTTATTATCAATAGTTTAAATAACACACATCTGTAAGATCAGTAGAATTATACGGTGCTTTCTTTGTCATTTTCAGTACAACTATAAGACAAGATTTTCCATTTGAATAGTTAGTGAAAAGGAGTTAATTACATCCTAAGCACAGAGTGTGACTCAATGTTAAGAAAGTCAGGAAATAGGATAAGCACTAAAATTCTACTAAATATATCAGCCTTCTAGAATCTGTGGAAGTGTAAAGATTTGATTAGCTGTCTCAAATCTGCCTAGTTCTACTAGTACAGAGCTCCACAATAAACTCTCGAATGACCATATACCCTAAGAGTCTGGATATTACATCAGTCAAGTTGACCTTCCTGCAGTGTCCGCAGAAATATCTTCTCCATTTCTAACAAAGCCGACAGTGAGAGACCATTTCATTACCAAACACATACACACTTAACCCTATAAATCACAAAACACAGGATTTTGATTCTCTTTTTAACGGATTACATTTTCATTATCTACAATCAATCGATTATGATACGTACCAATCAGAATAAAAGTAAAATACCCATCCTTAAGAGTCCAGAAAAAAATTAATGGAAACTGAAGGATACACCAAAAGGTTGCAGATACTTACTATAAAAGTTATTCTGCTTTTGGCAAACCTGACAGACTAACTGACTTATTAGAGTAGCGCTTTGCACAAAAGTGCAGCAAAACAAGTTGCCACACTTCGAAGAACCACACATGAAAGCAAAACAAAATGTGATGAAACTACAATGGACGAAAATCTATGGGAGAAAAGAAAATTAGATGAAGACTAACAGGGTTTTCCAAAATTAGGATAATGAGGAGGAGTGAATACATCTATGTGACTGTGAATGATTTTCAGGTATCTTACCAACAGTCTTCAACCATTGATCATAATTTAATATCCAAAGGACCCCAGAGAGACTATCTACATCCCCGTACGTGGCTCCAAACAAAGTCAAACACTTCATAGATTTAAAAGAAAAAAATGTTCAGCAAAGAGTTACTCTTTTCAACGATATATATATATATATATGAATCTAAAATTCAGTGTAGACTCATGGGCAGAAATGCTGAGAAACCACGTGTCCTGCTCATTGAAGTAAATTTACCACATATTTACGATTGTACAGCTTAAGAATGATATCACCTGAAAGAGTAACTCTTTGCTGAACGTCTTTTCTTTTATATGAATTCATAGATAGATTGTATGTTTCTGTCTGATCACCCATAAACTTTTTCCCAGGCTATTCGTGTATCAACTACCAATGCCTCCCAAAGAAGGCGATTCCTCAGCGTACGTCGTACATATCCTGGATCGATGAAGCTTCGCAATCTGATTGATTAACTTTCCTTCCTTATCCATCACTCTACTTCTAACCTCAATCTTACTGATCTTATCGTACCAGTGCATAAAAATAGAGCCAGGCAAATAAATTCACATTTTAAAAAAATGATATCTATAACATTGTAAGCGTTACCAAGTTAGAAAAGAAAGTGAAAGCAGATGTTACGGTAAATCATATGAAGCAAACACTTTAAACAAGCTGCATGTGATATAGATTAACTATTAGTGAATAGTTGTACTATAAAAATATTTTTTCGAAAAAACACAAAAGAGTAAAAATAGATGAAGTTAAACCACATATATACAGGACATTTATATGACATGCCACGTGATAAACTAACTTTTAATAGTAATAGTAATAATAATAATAATACAACAATGTAAATAAGACTGATAATGTGCATGATTTAAATTCCTTACAAGAAAAATGAGCAATACTTGCACACACAAAATACTGATTTCTAATGATGGCAAATATTGCTTAAATTAACCAATACACATGCATTTGAACTGTATCTACACTCCACGTTATTTACATTGAGAAGGATTCTTTATCATCAAACAGAAGGCATTGAAATGGGATTGCCATAGTCTCCACTAGTTGTCAATCTGTTTTTAATGCACACATTGGAAACAAATATGAGATGCTCTAGTAAATGTGGCCAGGAATCTAGCCAAACGTCTAATTACTTTGGAGGAAGAGATCAAAAGGGAACAAAAATTAATTCAATCCACTCTTGAATCAAATAATTATCCTAAAGTCTTCATAAAAAGATATTCAAAATGTGAAGATAAAGATAAATCGAAACCTGTTGCCAAGAATTGGGTCAGTACAGCCATGATTCCTTACAGCAAAGAAACATCGGATGAGTTAAAGCGAATCCTTAACAATCATGACATAAGAATGCGTTTTCGTGCAACTAACACCTTACACTCATCACTGGTGAAGGTTAAAGATAAAATTAAAGAAGACAACCAGCAGAATTGGGTGTACCAGATCAGTTGTGAGGACTGTGACGCCGTATACGTAGGAGAAACTTCCAGACAGGTAACTATAAGAGTGGATGAGCATAAACAATATCTAAATGTGGTTCCCAAGACCTCTGCAGACTTGAAGAAGCCAGAAGACATATCGGCGATTGCACTGCACCCGATAGAAACGGGACACAAGATCGTCTTTGATAGGATTAAGGTGCTACCAAAAGGTTTTGGTTCTCATAAAGAAAGACTGACTGCAGAAGCCCTGCATATATGAGTGAATCCCGAACAGATGTGAAGGTGTGATGTTAGCTGATACCTCGCAAATCCTGATTAATAAATAAATAATGGATATGTATCACTAATTAATCATACTTAATCTAAATTCCCGATTGTCTCTATCTTCTTATGGAGAGGATAACAGATGATGTACAATTGTTTCTCCTTATATACATGCACACACACACACCATTTTATACCGCATATACATACATATCTCCTCATATTCAGTTATCTACGATCATGGACTTTAGTCGAACATAATCACTGAAATTCTGATGAAAAGTACACCCTGTTAACAGTGTTTAACAAAAATAGACTAATATTTTCAAGTATTGGTTTTGTAGGGATTTTGTTTGATTGCATGCAGGATTTCATCATGAGCTGACATCAGTTAGAGAACCACTGGAAAACCTGGGAGTACTGGACAGCTGTTTCGTCCCAGTTTAGGACTCTGCAGCAGTACGCAGACACCGGAATTCGAACCCAGGATCTTCTGGTTACAAGGCGAGCTCGGAGACCATTGAGCCACTGGGACCCGATCCAATGGTCCTTGAATTCTAACTTCTGCCAATTCACGACATAGCGCGACAATTTCGCAATGTCTTCTTCGATGAGTTACTGCCTCATCTTCAACCTGCTGTACCCACCCTACTGGTCACGGCTTCACACTAGAACCCCAGGTTAACTGCCTGAATAGGGCCAGTCACTAGTGAGCATCAGATTAATTTTCAAGTATTGGTTTTGTAGGGATTTTGTTTGATTGCATGCAGGACTTCATCATGAGCTGACATCAGACTAATATTTGTAAGTTTGAGGTCAAATTTTGATCACAGTTGTTGCAATTTTGTTTATTATATTTTGATGCCTCTTTCATGACTTATATGATTGGACAACATGTTTTAAAAAGGAGAGATGTCCTTTCTTACATATAAACCTCTGTTATTTTAATTTCGATTAATTTCCCTGAAGAAGATCGGACCAGTTTGACGAACGAACAGTTGAAATTACTCATTTCAATTTCACTGAGATGTTACAAATATAATCTTTACATATGTCTACTTCTCACTCCCAATTATTTTGGAACTTTTCGGTGAAATCTTGATCACAGTTCATATGAAAACAGTAAGAAAAAGTAATTATTCTGAGATTGTAATGCATTTGCGCAACACATAGGGATGATGGATAGATGTCTGTAAGTCAAGGCTACAAAACAAATCCCCAATTGGCTGCAAGAACATATGAGGTAACCTAATTTACTCGACCCTGGAAACAGATGCCCAATGTCATCAATCGCAAAGCCCATCCATAGAGGCAGGCCATAAAGTTTACGTTGGATCATATACTCAAATTCGATGAAGCCTTAGCTATAAAAAAGCTTAAACCTTTTTTATGTGTTCAAAAATCATATCCAATTTTAAGACCGAGGTTTATTTATAATATTTTCACCTACTCTTTCTTATTTCATATCTGTGCTCTTGACCGCCAAACTTTCTAACGCATACTGAGTAAATTTCGACCCTTTATACTTTGTTACCTTATACAAGTCGTGTGTGATCTGAATATCTGAAATCTATTCTGCGAGTACATTACATGTTTCAGACAAATTATATCTTCTTACCGTTTCATTGAAATTCATAAAGGGAACTAATTAATTTCAATATTTATTATCTTATAAACAAGTTTTAAATGAATAGAATTAATTACTCATTTTGGGAACATGATAATATGATATCAATGTGCACTAACAAAGGAGATTGTAATCGTGTCAGTCATTAGTAAAACAGTATGTAAACTTGGTGTACTGGTCATTCAGTGGTAGGGTGTTCTCCAACCACCTAGATATCCCAGGTTTGATTGCCGGCTGACTCACTCTCAAACCTTCGTTAGCCGGAAGTAAATCGGGTTATGAGGGAAAGCTGGACATGAGGCTAGCAACCTCACTACCGCTACTGGAACTTCTACAGCAAAGCTTGAAGTGCTGTGTTCCACTCGGAAGACAAAGGAATGAGGAAAATTGTAAACTTGACTACAATCAGCAATTTAGGTTGAATTTATTAAGATAAATAGTAAATGTAATAAAACAGCCGCAGCATTTACAATCAGTCATTCACACACACGCGAGCACGCAAATATATATATATATTCCCAGTATCGGCGAAAATCTATTCGCTTCCAATAAGAAACAAAGAATAGAACGAAGAGGAAGAAAAAAAGTTAGAACTACACAAATGAAGCTTCACGATAGTCATTATAAAAACGAATTATATTCGAAACGTCATTCGTTTCAAGTTTGATCATGGATTGATATTAGCCAGAGAAAGAACCGCTGAAAAACAGTGAGTACTGGATGGTTGTTTCGTTCTAGTTTGGGACTCCTCAGCAGTACGCGCCCATGATCATAACAGCAGTCGCACCCAGAACCTTCAGGTCACGAAGCAAGCTCGTTGACCAGTCAGCTACTAGGACGGAATCCAATCTGACTTCTGTCAATTCACGATATCAGGCCCATCTTAAAACTTGAAACCAGTCAAATCCCTGCAAACAAACACTTGAAAATTAGTCTGATGCACACTAGTGAATGATCCCAGAACGAAGTTGCTTGTAGTTCGGGTGAGAAGTCGTTACCAGTGGGATCCACTAGGTTGGGTGTGGGAACATTGGCTAGCGATGGGTCGATTATCGCGAACTGACAGGAGTCATAACTGATGGGCCATTGGACTGCATCCTAGTGGCTGAAAGGTCAACGAGCTTGCTTCGTAACCCAAAGATTCTGAGTTTGATCTTCAGTGAGGTTATAGGTGCGTACTGCTGAAGGATCCCAAACTAGGACACCAACACTGTTTCACTGTGTGATATGCCTAATAATAAATACATCAATACAAATTGTAAAGTTTGAATGAATAAACATAGTAAGAGATAATGAAAGGTAAATATCAGATTGAATGATTGAATAATACACACTCACCACCATCTGTTTGATCAAATTCACGTACTTGCGCTCGAATACGTTCACAAGCCTGACCTACAGTCATTTGAGCATCGAATGCAGTTGTTTTAGTAATTCCAGCTTTGGGTAAATGTACCCTTAATACTAGTGAACGGCTGTCACCAAGCATAGACCTATAAAACGAAGAAAGAATTATTTTAAAAGCGATAATAAAGTAATAATTCTTTCATTTTTAAATTATTAATGAGTAAAGTGCATGCACACATTATTAGGGTTAGAATGGTAATGATAATAAGAATAACAATCATAATAAAAATCCAAAGATAGATGAAAAATTACTCATCGACTCAGGTGAAATCACAAACACTTATCAAAATGAGGAAAAAAAGAAAATTCCCGAAATACAACTAAACAGGACTATAAATAAAATAAAGTATGGTTGTGAGCAAAGAAAGAAATATAAACGGTAAAATGATGAGAAAGAATTCACATAATTAATTGATTATTCTATAATTGATGCATTTAGTTGATAGTATTCTCAGTTAAATCAAACCGAATCACAAACTGATCAAATAATTATGATACTAAAAAGGAATTAATCTATGCTCAAGCAAAATAAAAAAATAATCCTTTTCATATTTAATTCTAATGGTACTGTTGTAAGTTTATGCTTTGAATGTAGCTTAATGTACGACTGTGTGTATGTGTGTGTGACGTAATCAATTCTAAAAATCACTACAGAATCATCCTTAAACATTTCGTCAGTGTGTAACGATACTGGCCTTGAATCCTGTATTAATTAGGATTATTATTATCATCATTATCGTCACTGCTAACTGTAATTAGTTTAAAATTTGTTCATTGGCTTACTAGTGAAATATAGTCTTAAAAAGAGGAAGATCAATTATTTTCTATGGTTGGTTTGTAAGGATTAGTTTTGTTTTTACGAGTTGATCACGGATTGATATCAGTTAGAGAACCATTGAAAACCAGCACCGGAGGACTGAACAGCTGGGAATCATCAGCAGTACGCACTCCCTAGGGTTCGAACCCAGGACCTTCCGGTTACAAGGCAAGCTCGTACACCAACTAACCACTAGGATCCGATTCAATGGCCCATGAATTCTAACTTCTACCAATTCATGATTTAGCACGACCCCAAACATTGTCGTTGGTGGGACGTCCATCATCCCACTTGACTAGATGGACCTCACTGGTTACGACTTCTCACTAGAACTTCAGGAAACTACGTCTTGTAGCAAGTCACTAGCGAGCATCAGATTAATTTTCTATAGTTGGTTTGTAAGGATTAGTTTTGTAACCGGAAAGTCCTGGGTTCGAACCCCAGTGGGTGCGTACCGCTGATGATTCCCAAACTAGGATGAAACAGCTGTCCAGTTCTCCGGTGCTGGTTTTCAATGGTTCTCTAACTGATATCAATCCGTGATCAACTCGTAAAAAGACCAATTATTGAAAATTTTGTGCTAAACGGAAATATACTAAACAATGAAATATGACAGCATCATGAAATCGACAACATACAACTGCTTGCTTATTATTATTATCATCGGAATGAATGTTAGTGGTAGAAAAACAACCATTTCTTGTATAAGAAAAAGAAGAGAATAGAAGGCCTATAAGGGCAGTAATTTGTCCTTTTAAGGAAAAATAAGCCTCAGTGATAGTGAAAACAAAAATATTCCTATGTGCCACACAGCAAAGCCAGTCATGAAGCGAACATGTTTACACTAATGCATGCCCTGACACCAATAAAATGTAAAATATGATTTCAGAATTATAGGTATATGGGTCCGCACTCATTCTGGCAAGTGAACTCTTAAAGGTCAGAGACAATCATGTGTTTCTAAGTGATTGTGTGGTTGCCTGTAATAAGATGAATGAAACTTCTAATCATATTTGCAGGGCTAGAGCTTATATATATATATAAATCTGGTTGTAAAACACTGATTTTTCGTATACTTCGATGGATAAAATTTTGTTTTACAATATTGAAACCTAGTCTGTCACGGCCAAGAACGTCCAGTGCTTTTACATGTTTGGTCATTACCGTTTCTGTGGGATTACTTTTACTTGCTGGTGGTATCATGTTAAGAATTCTGATACTCGGCAGTATTGTTGGATGAGATTAAGGCTGTTTAGGAATAAACGTAATCATCCTGAAACACTGGTTTCAGATTAGAACGGAAATCAATAAAGATCGCATTATCGCTTCTTTGCTTTTTCTACTATTCATAGCAATACAAAGTCATGACAGCTTGTTGTTGATAATGAGATTATCCATCTAGTAGTTCTGTTATGCTACTACTCCCTTTATATATTCTCTTCCAGTCATCTTAGCATAATATTTATTGGTCTGGTGTATTCATCGGTGCCCATGTTATACGGATACAGTTTACAAATGAATAAAACACTATGTATATCCCACATACTCGAAGTTAAATTTCACGCGCAAACTTTAGCTTGATAAACTTATCCAAATGAATAATGTTTAATAACAATATTTTTTCCGACATATACATGTTTTCCTACTCCCCTTCATTCCTTTGTGGTCTGAGTGAAAGATAGGTGTGGTATTACTGTAATTTTTATGCGGTTAGGCTGCTAGCCTGACGCTCAAATTTCCTTCTTTTGCGGACTAACTATCAGGCTAGTAAACTAGGCGAGGTTCAAGAGTGCATCGACCGGGAATCAAACATGGACCATGCACGTGGTTGACTAGAATTCTGCCACTGAACCATCGATGCACAAAATATACGTATATGAATGATGAAAAAATGTCTTAAACTTAAGAAAAAAGTTACTTAGTATGAATACTATATTTTTCTGTTCTCGTATAACCTGCAACCAGTGGAATAAACAATTTAACTACATAACCCACTTTTAGCTTAGTTTAGATATTAGTGCATGTAATGACTATATTAGTTATTATATACTTGTATATCCATCTCATACAGCCATTATTCTTATTGTGACAATGTGAACAGTTAACGTTCCCATTGAATTCAGACGAATAACCTCGATGACAAATAATAAACAAAGTGGACACTTACACAATTTAATTATTATATTAGTAAAATTCAAAATTATTTATCTCATTGAAATATGAATAACAACTGTTATTGACCTTTACAGATTACGAAAGAATAAGTAATATATATTTAAGATGGATGAAAAATTATTCTCCCCAACCCCGGAGCCTTCGTTATACGTAAACAATACTACGAAAGATATGCACAAAAATGCACTACGATTTTATTTTTATCATCAGAATTAACCATTCACACACTACCGTTTAAATTATATATATATATATATATATATATATATATATATATATCATGTGAATTTCACACAGAATCTTGTGTACTCTATTGTTAATTTTGAATAAATTAATTTCGAGGTAGTCTAGATATGGGACAGTGAGGCTTTCTTGTGTGCAAAAAGTATTAAAAGATGTAAAATGTAGTCTGTAATTTCTCCAATTAATGAATTTACACAGTTTTTACATTTAAGTAGTAAGTTGTACAACGTTTCTGTTGATATAACTGAATTCTGTGGAAAATAAATTCCGATTAGCCAAGTGTTAGTTACACAAGGGGTTATCAGATTTTTGTTATAATGACTGTTAGATTCTATGAGTAGAATTCATTTACGTTCCGTATGTCATTATATCTGAACTGCATCGATTAATTAGGTCACTGCATAGATTCTCCCTTAGGATATTTAACAATACAGATATTGATTCTGTTATATAATACTGATTTTTAATAAACAGAGACCTGACACAAGTTAATGTGTCAGTTAATTAATCAAATAGAATTATAAATTATTGAAGTCTATCGATAGTATCGAATCAAGCACGGAAAAATTAGTTCTATAAGAAGGCTGATTTTCTGGTAGTCTAATCGATGTTGAAAGTTCAACTCCAATATTTGGATTGACCCAAATGCCTATATTTTACTAAACAAAGAGAAAGTAGTAGTAGTAATAGAAGTAGTACGCAGACCTTGTTTGCACTTCAGTCATCAAGCCTTCTTCCTCTTAACGATTGTGAGAACTATGCAAAAGCAGCTATTTGCAATTAGTTGAACTAATAACCAACGCACGCCATTGGTTGTAATCAACGATTAGTTTTTATAACATAACCAATAGAAAAACAGCCGAAAACTTAAATGATTATGAGTATACTGAAATGACTTACATCTCCTTTTAGGCTCAGTAAGAATTACCATTATTGTGAATAAAATGTATTCGCCAAAAAGGCGAAAAACTAGAAGTAGCAGCCACTGCTCGTTATCAACAACCAAAATAACACCATATTGTCTACGATCTCGACAAAAAATTCAGACATATCTCTTTTCGACTTCAATTGGTATTATTTGGTAATATATTGATTATGACTGATTAAATATAAACTGTTAGTATATACTGATCTGTGTCATCTGATAAACAGTCGCTTGATATTTATGTAGACACACTTATTCTGTACACTGAGTGGTTACTGAGGTATGAAAAATGTCATGTGTATAATTCATAGCGTTAATTTTGACTAAATTGTGACAGGTAACTTTACACAGTGGTCACAAACCTAGGTGACTTACCATCTCGGTGCACTTTTGAATTGTTAGATGGTTGGGACTTACGGTAAGACATCTTAAGCCTAGTTTTCGAGCCTTTTGGCACTTATTGGTAAAGCGTATCTCCAACTTCAAAGTAAGTGATCTCCCTTTAGAGATTCTAACCTGTACCACCCAGTACTGCATTCAAGGACGTTACCATTGAGCTATTCGAGCTTAGGATCCTGTAGGACTGACTGCCGTATCAGTACCTTAGAGGTTGCAGATACACCTTACTGACAGGTATCAGTAAGGAATGAAAGCTTCCCACCAACTGTCTCCAACCACCTAACGAACTGCATTCGTTTGGTACCGTTTTATGACTACCAAAAGAAGATGTAAGGTGCTTCAATCAAAAAGAGTGAGTATTACTTTTATTGATTCAAAGAAACAGAATATTTTGTTTCTTTTTCAAATTACTAAGTAATACATTCCACCTGTAAATCATTTAACTTAAACGTATCTGTGAGCCGGCCGACAACTCCTATCTTGTTGTGGTGGTCGGGCTTGAATACCGCAGTGACCCAACAAGCTAAACTGGCTGGGACTAACGTTCCTGCAGGTCTTACCATGTCAGAAGGTTGTCTGGATAGCGGTTAGACTAAAAGCAGTTACCATGGAGTACATGGGCTCCAGAATCCAATCAGATCAAATGGCGTATGAACCGGCAGCCATGGGAACGTAGCTCCTGACGCCACTCCGCTGCCTTGCGGATTAGACTCTAAGTCAAAGGCTCAGGGGTGGTCCCTTAAGAAAACCACCTGCTTTGGTCTGGGCGCCCGAGCAGTATCTCAGACCTCACACAATAAATGAAATGAAGCAACAAACTACCAGTGAAACTTATCGTAACAATGCTTTCAAGCCATAATGATGTCTCAAGTAACACATCCTTTTCCAGCCTTACTTTTATTTTTATACATAGACTCCTGTATTTTACCTTTGCTAACCTTGACGTCTTGACCTTCGACAGCCTTTCGCCTTTGCCTGAATTCCCAGCCTATCTGTGCCGTTTCGAGACGTCAGTGAGTAGCCTTCAAAATGGTTGTCCCCAATACGACACCTAACACAGATATCCTGAAATCTCGTGCCGCGTTCAGACAACAGGCAGGGTTGGTAAGAACATTGGAAAGCCTCGCTATCGATGTCTGCCGCATTTCAGAGACTCGCATTCACGATCCCAGTGAAGTGCTTCGATTATCCATCTCCATTATCTCCTCTCCATCTGAAAGTTCTAGTAGTATGTACCACCTGCGCTTGTCCGGGGACCCTGTGGCGTCGGCATCCGGCTAGCTGGTGTCGGTGTCACAATAAGCGCTAGAGCTGAAGCTGCATTACTTGACTGGATCCCCACTAACAGTCGTTTATGTGCTGTGAGGGTGAAAGGTTATACCAAAGTAAGGAGTGCTAGGCCAAATAGGCGGTGTCTGTTTGTTGTCTCTGCCAATGCACCGACGGATTGCTGCCCGGATGCAATTAAGGATGAGTTTTACTACCAACTGAGAGATATCTTGAGACAGGTAAGTCGGGGGGATATCGTAGTGCTGGCTGGGGACTTGAATGCACAGGTTGGGAGTCTAAGCTCAGAGAAGAATCGTCTAGGTGGTCAATGGGGATTACACAGTCGCAGGTCAGATAATGGGGACCGTCTTCTGCAGCTTTGCGCAGATCACAACCTATTTCTGGTCAGCACCAACTTCCGGTACAGCCATCAACGTAGCGCTACCTGACGTCCTCTCTCTGCGAATCAAGCTTGGACTCAGATTGATCATATTGCTGTCAGTTTCCGGTGGCGAGGATGCATACAAGACTGCGACTCCTTCTGGAGCATATACCTGCACTCCGATCATGGGTTAGTTTGTGCCAGGTTCGTCTTGCGATTTGGTGGGGTTCATAAAAGGTGTCGTCTAAACGTTGATGTGAGCAAACTAGTAGCACCTGCTACTTCTTTGAAATACCAGAATGAGTTACAGTTACTGCTTGCTAGTAACCCCCCAAGTAGTATAGATGAACATTGGCTTCATCTGCAAGACGCCATGCAAATGGCGAGTGTAGCCGTTTGCGGCTTGAAAGAATGCTCCGCTAAAAACCACTGGGTTTCTGCGAGTTCCTTGCAACTCCTGAATGAACGCCGGTCCATTCCGGCTGGCAGTGAATACAACAATAAGCGAAAGGCACTTACGAGCAAGATTAAACAGTGTTTACATAAGGACCACGAAGCCTGGCGGTCAGAACGTGCGCGTGAGATGGAGTCAGCTGCTGCATCTGGCAACAGTCGGAAGCTATTTCAACTCATCTGAGCCACCGGCAGCAAGAAACAAGGTATCAGCGAGACGGTCTGTGAGGCAGATAGCACGCCAATTACCAGCTTGAAAAGACTCCTGGAACGCTGGGCAGAGCACTTCAGGAAACAGTTTAGCTGGCCACCAGCTTCAATGTCTGCTGTCATTAGCCAGTGCTCCTTGGTCGGTTAGTACCGACCCACCAACCGAAGCGGAGGTTTATAAGGAACTCCAAGTGTTAAAGCGCCATAAGACACCCGGCTCAGACAATCTACCCGCGGCTCAAGATGGTGGCGAGACTCTCGCAATAGCTATAACTGGTTTATTCAGGAAGGTATGGGAGACAGAGAGTGTACCATCAATGTAGAACGAAGCCATTATCGTCTCCATCTTTAAAAAGGGTCGACGTAATTCATGGGACAACCATAGGGGTATCTGTCTGCTACCAGTTGCGTCTAAAGTATTGGCTGCTGTCTTGCTCCACAGGCTGTGCAAAACACGTGAAGCATTGATTCGCGAAGAGCAGGCTAGGTTTCGTTCAGGTCGTGGATGCATTGATCATGTGTTCACTCTAAATCAGTTGTTCGAACACCACTACACGTATTGCAGACCAACAATCATTGTGTTTCTGGATATTAGGGCTGTCTTCGACTCGTTGCATAGAACTCTGCTCTGGAACTGTCTGTTAGATAGGGATGTACCTGAGAAATTTGTTAACATCTTAAAAGCCCTATACAGAAACATCTCAGGTAGAGTGAGGGCATACAACCAACTATCATCACTGTTCCCAACCAACAGTGGGGTTAGACAGGGTTGCCCAATCTCTCCATTTATCTTTAACTTTGCCATGGATGACAATCTGGAGTGAGCTCTGAAGGATGTGCTTGAAGGTGGTGTAGATCTGCGCTCTGGAGATAGAAGTTCCGACCTCGAGTATGCAGACGATATCGTCTTACTGTGCAATAGCATGCAGGCTGCCTAAATCGCACTTAATCAGTTGGCGATCAGTGTCTGTAAGTATGGTATGTGTTTTCCGCCGTCTAAGTGCGAAGTACTGTGACAAGATTGGCAGGAGCCTCTACCTGCACTCACTCTTGCAGATGAACTGCTTGAAGTTGTTGATAAGTTTGCGTATCTGGGTTGTTGTGTGATTGCTGGCGGAGGGGTGACGGATGAGATTTCCAACCGCATAATGAAGGCTAGGGTGGCATACATCAACTTGAGCCACCTCTGGCACCGTCGCGACGTTAGCCTGGCTGTCAAAGGTCGGGTATACAATGCTTCGGTACGGGCTGTCTTGCTCTACGCCTGCGAAACCTGGCTTCTCCAAGCCGAGGATGTGCGGCGGCTCTGCGTATTCGATCATCGCTGTCTCCGCAGGATTGCTTGCGTTCGATGGCATCATTGCGTGAGTAATTCTGAAGTTCGGCGGCGAGTGTCTGAACACAGTGGGGATCACCATTTGTTGAGTGTCGTCATCTGGAAACGCCGGCTTCGATGGCTTGGACATGTGCTGCGAATGTTGTCCCAGAGGCTTCCGTACTGGTCTCTGTCCGCTAGCCCTGGGACGGGATGGCGAAGGCGGGGAGGTGGTCAGTTCATGACGTGGCATCGTGGGATGAAGGATATTTGTGCTAGGTAAGCATCGGTTGGTGCATCACGTCTCCCTGGTTGGCGTCCGAGAGATAGCCCGAAACGTTATCGGATATGGCCAAGAATCGTAATCATTGGCGAACGTGCTGCAATTTCCTTCTTTCTTCCCTTCGCGATGATTATTATTATTGTTTCCTTTAATTCCTAGAGGAACATAGGGCTTCAGCCGTGCGTCTCCATTGCGTTCGGTTCTCTGCTAGAGTCTTCACCTGGCTCCAAGTCTGCCCACACGTCTTCATCTCCTCTTCACATGACCTCCTCCAAGTCACCCTTGGACGACCAACTCGCCGCTTCCCCTTCGGGTTCCACTCGAGCGATGGCTTGTCTAGTGATGTCACTTGATGTTTTCCTCAGAGTATGGCCAATACATCTCCATTTCTTCCTGCCTATTTGTTTCACAATCGGTTCCTGGTTGGTTCACTCCCAGAGATCTCTGTTAGTGATCTTTTCTGGCCATCCGATCTTGAGTATTGAGCGAAGACAACTGTTAATGAAGGTCTGTAGTTTGTTTGAGATGCTCTTTATGACGCGCTAAGTCTCTGATCCACTTCGCGACGATAGTTGACGAATACTGTTTGAACTTGTTAAGTATGACTGTTTTCCTTCCAGATGAAGTTCTTTATCCATTTTCTACTAATATTTTTACTTTTAATCTATGTTGTTTTATTATTATTGTGTGGCACATCGTCTTGGTGCCATATTGTACCAAGTTTTTCTGCGTTTAAATAAATACATAAGTAATATCTGTGAGCTACATGGAGATAAACGCAGTCCTAACGATGATTTTTTCAGGAAATTAACATATGGCAGTACAAAGTTCTTCAATCGAAAAACCACTAGATAAATTTTATGAAAATTTTTGACCTAGAGTATACTTTTGTTTCAGTTAAATATAAAATCTTAATTTTTGTATTCATATAGACACTTAGGTATTAAGTTAAGATAAACTTTCTGTCATAGTGATTGTTGTACACATTTCAATGTGTACGTTTCCCGTGAAAATGACTTGTAAAAGTAGAGCTAGTTATACCAAGTTTTCAGAGCCATAGTTTAGATTATTTGGACCTAAACTACTAGTTGACAAGAATGCTTGGCAAATACTCATAGTAAATACAGGAGTAAGACAGGGCTGCCTATTATCACCGATGGTATTCTTAATTGTGGTGGAATGGATTATGCGTCGGACAGTGCATTGGGTTGGAGAAGACAGGAATACGCTGCACTGACCAACAAGAAGACTCTAAAAGATCTGGATTTCGCAGATGATATATGTCTAATCTCACACAAACTCGGAGACTTGCAGGCAAAAACCAACAAACTGACTGGAGAGGCAGGCAGAGAAGACAGAACTGACTCCAGGTGAACATAGTGAAGACAGAGGTGATGAAGATAACCAACGAACCGCACCAACAGCGACAAACAGCATCAATCACCATCAACAGGAGGGATTTAACAAAGGTTACCTCCTTCACTTATCTAGGAAGCATCGTTTCAACTACAGGCAATCGGAACGGATGAAGATGTCGAAGCTGGCCAGAATCGGAAAGACGAGATACGCCTTCATCAACCTGAAACTAGTTTGGAAACCTTCTGCACTCAACATAAGGAACAAGATTCGGATTTTCAACACCAACGTCAAGTCGGTCCTTCTGTACGGGTCAGAAACTCGCACTAATATCACGAAAAGGATTTCCAACATGTTGCAGACTTTTATCAACAGCTGCATTCGCTCCATACTGAAGATCAAATGGCTTGCCAGAAAGAATTAGTAACAAGAGACTGTGGGGACAAACAAAACAAAACCCGATAGCTCAACAAATATGTAGGAGAAAGTGGAGATGCATCGGGTATACATTGAGGAAACCGTCGAATGAAATCGCGCGCCAGGACTGGAGTGGAATCCACACAGAAAGCGACGAGTAGGTCGTCAGTGCGAGGGTGACACGGAAGAGATCGTCTGAAGAAGAGATGGAAGAGCTTGGTCAATCGTGGACCCAGCTGAGGAGGATAGCAGAAAATAGAAAGTGGAGATGCGTTGTTGAAGCTCAGTGTTCCACTCGGAACGCAAGGGAATAATAATATTAATCGGAAGTATATAAGAAGGATGTCATTCGAATTCCCATTAGATATTCACTGTTGGAAGACGAAAGATGTATATTCAAGCATTCGCCTTGTTAAGTAGAAGGTAAACTGATATAAAGTTCGACTAGGCAACAATGCAAAAATCATAGTCAACTGTTAGACACATGTATTCTATTTACAAAATCACGCATCTTTCTGGTTGAACAGCAGCAAAACTATCGATAAACATACATATGTTACAAACTAAACACACTGGGTTAGTTAATCGATATGTAAAATAAAATCCGATCGAAACTAGGAATAGGCAGATATGTTGACATACTTGTGCATATATTTATGCCTATTATCCAATCAGCTGAAAATTTTAAGAGTGCGTATAATTCTGAATGTACAGACAGAGAAAAATTCTATAGGCTATTTATTGTTAAAAGACCTTAGGCATGCCTAGCACCAGAAACAAATAATTTCCCTATACATCAACAACACCTATGTAATAGATAAATGGAGTTGAACGTAGTATTGTCTTATTCATTGCTATGAAATTAGTGCAACTTTATTTTATAAGATGTAGATATTCCTAATTATGAAACATTGAAAAACAATACTTGGTGAATAGAAAATACACGTATAATGTAAATTGCATGCTATGCTTAGCTGCAGTATTTTTGCCAATTCAAGAGGGTTCCTACTACTGTTACTGCATACAAATACAATTACCGAGTTTAATGACTGAGTAGTAGTGTCTTTCCAACCTATATCAGTTGTTATTGATGTTTACAACATTTGACAGTTGTATTGACTTTTATCATAAGACTACATATAGGGATATTTTAATTTTGTAAATAAATACATCTATCCACACAGATTTTTTAATAGTTTGTCATGAGTGAAATTTCGAAAGAAATCCAGAAATCAGATAGATTAACTAACAATCTTCATTTTTATAAAGAATGTCTACTTTATCCGTGTATTTTTTTCTTTGCCCATACTGCCATTTGAGTTGCGTAAAAATGAAATAACAATTAAATACTATAAATATGTGCTGTGAAAATTGAACACAAGTAGTGTTCATTTGTTAATGAAGATAAATATGTCTTAAATTAACCACTATTCAACTTATGTACCAAGCTATAAATTGTGTTTATGGTCAAAAGGTAAACACGTTTTACTCAACTATTAGGCCTCACCAACGTAGAAGAGTATGAAACTTTTAAGTGTAGAGTAGAGTAAGAAAACACAATAGTAGCAAAAGAACAACTGCCGTGTAACTGAATTCATGAGTCCTAACAAAGAGTAAACATAAGCCTCACACCACTATCGAGTCAATTAGACTGGCGTTCTGTAACAAAGAAATCAGGTTCAAAATTAGTCGAGGTAGAAGTTGAGTTTCTGATTGATATAATTAGTTAAAGACCAATAAACCAACTAGTAGTGGCTTTAACACTGGAAGGGAGTTTCGCTTATTTTGGGCCAAGATTATCAGCAGTCTACCAGGTTTGACGACTTAGCTTGGAGTCAACTGATTTCAAACAACTCGGATTCCGGTTGTCTACTTAGATGGACATTTAATATGTAGAAAGGAATATCGTTTCATAAAAATGATATACTAAACTAAAAAAATTCACTCTTAAGAAAAAGAAAGTAAGCATAACTTCCAGCCTTTATGACAATATATCTACTTTTTTTATACAAATAAAATTCCTAGTGACCATACTTAGGTAATGAATTTTTTTTAATTTACGCTAAATGCAAAGAAAAGAGTGAGTCAATAAATGCACAAAGATTTTTTTAAATGATAAATAGGCTGAACTATACATCGAAAACAAAACAACAGTATAAAATATGAAGAATGAACAAGTATATACTCGTTTAACAAACTTCTAACTTTTTTTCATAACATGCTGGTCGGTTATCGATATTTCCCGGTAAACAGGAATCAAAACATTTCAGTAATCACTTAAACAATAACAACTACTATTACTACACGTGGAATGTGATTTTATCCCCTTTTGGTCAAGAAATGCATTTTATCAGCACACAAAAACAACAGTATATTTGTATTGAAAGGTTTAGAGAGATATGAAGTACTAAAGATGTTAAGTTTAAATTTGAATGCTTATGTATAAATGTACATTGCAGTAAAAAGAAACAAATAATGATTAATCTCTAATTATTATAGTTCACTGAATAAGGCAGCTAACATGTAACTTGTGATTTACGGACAGAAAACCTGAGTACACCTATTTGGGGTGGTTTACAAACTAACTTTGGTCCATATAATAGTACATTTCAATTATATATACAGTGGGATGGTAAAAAATTGAATGAGTGTCAAACATAAACAATAATCATATGCTTGTACACATGCTGACTGAGTGTGCTAGCATCTCCTGTTGATATTCAATCACTAAGGTATGATGACATGCAAGCCTATTAGTCACTTATATAAAATACTTCACAAAGAAACTAAAACAGTTTTATGAAGCATGACAATCGTTTCATAACATACTTCCAACTCTCATTAGCGCCATAACACTATTGTAATAAGCAAGGATTTGAGAGTAATTACAATAAATCCCATTATGGGTAAATTTTTATTTTGATAGAGTCTCACAGTGTTATACAGTAATATTTACTGATGACGTTTCGAGCACAATTTATTGCTCATAATCATATCAAGGTAATCACACGACTTCCTAAATTCATTTATATAGTTCCATTGTTTTTCACTTGATTTGATTGGTAGTATTATTTTCCATATTTCAGGTATGAGTGATGATTCATTCCTATTGCATGTGTTGGGTGTAGATTCGATGAACAAAGATTCAGTAATCAACCTCTTTCTCCACCTACCTAGATTACTTTTTAGAATTTTAACCCTCTCCCACCCTATTGTGTGGTTGTGTGTTAATGCATGCATTGCAATTGCGGAGCTTTTTTCTAAATTACTTATCTTCTCTGGGTCAACCATTCTTACCTTAGCTAAATTCTTATGTTCTGACAATCTGACTACCCCTGACCTACTAGTTTGACTTATGTAGTTGACCTCAGTCATTGCAGGGTATTTTGTAAATTGTTATTTTGTCTAATTGGGTCCACTGGGTCCTTTAACCTACAGAGCTTGTCCCTGAGTGAGTTTGTGGGTTTAAATGCCACCCTAATTCCTGCTTTATTTACAATCCTACGTAGGGTCTCAGATGTCCCCTCTTTATATGGTATAACTGTAGATGACTTATGTTCTCTCTTATTTATTTTATTACTACTAGTTTCACAATTCTTTTTATTTTTCTTTTGGCGTTTTTCAATCTTCCTAATGAATTTTAGAGGATAGTTATTTAAAACCAACGCCTCTTCTATCTGTTTTATTTCATCATTAAGGTCTTTTTTTGTGCTACTTAGTGCTACTGCTCGGTTTGTTAAACACTTAACTAAGCCTGCCTTAACAGTTAAAGGATGAGATGAATTAAAGTCTAAATATCTATTAGAATGCGTTGGTTTTCTATAAACACTAGTGTGTAGTTTGCCTTCTTCTATTCGTTTTATTTTACAATCTAACATAGCTAATTCTCCTTGCTCATTTTCGGTTTCAAATGTGAATTTTATTCCCTCCACTAGTGAGTTTATGTGTGTCAAGAAGCTAGAGATATGTTCTGTTTTTAACACTGTGAAAGTGTCATCCACATATCTCCACCATATTTTTGGTGTAGGATTAAACGTATTAATAATAATAATAATAATAATAATAATAATAATAATGGCTTTATTCCAAACAGTATTTGTGGTACAGGTATGGAATTTTCAGCGTTCATTACAATATTGCATCTAATTACCTCATAAATTTTATAAGGATTTAGAAATATAAAGCAACAACAACAAAAAGAAAAAGAGAAATAAAAGAAAAAAAAGAACAGCATTGCATTCACATATTTAAACAATGCACCACAGGATATTATATATAAAATTAGTCTGTAATAGAATATATGAGCAACAATATAATAGTAACAAAGAAAGGAGAACAAAAGCTAATGGGAACTATTTGTTAGAGTGCCGCAGTAAATTGATCATGTCATGCCTAACAGTTTTCTCATCACATAACAGCTGTGCGAGATAAGGTATTGTGGAGTTTTTATACTTGGTAGTCCTGGCATATAGCTTCCTATAGTTGCTTCTAGTTCTACCAGATGAAATGCAAGGAGAGAGCTGCGTATGGAGAGGGTGTTCGGGGTCTGACAATATAGAATTTGCTAGTTTCTTACATGACATTATATGTCTATCCACAATTGTGTTAACCAGTTGGTTTAACGAAATCCCACTTGCCCTACTAACAGCTTTTAGTGCCCTATGCAGCGAAGCAAAGTCTTTCTTAAGTAGTCCAGGAAAGATTAATGGGGAGCAGTAAAGAGGGATGGGTAGAATACAGGAATTGACAAACTGAGAAAGTAAAGACTGCTTTATACCAGACTGCCTAAACTTCCTTAGGTAGAACGTTAAGCGAAACATCTTTCTAGTCACTAGCAAGATGTGAGAGGACCAGGAAAGATCGGAGGAAATACTCAGTCCAAGGTACTTGACATCTGATGTAGTTTCAACCTCTATGCCGTCAATGATAGTGGGACCATGTGAGCTAGCTAGTTGTTGAAGGTCACTTTTTCGTCTGAAAGTAAAATTTACTACCTGACATTTAGACGGATTCAGCTTAAGACCGTTTGAAGAGGACCACTGACTAATTTCCGAGAGAAAGTTATTTAATGTGGAACAGTCTGACTGAGAGTTAACAGGCATGGAGACAGAAAGGTCATCAGCATACTTGACAAAAGTGGCTACATCAGAATGGGGCAAGTCATGTAAGAAAAAAGAAAACAGAAAAGGAGAAAGAACGGCACCTTGAGGAACACCAGCTAAAGTAAGTGAGGTAGTGGAGGACTTTCCATTGTAGACAGTGTACTGCTTCCTTTCAGAAAAGTAGGAATACAACCACTTATTACTTGTGCCATATTTTCCCAGCTATCCATAAATATATCTGCCACGATAGGGGATATTGGTGATCCCATTGCTACACCTTCAGTTTGTCTATATATTTTGTCTTGGGATTTAAATATAGTAGATGTGAGGCATAGCTGAACCCCTGAAATAATTTCCTCAATGGACAGCTTTGTCCTATGATTGAGTTCAGTATCCGCAGTTAGTTCTTTTTTAACTGCTTCTAAGGCCATATTGACTGGTATATTAGTGTAAAGACTGGTTATATCAAAACTAACCATTGTTTCATCATTATCTAGTTGTATGTCATTTAGTTTATTTTTCATCTCATATGAATTAGTTAGTCTAGAATTTGAACGATCTCTAATGGGGCATAATATTAGAGCTAAATGTTTTGATAATTCATATGTAGGGGTATTTCTAAAATCTACTATTGGTCTTATGGGATAACCTGGCTTATGTATTTTAATAGTACCATACATCCTACTAGCATTATTAGTTTTAGGCATTAAATTAAACCATTTTGACTCACCCAGTGACGGCTTCATTCTGCGTACTAATTCCGCCGTGGATTTTTTAACCTTATTCATTATTGTATCTACGGGCTTCTTGATTTCCTCATATGGACCCATTTCAATATGTTCAGTGACTTTCTTGATGTAGTCAGATTTATTCAAAACTACGGTGGCGTTTCCTTTGTCAGCCTTTGCGATGACAATATTTTTATCCTGTTTTAGATTAATTAAAGCTTTTCTTTCTGATTTTGTCAAGTTTGATTTTGCCTTCTTTTGATTTTTTAGGGTTAATGCACATTGTGCTCTAACCTCTTCTGCTGTTGTTTTATCTATTGAACCTAGTGCTACTTCTATGTTAGGAATGACATCCTCTGGTTTTAGTTTATTAACTGTTACTGTATAACACTGTGAGACTCTATCAAAATAAAAATTTACCCATAATGGAATTACATTCTACCACAGTGCCCAAGTTTTATTCTTATATCAATAATTACAATAAACTTTTAATAACCTATTCTTCTTGCCTTAGATCATAAACAAACAGGAATATCACAACATAGGACCAAGTATGATTGCATAACAGTTCAGGTTTCAATAATTTTTATCTTTATATTAACCATAAGATTAAAAAAGAAGTGGGTAGAAATGAAAACTACACTAATTTCATGAAACGTCTCGAGACAGTAAAAGAAGATATAAGACAAATAGAGGAGTATGAGACTATATATATATATATATATATATATATATATATATATATGCCATGAAGAAAGCACTTAAGCTACGGTGACTGATTCTGAAACCTAACATTCATAGTCTTCAACCACAGATCCTGTGGTCACGAACCAAGCCAAGTGACCTACACTAGTCTACATAGCTCACGACCAACAGTCAGTGTTCACAGGGATTGGTATCAATTTTTGACCCACCCATTTTTAGTTGTGCATATATCAAGTAGAACGTAAAAAACAGGAAAAAAGTGTTGTAGTACTACAAAAGAGAAAAGATGAATTCTTCTGTTCACACAGATCACAGTTATGCAACCTTTATTTCCCTACACAGAAATAATGGATTACTGCCATGATTGGTTAAATACCGTCTGTGCCCTTTCAACTTAGTCATACCTTGGTTAACATCACGTTGAGATAGACCACATGTGGTTATGGCTAGCCCAAGTGATAAAGATTTACTATTTCATCGACTGAATGATTTTTCTTGCCCAGAACTCTACACCTGAATTTAACATAGTGGTATAACGAAATGTAGTCATTACGTTGCACTAACATTGCATTACTCATACGAACAAAAATTTGATTGGTGAATTCATGTTACAATAGTATTAATGAAATGTTAGTAACCTTTAGACTCCCACTCAAATTATATTCAAATAAATGCAATAATGATAATAGCAGTAAACATATGACAACTGTTAGAACATTCATTGGAGACGTATTCAAAACAAATCAACAAATATCCTAAATGAGGGCAAGTGATACATACTCTTGAAAACATTTCTGTTAAACTGCTCCCCATGGTTAAAATCATGATATCATAGCGTTACAGAATGGACAAGTAAAACCTGATTATGTTATGAAATAAATTTTACAGAAAAGGCCACCGGAAAAAAATCACCAAACATAGAATTGAACGTTTGATTGCAAGAGTATATAATTAATTTTCAATATAATCTCATATATGGAGCACAACACCTAACAAATAAAAGTGAAGACACGCATGCAAATCTTCAGGAAAATTCGCGAGCAGTCATTGTAACACCTAAGCTCACCCGACAGGAAAAGTCCACGGCATTATCAATAGGAGGAAATTCAAAAGTTGGTATGATAAGCGGAGAAACTTGAAAGTGCAACGAATCACGAAAAGCTAAAACTAAGTAAATAACATACAGACTGATTCAATTAAATTATCTCTAAATAAATATAAAACAACAAGTTATAAGCGACTCAATAACCGTATGCCGATCTTCAACGAGATAACGATGATAGACAAGATCTACATAGCTAATAAGATTTTGTTATCTAAGTAGCAATCATAGCTATCTAGTGACATATTCATGAATATATTTCTAGACCTGTACAGCTTTAGTACATATTCGATTCATATAAATAAAGGCGAGCAGCATATCCTACATATGATGAAAACTCCCAAAAACATTACGTATATGACTGTTGTTAGTATGTAGAGGAAACTACTTTCCTTATGATGGTTTTACTTCTTGTGATTCAATGGAACCCAATAAACATATCTTTATGACTTCTAAATACTTCTGTGCAAGTTGCTAATTTAATTTTGTCGTGCCTTTTCCTAAAAAAACGGCTCGGATCTTTTGGAATCGAAATCTACGAAATAGTGAGGAGCGGATATCTTAGAAATCCAAAGATTAATACAAATGGAAAACATGAAATCTTCTGAATCTGTTTGTTTTACTAATCATTTATACCTAACGCTGATATTTTTCTCCCAGTTACGCTAAAATCTGCACGAAGTCTGACCAATATATTAATGTCATAAATGGAAGATCTATACAGGACCTTGTACAGAAGCTACAAGTCTTTACACTCCAATCAGTCAGATACATCAAAAGAATTGGCTCGAAAAAAAATGCAACCCATGATGAATTTTAAAAGCTAACATGGTAAGTGTAAGTGCGCACTGCATATACTCATTCTACTTCATTATAACAGTTAATTGTGAAAAATATTTCAACAATGTCCAAAGTATTTTAAAGGTTAGTGTTCTATATGCTTATTTATAAGTAACATTAAAACGCCGGCTATCAGGATATGGTTAGCGAAATTTCCGTTATTAGTTTAATATAAACTTCAGAACCTATACCGATAATGCGTATGCAGTCATTCCTTAACTTTACCATTCTAACTCTCCGGCAGATTGTTGCACTCTCATAGCAGTTTGCATGCTGGAACCAAACATTCGAAAACTAACATATCCGTCTGAAAGAAGCCTAACATTTTTCGTACATCCAGAAGTCACTGAAAATACTGTAGCCCGACTACTTCCTCTTAGATATTTTACAAGTGGTGATTGTTCTATTATTTAGTGTTAAAATGAAAGCATATTACTAAATAAGACAAATGACGGGACTTTATTCTTGTATGCTCTTTAATTGACTGGATGTCGTCTTTCCGACATAATTCAAATCTAATTATTTTGCTTACTGATTCTTCCTGAAACATGGGGAAAAGGTGATTTTAGGTTATCATTCCTAAACTGTGCGAATCAATATTGTAACCTCTTTTGTAAAAACAGCTTCTTAGGTTTTAAGTCTCAGAAGAAATGGTTATTTGATAAACCTTGAAAATGTAAAGCTACTGTGAAATTAGAGAGTGTTAGTCTCCATTCTCAGTACGAAACGAGTACTTTGATTAAATTACAACTTATATTGGATGCGTTAGGCACATAAGCAAGCCTGGAGTAGGACGTATCCATCTTCAAACACTGCAGTATTCTCTTTTCATGGACCTATTTAAAAAGAATATGAGTTAAACCGAAACATAGGTGCAGCTTATTCTAAGTGACTTAATGAAAGCAAGCTAGTTTACCACTGATTACGCATATTAAACCCAACTGTGAGTATGCTTGTTATGGTCAAATGTTTGTTTATGTATCTGGTAACTGTTAGCTTTCTACTGCTCTGAATTTTCTACAGCATATTAGCTTAAGGCCATTTAGAGTTATTAACACTGCTACAACTTGTTAAAGGACGGCAGAAATACCTAATGATTTATCTATAAAAATCAGGCATAAAGTGACCACGGATTTAATGCTGAGTAGAAGTGGGCAACACTCACGGTTTTTTTGTTATCCTAGACCAGTTTTTTAGGGATTCAAATGTGATAATCAACCAAAACCACATAGTGTTGAGCACAGAATACGTCTACAGGCTAAATAAGTGACAATCAGACTAGTCCGAAAGAAGTCTTTTTTACACTACCAGCTTTAGGGACTATCAAAACGCAGATTGCGATTTTTTAATCAACTGTGTTCGAACCCCCGATAGTATTTCTGAACATACTTTTCAGAAAAAATATTCAACTTAGCGACACCTTTATTTGTACAGAATAAGACAGACAACCAAATACGACTGATGGTAAAAGAGAAGTTTCAATTATTTCTATCGAAAAACAGTAGTATTCAAGGTGAATCACATGTATCTGTCGTAGAAGTAATGAGAAACTAGGTCCTTTAGTATTGATCAACTATTTTGGATAAGTAGTCACCACTTTGGAAGCAATATTATTGAAAATACGATGTGAGTAGGCCTTAATGTACTTTCCAGGGTCACTAGTGATTACATTCAAAATTAACTCAGGCACCTACTACCTCTTTTCGTCCTATACGACGGTTTACAGGGATAAATTGAAAGCTCATAAGTAATTCTGAAACTTCAGTAGAAATACACTTATGCACGTGAAAACATTTTACTGCAGATGGATAGTACTTTAAGTAAGAATCAATGGAATGGTAAAAACCGAAAATTTCTGGTCAACAATAAACCTGAGACTACCTTACGAGATTGTCACAGAACCCAAAAATCATCGTAGCATATTTCTTGACTTTATATTTGGACAGCACATCTATCCCACTTAAAATATTGCCCGATTTTCGTTGAAATATTTCGCATTACTAATACTTATGACTACACACTGATAATTTATATAACCCTATAATGTTAACACAGGTGAATGATGACCGGTATGTTCATTTTCCTGAACTGAAAGGGACAGAAAAATTCATACTTCCTGAAATCATATCTAGTGCAAGAAAAATATAAGGAAACTTTTAAAGCTTTAAACTTTTCATATGAGAAAGTCCAGTTGAAGACATCTCTCTACAGGCAATAAACGTCTCATCACAACGAGCGAAAGACTTACATCGTCGCGCCAATGGACATATAGGCCGCGTTAGTAATTGCTGTGCGACCAACGTATTTTTGACGCAAAAAAACAGCTTAATGGCAGTATCCAGTATCCGATTACGTCTTTACGACATGGTATAAAATAATTTGACTTCTTTTTACTCGCTTCCATCAAGTACTTCTACTTTTACTGATGCTGTAACATATGCTGGGACAGCGGGCTGATTGTAGTGCCCATGCCACAAATGTTGGTGAAATTTTTCCGTTGCCGTTCTCCAGTACATGGATGTCGAGATGTCAGCCAAAAAATTCAGCTGGCCCACCACTTCTGCAACATATCACTCCGAGCTCATACTTCCGAAAATATCAATTTTTTCAGGTAGACTGTTATTTCTAACATCTTGAACATCTGATCATGTCTTCTGATTGTTCTGAACACAGGCCACAACAGTGTTGTGTTGTTACTTACCACTTGGTAATGGAAGCAACCAGATGGGTATAGTGAATGCTTAATTTCGTAATATTCAGTGTACCAGATAGCGGCAGATATAAGGCCTTAAAACATACTTCCGAAGGCATTCAGGATATCAGATTTCTGCTACTTTTATGAACCACTAGGTAGAGATCTATCTAGCAGATATTGTTCGCTACTTCTTCACTTCAATAGCATTGCCGATGCAAGCTGTTCTTAATGAAGCTAGAGGCTGTTTGTCAGAGTAAACAGTTTAGAGAATGCACGCTTTATCTGCGATTGGAAAACAATTTAACGTAGTTTAAGCAAAGCATACTGGAAGCTGCCCTAAATGTCTTTAGGAGTAAACGAAAGTTTCGCAGCTAAATCAACCAGCTCACAGAACACAACTGATTTAAGATCAGGCAAGTCACCGGGAAATTCTATGAGCTCTGTAAACACCAGCACATGACCCTCTCTTCATGATTACTCCCAAATGTAACTAGACACGACAATTATTATAATCATCATAAGTCTTCTCGTGGGTTCCCAGTGAAGTAGTGGGCTCCATCAGCACATCCTCACTGTATTCTGGTCTCTGCTGTCTTTTACACTGGCTCTAAGGCTGTCCTCAAGCTTATGTTTCATCTTCACATGTTCCCCTCAGTGTTACCCTCACATAATGTTAATACTGAGTCACAGGGTGATATTTAGAATAAGCTTATCTAATATGGAACGTTTTCAAACCACTTGGCGGTCGACTCCATCAAAGGCCTTTCCTAAATCGATGATGATGTTGAGGTGCAGAGGTTAATGCCACGTGTGCTATGTTCCAAGCGTTGCAATTCGTCCCACACATAACCGTCTCTTCCGTCGTCCAGTTTTTTTTAGCGCAGTCGTTTTATGATGATTCAGCATACTATTTCACTGGAGGTAGAGATAGGAACTAAACCTGTTTAGTTTAAACTCGTGATTCGGCAAGGCAGGCTGTGTTCCAGTTCTCAGGTATTTTTCCTTTTGTGCATAACTTCTTCAGTAGTAGAGTGGACATATCCGCTTGCGTCATTTCATCAGTTTCCGGTAGCATTGGGGAGAGTATGGTTCCATCTGATTTCTCTAATTTTCCCTCTTTTAATAAGTTTATGCCATTTACGACTTCAGATTTTGTAAGAGAGTTAATATTCACTGCCAGTTCTTTGTCGGCTGGCAGTACTTCTAGATGAATTGTTGGCGATGGTTGATTCTAAAATCGTTTGAAGTGAACAGCATAATATTTTCTTGTTTTACTTCCTTGGTACCTGGGCTCCCTTCACCATCTCCTACTGGCTCTATCTGCTCTATTTACGTGACTATCAAAAGCAAATCTCGTAGTTCTGCCGTTACCAGATACCCCCCTAAAGATCAACTGCCCTAAGGGTGTGTGTATAATGCCCTCTTCTAAAACGAGGAGCACTTCTTGCCAGGGTATCAAGTCATCTTTCTAAGAGGACATCTGGTGTGTCGAGCATAAATACAACCAATTCAGCCTACTTCTCTCCTCTTTAATCTTACCGTCTTCATGCAGCCAGTTGCAGTTATTCAGCTCCCATTACTCAATGGCATAAGCTCAACTTTAACAATGAGCGCGTGACAAATGCACACCCACTTGGATTCCACTGTCTGAACTTTGGGTCTCGTCTGCTTGTTTACCCATCCAATAAGTGCTACTGTGGGGCCACTACAACACGGTGTGCTATGGCTACTTGGATGTAGTAAGTAACTGAGGAACTCAGAAGGCTGGGCCGAGTGACTATGTAAGAACCATACCTTTTTTATGACTAGGAAGGCTTTGTTCATTTGCTGAACGAAAAGTGCCCTTATGTGTTTTTAACTAGGCTTTCCCCTCTTCACTTACCCTGTGCCGTGCTTTCGGAAATAAAAGTCCATAAACACTATTAGTCTTGTACAATAGTAGGAGCCACCGGTCAGTAGTTTTGATATTTTAGCAGGAAGGTAGGTTTCTAAATTTGTGTTCACCTTTTGTCTTCCATTTTGTTATAGTTGACTACAGTGTAAATATCTGTTTTCTTTCTGGTTGCTCTTGGGTTTTATTTATTACTTCGCTAATGCACATCAATAATTTATTCCTCATGGTCTCATTTGTCAAACATAAAAACTGACTTCAAAACCACACTTTTTGGTGTGACTTCCTAAGTAACTGCTAAAGTTAGATCTCCTGAATTAGATCGACATCAACCGGAACTATACCTAGCCCAACTAGAACATTGCCTTGGCATATATGGCACTAAGTTTGGAACCAACTGTTATAGGTGCGTGTGTTCTCAACCACCTTATGCTATTAGCAAGAGAGTGGGGGACCTAATTCTTCATCCCTCCCCAACAAGCAGTCATCAAATGCAGCTTAAGTGAGAGGGGATAAAGCACCTTTCCATGTCAGAAAACCAGAGCATACGACAGTTGCTTTAAGGAGAGAATGTTGGATATAGATCCCCGTCTTAGTTTTTGTGCCACCTGCGGCATCTTATAGGGGACAGCACGGTGAGTGAGGTTGCATTTAAGCCAGGTTAGCTGCAAGCATTACAAAAGTATGTGCAGCAGGTACCGGAGGCACACGATCCTGATTCTTCTCTTGAACAGTTAGCACGCATCGCTGAGCAGATGTTGAAGAGGAGACGACTTGTGGGAGGGTAGGTGGACCGTGTGAATATCAAAACTAGTAGCCAACGTTGGATGACTAACGGAAAAACTGGCGAAATGCAGTTAACACAGGTCAGACGAGGTAAATCACCTAATAGAGCACGTTCTCAGTCAAAGACTAGACCCAGACGAACTAGGTCAACAGGCCAATTCCTTTGGTACCACTAGAGATCTGCCGCACAGTCAGCAAAGTGCACACAACCGTGCACCTGCTCTAAACTACATTACAATCAGAAGTGAAACCATAAGTCCCTTCTCAGGTAGCGACTACTTCGAAGGGGTTCATGGACAATATCCAATCCTGTGTGGGGGTTAAAGGTCTGGCATAGGCTCACTTAGCATCATAACAGAAGCAAAGGCTAAAGAGTCAGTGATCCCCCAGGTGACTAATGAAATTGCAATTATCTCGTGGGTCCTCAAGGTTCAAGCACCCCGAGGTCCTAGAACCAAGGCACCTTCTCTCACAATATATTTCTGGTTACAAAAACAATAAGACACGGACTGGAATTCTGAATGACAGGTTGATGGGTGGACCTTACAATGCTATGCCTCATGATCCACAACCCAGTCTTAACCACTACTACCCGTCCCGAATCACTGGTACGATCCAGGGCACCTAGGACTACCTCGTCACGCTGTAACATGGATGCAGCCTACATTGCATTACAGTCTGCATTAACAGCATTTGTAACTGCTTCAACTCATATGAACCATTCCTATATGCTGACGACCTAAAAGTCGTTTACTCCTGCTACAGCCAGGAATTAGACGATATGGTAAGTAAAGTATGTCTTGAACTAAGAAGTCTCGCAACATGTTACGCCGAATCCTATCTAAAGTTTAACATCGACAAATGCGGCTGGATTTGCATCGACAACAGTAACCTTGACCTAACTCTTGAAGTTAATGGGCGAAAACTAGCCAAGCTAAACTCAATCATAGATCTCGGTAACAGATATTCTAGTAATGTAACGTCCTCTGTATGCGTTGGACGACTGAACTTGGAACTTGTCCGTTACATCCAAGGTCATTGATGGAGTAAGATACCTGAAGGTCATTTTCATCCATGTTTGTCGGCCATGTTTGATTGCAGTTCCGTAGACGTTCGTTTACACATTGGGTTTTACGCTTATCCTGCAGTTATTCACAATCTGCCTTGATGCACGTTGTTCACAAATGTTGTGTTTCACCTCATTTTTGTTTCTGTTGTTGTTAAAATTAGTCGTTTTGTTTGTTTCAGAAGATTTTGCCACCAGGCCAGTTCGTCCACTCCATTGTAATAGTTTCATACTTTGCTTTATTGCGTGGTTGCAATGTTTTAGTTGTTTTTAGCTATTTATGAAATAGTACTGTGTAGGAGTTTTGGAATTCATGGACATGAACATGTTTAGGAGGCAGAAGCCATTGTTTACAGATCATTCGTTGGTTGCCGTTATCGTTGCTGTCTCAGTTGGTTACTTAACATGTAGAAATCTGGAAAAAACAGTGTCTTTCACGTTCATGTTTACAGCATGCAGCAATCTGCGAGCGAATCTGGTAAAGGGAGCACGATCAGAGTTGGTATTAGCAAGGTTTCCGAACAACATATTAAACCTTGAGGATTAAGAAACTGGTTTGAAGTTAAAGAAGCTTTGAAAAGGTGAGTATATCATCAGTGTTTACAGTTTACGGTTTACAATTTATTTAGGATAGTAGGCTATATGCCTGTGTTAATCCTTTCGATTTGTTACACACAGGAGGTCCAATCTCGCCTTGAATGAATCAACGGATGGCGCTGATACGACGTGTTCCGGTAGGGAGTTCCAATGGTTCACGATTCGATGCGAAAAACGGATCTCCAAACGCAGACGATTCGACCGTGGTTTTTGAACCTTGAGGTGATGTCCTCACAATCGGTTGGTGCTAGAAGGAAGAAATAAATTCGATAAATTTGCTCCAAAATCATTTCTTAGGATACGGTATGCTAGTATTAGGTCACCCCTAAGTCGTCTGTATGACAGTGGAAATAAACCCAGTCGACTTAACCTCTCTTCACATGAGAGGGTTGAGGAACCCTTTATTAGCTTAGTTCCTACTCTTTGCACCCTTTCTAATAAGTCTATTTCGTATTTGAAACACGGGCTCGCTGCCTGGATCCCATATTCCAAATGAGGTCTGACATAAGTCGGATATAATATACGAAATATATCAGCGTCAAAATTCGCAAAAGCTTTGCGTATGGCCCATAATATTCGAAAACCCTTAGTGGCTGCAGCTCTACAGTTTGTGACTGTTTTCAAGTCATGCTGCACAACCACTCCCAAGTCCTTGTACTCAGTGACCACTGGGAGAGTAATGTCATTCATTGAGTAATTGTGCACGTGACTATGAGATACATGCATAACCACACTCTTGCTTAAGTTAATCTCCAAGGCCCAGTGCTTACACCAATCACTTAACAAGTTTAGATCTTCCTGCAAAGCAAGTTGATCACTGTCATCGTGTCATCGTGTGTCTATTATCAGTTAAAAATCAGATATATTGTGAGAGAATCCAAATTAAACAAGGTTGAGCCTCACGTGAAGTATAAATATATGGTGTTTGTATATACTTTTGGAAAAAAAGTCGAGAGGCAATCAGAAATTTCCAGAGGGTAAGTGTTACCAATGGTTTTTAATGCCTAATGTACTAGATCCAAGCGCATGAACTAGGACTGTTTGTAGTGAAGCCAGTTTTAACAGCCATTCGGTATGTTTTCGAAACGATTTAAGAAGCAAATAACGATGACCTGATGAGTGAACGGACTATCCCAGTTAAAGGTAATACTTTAATTAGCAAGAAAAACGTTTCGGTTTGGGGTCTATATTCGGTGGCTTTTGCGAAGTTACAACAAGCAAATTGTGAGTGATTTGAGGTGATAGGATAAATATCTCTAAACGCTTTCGTGTAGATTAGGATATATTTACTTTTTTGGACTAGGAGACGATCTTTTAACCAAAAAAGTTCTCAGGATTTCCACTTTAACTTTGTAATTTCAAAACAAAGTTAAGTTGCTCACTAAGGTAGCATCTACAGGAGAGCTATTTTAAGGTAGCCACGTAGCTTTAGGCAATGCGTCATACAACTAAGCAGCATATGTTGGTTGTGTCCAAATGTGTTCAACGTTGTATAACTGGTCAAGTCGTAGTTCTTACATACTACTTAGTCTTATAAATATTGAATGTACCGTACGAGCGTTTACTTTGATTTGCATACCCAGCTCATAAACACCATACCTGCATGTGGTATAGATTTAGGGCTGATACGCTCTGTGATGAGTTCTGTGGAACACGCTACTATCATGGTTACAGCAAGCAGAACAGGTCAAGCAGGATAAAGTGGCGTCATTAAAGTCTAACAATGATATTAATCTACTTAAATTCCAAAAACAGTACTTATAATGCAGAATGTAATTTTCAGCATTTGTCACAATATTGCGCCTGGTTTACTCAAGATATAAATTAACCACAGGAATTTGTCCACATTTACAATATTAATTGAAAAATATTCGAGATAGGATTACAAATATAAGAATAATAACAGTAAAGCTTGATGGAATGAGGATGGGGTGAATGGTTTATTCACTAGCTCAAAGGAGGTTAGTTAGCTCATGCCTGACACTATCTTCATCGCATAAAATACGTGCTAAATGTGGTACCGTGGATGTTTCATACTAGGACGTGTGCGCATACAGTCTATTGAAATGACTTCTTGTTTTACCTGAGGAGACACAAGGTGAAAGCTGCAGGTAAAGTGGATGCTTACAGTCTGCCGAAGTCAAGTGACCATCATCAATGACGAATGCAACAGTATGGCCCAATGGGATACCACCCGTCCTACTGACAGTCTTCAGAGCTATACGAAGTGTGACATAGTCTTTTTTAAGCAATCCAGGAAAGAATAAGGGTGAACAGTGCAGAAGAATAGGTAAGATGCACGAGTTAACAAACTGTAAGAGGAGAAGTTGAGTTATGCCTGAGTGCGTTAACTTGTTAATGTGAAAAGTCAGACGAAATAATCTTTTAGAAATCGCTACGATATAGGAAGACCAGGATTGGTCAGAAGGAACAATTAATCCAAGATAACCAACGTCAGACTTGATTTCTCTATCACCATGATCAATTATAACCTCGCCTAGATTACTAGGTCACTAGTATTCTAGCCGGTCCCAAGCCCGGATAAAGAAGGAGGGTTGGGGCGTGGTGCTAGCAACTCCACCCCCAAAACTTAACCAAATTGCTACTAAAACTTCAACGCACAAATATATTGAAAATTCTAAAAGTACAAACAATAACCTTATACTTCGCTGGAATCGGGGAAGTGAAATGACGCAGGCTGGTGAAAGCCTTCGGGAAGTCAGTCAGCCGATGTGCCTTCTTTCGATGAAAGCAAAAATAAGGATGGGGAAGTGGAATATTCGTACAATGTACCAAACTGGAAAGGCCGCTCAGGTAGCCGCAGAAATGAGGAGATATAAAATAGAAGTGTTGGGAATCTGCGAGAGCAGATGGAACGGATGCGGAAGGACCCAACTACCAACTGGATAGACAATAATCTACTCCGGTCACCCAGAGGACAATCACGAGCACACCGAGGGAGTATGAATGATATGAATGCGAAGCTGGGAGGAGACAATACAGGAAGAGAACTCACCATGGGCCGTGAGGCCCTCGGTGAAATGAACGAAAATGGTGAACTCTTCTCAGACTTCTGCGCCTTCAATGATTTGGTGATTGGTGGCAGTGTGTTCAAACACAGAGATATACACAAGGCAACATGGATTTCACCAGATGGACACACCAAAACCCAGATAGACTTCATTTCAATCTCAAGGAAGTGGAGACGGAGCCTACTGGACACAAGATCGAGGAGAGGAGCAGATGTGGGTTCAGACCACTATCTAGTACAAGGGATTTTCAAGGTGAAGCTGAAAGCCTCGAGGATACCTGGGGATACGCCACAATGCTTTTTTCAACACGCAAAAACTGAAGGACACAATCACACAGGACATTTTCACTGCAACTGTCAGAGCAAAGCAGGAAACACTACGTGGCACCACTGAGGAATCATCCGTGGAAGACCATTGGAACTCTCTGAAGGTGATTTTCAACGAAACGTGTTCAACGGTTTTAGGAAGAAAGAAGAAACAAGACAAAGAATGGCTCTCAACGGACACTTGGAAGCTAATAAAGGAGAGGAGAATGGTGAAAGAGAAAATGATTCAATGCAAAGATGGACAAGAGAAAGAGACGCTGAGCTCAACTTACACAGTACTGGGCAAAGAAGTGAAGAAGAGTGCCAGGAAGGACAAGAGACAATTCTACGACAATCTGGCCACTGAAGCTGAGAAGGCAGCAGGCAAAAGGGACCTGAAGACACCATATCAGATAACCAAGTCTCTATCCGGGAAGAGATCAACACAAGTGAAACCTATAAAAGACAGCCAAGGGAAGCCAATTACCAAAGAAGAAAGACAGATTAAACAATGGGCGGACCACTTCAAAGGACTCTTGAACCGACCACCACTTACAACCCGTCCAGAAATACCAACAACAGCACGTACACAACTGCAAGTTGACACCAATCCTCTAACGAAAGCTGAAGTCATGAATGCAATCAAGCTTCTGAAAGCTGGAAAAGCAGCTGGACCAGATGGAATACCCCCGGAAGCACTGAAAGCGGACCCAGAGACGACAACAGATATGCTGACTCCATTATTGCAAAAGGTCTGGAAAGAGGGAAAGCTGCCTACTGACTGGAGGATAGGTTACCTAGTGAAACTACCAAAGAAGGGCGACCTAGGACTCTGCAAGAACTGGCGAGGAGTCATGCTCCTGTCGACGCCAAGTAAAATCCTGAGTCGCATCATCCTGGAGAGAATAAAGGATGCACTGGATACAGGACTTCGACCAGAACAAGCTGGATTCAGGAAAGGCAAATCATGTTCTGACCAAATTGCAACTCTACGCATCATCATCGAACAAAGCATGGAATGGCAATCAAACCTCTACCTCAACTTTATACACTTTGAGAAGGCTTTCGACAGCGTTGACCGCGAAGTAATTTGGAAACTACTCGAGTACTACGGCGTACCCCAAATATTCATCAACCTTATTCAACAGCTGTACGACAACGGCACATGTCAAGTGATCCACAACGGAAAACTCAGCGAGGCTTTTGGAGTAAACACAGGAGTCAGACAAGGGTGCTTATTATCACCAATGATATTCCTAATTGTGGTGGACTGGATTATGCGTCAGACAGTGGGGAACGAGAAGACAGGGATATCCTGGACCAACGTGAAGAACCTAGAAGACCTGGATTTCGCGCGTGGATGATTTATGTTTGATGTCACACAAAATCGAAGACTTACAAGCGAAAACCGACAAACTGGTCGAAGAAGCAGCAAAGACAGGACTCCAGGCGAACATAGACAAGACGGAGGTTATGAAAATAACCAACCAACAACAACAACAGTGGCAGCAACATCCAGCGCCAATCACCATCAACGGGAAGGATTTGAAAGAGGTTACTTCTTTCACTTATCTAGGGAGCATTGTCTCAACCACAGGAGGAACAGACGAGGATGTCAAATCGAGAATCGGGAAGGCGAGAAACACATTCATCAACCTGAAACCAATCTGGAAATCTTCGTCACTCAGCATCAACAACAAAATTCGGATTTTCAATACAAACGTCAAGTCAGTCAGTTCTTCTATACGGATCAGAAACTTGGCGGGTCACCAAGAATATTTTCAACAGGTTGCAAACCTTTATCAACAACTGTCTTCGTTCTATACTGAAGATCAGATGGCCGGAAAGAATCACCAACAAGAAGCTATGGGAACAAACAAAACAAGAACCAATCGCTCAACAAATATGCAGGAGAAAGTGGAGATGGATTGGACACTCGCTGAGGAGGCCGTTGGGTGACATCGCGCGTCAGGCCCTCGAGTGGAACCCGAAAGGGAAGCGGCGAGTGGGACGTCCAAGGGTGACATGGAGGAGATTGTGTGATGAGGAACTGAAACAGTATGGATTAACATGGATGCAAGTGAAAAGTACAGCAGAAGACAGAAGCAAGTGGAGGCGTGCAGTTGAAGCCCTATGTTCCACTAGGAACCCAAGGGAACAATAATAATGATGAATTATACAACGGTGATAGGGATCCAATATCCAATATCTTTTTACGAGCTAGTATAAACCAATTTGATTTCTTTGCGCTCGCCTCTTGATTGTAAGGTAGAGGTTCCTGATCTTTGGTAAACGTCTGTGTAGCTCGTCCCGCCACTCGTTTGTCGTAGCTTTGGTTGACTCCAACAGGAGTAGTGCTGGGATTAATTATATGGCGTCTGTAGTATGAAGTGTGTTAAGACTGTTACTACTGTGAATGGAGTTGATCCTTTCACCAGTTAGTCCTTCGGTATCGTCGTCAATGGAAAAGAGATAATAATAATAATAGATATAATTAGTAAAGGTATTCAGACTAACAGACAGAGAAAAAATAAGAAAACGTAACAACAGTCAGTCAACCGGTATACATATATATATATATATACCAGTAATAATAATAATAATAAGTGTAGTTAAAGCTGTCAGGAGAGTAAGACTGAAGGGAATGTGAAGAAGTAAAACGACCAGTTTAATTGTCTAATTTTGAATGGTATATGCGATTTTAAGGGGATAGGCCATTTGGATACAGTCCTTGTGTCACTGCAAGGTTATCCAGCCTTCGCTTAAAGGCGTCCACAGATGGTGCCATAGCTACATCTGCCGGTAAGGAATTCCAGGGACGGCAAACCCGCAGGGAAAAGAAGTGGGAGCGCACCCGGGTCCTTGCCCTCTGATGAGCTATCTTTCTGGGATTTCCACGAGGGAGCCTATACCTACTCAATGGCAGAACACCTTTGTTCGGGTGATTCTGATCATTTGTTATTTTGTAGGCAGTAATTAAATCCCCCCTCAGGCGACGGTAACTGAGTGTGAATAGGTCTAATTTCTTCAGCCTTTCGTCATATGGTTTATTTCGGAGACCAACCACTCCTTTTGTTGCCCGTCGTTGGGCTCTTTCCAAGAGGTTGGCGTCTCTTTTAAGCAGTGGGGGTGCAATGATATTATGTACTTCAAGATGCGGTCTGACGTATGTTTTATACAACCTTAGAAAGAGCTCAGGAGTGAGTGCACCTAATTGTCTACGTGTAAAGTGTATGACCGCATATGCCCTCGCTACATCCCCCGTGTAATTCACGCTTGTGTCCATTTTCTCCGTTAGAACTAGACCTAAGTCACGTTCCGACGTTGAGCAGGACAAGCTTTCATTGCACAGGGTGTAACTTGCATTCTGCAGTCTACAGGTGCGTAACTTCACTACTTTGCACTTTTTCAGGTTGAAAGTCATTCCACTGGTTACCGCCCAGTCTTCCAGAAGCCTTAGATCTGCCTGCAGCCTATCTGAGTCCTCCGGACACTTTACCGCCCTCCATATCTTTACGTCATCAGCGTATAGAAGAGTCGGGCAGCTTAGACGGCATGGTAAATCATTGATAAAAATCAAGAACATCAGTGGTCCCAGGATAGAACCCTGCGACACTCCTGATGACGAGCTGTGCCAAGATGATCGGACTCGATTGACCTTGGTGCAAAATTGCCTTTCAGTTAGGTAGTCCTTCAACCATGACAGAAGTGGTTTACCTAGACCTACCTGGCTTATTTTGTGTAGGAGAAGGTCATGGTGAACAGTGTCAAATGCCTTCTCAAAGTCTAGAAAGATCACATGGACAGGAACATTCATATCCCAGCATGATGTCCAATCGTTCCAAGCTGATAATAAGTTAGTGACGCAGGATCTTCCTTTCCTGAAACCGTGTTGGGCTTCATGGAGTATTTTAGACCTATCCAGATATTCCCTGATGTGATCATCAATAATACTTTCCAGTACTTTCGATACCACTGGGAGTAGAGCTACTGGTCTATAACTGGTGGGATTTTGCCTATCCCCACCCTTGAAGATCGGAGAAAGGATGCTTCTTTTCCATTCCTTTGGCAGTTTCCCCGATTCCATGGAGTGTTGGAACAAGTCGCATAAAGGCCTACAGAGAGCTTCGGCGCACTGTTTCAGAACAGATGGCCTGATGTCATCACAACCTGGGGACTTCCCAGGTATGAGTCGCTGCAGCTTTCTCAGTACTATTGAAGGGTTTATTTGAGGGGTGGCTATTTGGTCTTCCTCCTGTGAAATAGTCATGCCACCATTTTGGTTCGTAACGGTAATACCCACATTGCTGTTTAGCTGTTTGGCGAAGGCTAAACTGAATGTTTCAGCCATCTCCAGACTAGTGAGATATTGACCGTTTTGGCCTACTAAGGCGCAAGCCCCTTGGTTGGTTGGTTTCCTTTCCGACATGAATCGGTACAAATTCTTCGGGTTTGCCAGGAGTTTTTTAGCAAGGTTAGCCTGGAATGACCTTCTGTCCCTCCTGACTCTTGCATTGCACCGGTTCCTGAGTTCCAGGTATGCATCATGGTCGATCTGGCTTCTAGATACGCGCCACGTAAACCAAGCCTTCCTCTTTGCTTGCACAGTCATGTATTCTAAAATATGGAACAATCTGCCCCTAGATATCAGGAACTGTAATACAGTTTTAAGTTTCAAACGCTCTCTGTACACACTATTTCACTCTACTGACTATATAAATAAACTATTTATCCCTAGAACGAATCAACTATTAGTCTACTACAGTACCTAAACGCGCTTAAATACCCTTACTTCCCTACAGACTATAAATAAACTAGTAGCATAAATGCATAAAAAGACTATTTCACTCTACCGACTATATAAATAAACTATTTATCCCTAGAACGAATCAACTATTAGTCTACTACAGTACCTAAACGCGCTTAAATACCCTTCTTCGACTATAAATAAACTAGTAGCATAAATGCATAAAAAGACTATTTCACTCTACCGACTATATAAATAAACTATTTATCCCTAGAACGAATCAACTATTAGTCTACTACAGTACCTAAACGCGCTTAAATACCCTTACTTCCCTACAGACTATAAATAAACTAGTAGCATAAATGCATAAAAAGACTATTTCACTCTACCGACTATATAAATAAACTATTTATCCCTAGAACGAATCAACTATTAGTCTACTACAGTACCTAAACGCGCTTAAATACCCTTACTTCCCTACAGACTATAAATAAACTAGTAGCATAAATGCATAAAAAGACATAGTAGAAACAAATTTTTGTTCTTCAAATTACAATGTACAACGAATATAATCAAACCTTTTAGACTCGACCTGGTTTTTCTTTGTCCTCTGGTACATTTCTGTTGTATTTACTTTGTAGTACAAGTTGCATTGATCTACATTCCGAATGAAGCTGAGAAACAATTGAAGTCACTTACTCATATATCATCCCTCAAGGTTTGGCTAGTAATGGCTCAGCATCCTTGATGAAATCCACTGTCACCATAACAAGACGCTGTACAGTATCTTATACAAGCACTGTCAACGATCTAAAATGGTTTTTATATAGCTTTCTACGCGTTTATCAACTTACTCGTACGGAGCAACCATGCTGTGACAAATGGCGGGCTATGGGTGACTTGAGTGCAGTAAAACAAATCTGCTTGACAATGACCAATATTAATCTACATTCAGTCGAATTCACATCTGGTATTACTTGCAATAAAAGTGATGTCAAAATCATAAAAATAAATCACTCATTTTAAATCAATACACAATTTGAACATAAAACAAGATACGATGCCGCACACAACAAAGTTATATGGAGGAATTGACTTCAAGCTTTATTTTTTTCCCAAATATTTGTAATTTATCCGACACGTACTTGGGTTTTTTTTGTTAATGCGAAGACAATATTTCTATATTTCTTTATGTGCTCCATTGAACGACTAACTATCAGAATGTGCTCACTAACTGATATCAGAGAGGACAGCAACCATGTAATTTCACCATAAATCAAATTCATGTAATTTAAATAATACTTATCCATGCCTGTACAACTGGTGTGTCCTACATTGATAGGAAATATATTATTATTATTATAATACGCTGCGTGCCTCTCTTTAACCATGATGATTTTCCTTTTGCTGTGCTGTGACTAAAGGGACGGTATCCGAGATCGCTGTATGAATAATCTTTTTCACCTCATTTAATTTTCTTTTGCATCGGAAACTGAAATTAACAGTCTGACATTTGGAAGGATTCAGTTTAAGACCATCAGACAAAGACCATTTACTGACATCTGATAGAAAACTGTTCGTCTTAATACAGTCCAGATGGGAGTTAACAGGTATTGAAACAGTTAGGTCATCCGAATACTTGACAAAGTAGATATGCAAATGCTGCAGTTGTTGATCATAGAAATGATGGAAAGTAGGTAACATCACATGATTCGACGGCATATTGGAAATAAATACAAATTTTTCCTTAGCTGATCGTCAAGTAAACAGTCTAATTGATGATGTCACTGCACATTAACAGATCAGTGAAGTAGTTGTCAACCCTAAGTTGGTACATTTACTTGTACTACACACTTGGCGTTTAGCAGTATACAGACCTGCAGGTGGCTAAATAAGGCGACTTCAGCGAATCAAACAGTACAGAATTATTATTCGACTTGCTAAATCATACTCAGTTTTTACAATTTGCTATTGTATAGAAATAGACGTGAAATTCTATGAGTGACTAAAGTAACAGTCTCATAATACTATAGTGAGTTTCCATTCCACTAACTAAGCTTAACATGCATTAATCCGAATTAACATATTACAAAAGCTCATAGTCTAGCGACGCACCGAAGAAGTCCAGAAGAAGTAGAAATTAAGAGTATATTGAACATTTCATTAATTTACAAAAGAAAATTCTGATGGAGGGTATTAGCGTTAGTTTGAACGATTGATATCTCCGCTGATTTCATATTTGACAACCTCCATATACCTAAAAAATAAAGCACAACATGAAGTTACAAAAGATAATTCTACATATTAGTATATAATATGAATCCACTGATTCTGCTAATACTAAGTGAAATTCCTATGTAAATAAAAGTATTTGTAGCCCACAGCTGGTTTTTATATTGACACCGTATGCATCAATAGACCCCATATATTTTCCAGTATTAGAGGATTATACGCAAATTTCATGACAAACTCTGAAACATCTATTCTGTTGAGACATCATTCTCTCATCAGGATTACTTGCAGATCAACTTCACACTAGATACGTTTACATTAAAGGAAGTATTGCAAATGTGTAACTTAGAAATTGATTCACAATCTCAGTAATGTCTAGTGAACGTAGTTTTTTTCAGGAACTTCATGCATTTATTCCCCATGGTGAATTTGAATGAGTTTCATGAATCCTACAGAAATTACATTCTCATAATTAGGAAACTATAGCCATCAAATATAAGCTGAACATGCTTCGACTCTAAACAGCTGTGCATAGTGTTAACAACATAGAGAAACACTTAAAATATTATAAGATACACAGACTCAATGTGTTGATGAGGATAACAATGACATATAATGCAACTTAGCCATCCAATCATGACACTGCATGTGTACTGCTTCATGTTAATGGCAATTTCAGCAGAAATTCATCTCCACTATAGGTGGTCGAAAATATTGTAGCATTAAGCACACAGTGTCAGTGGAAATGGTATAACAGACAATAGATTAATAGTAACATAGCCGACTACATTTACTTCTCATAATCAAAAAATCCATGTGTATAATCATCCCATATACTGAGTTAATGCATTAAAAGAAACAGCAAGGAAATTTAAACGAGTGATTGCCTTCTCCACTGCACTGCACTAGCAATAATCACGAAAACCACCTACATTTGTTAGCCTATCAGTCAGCTAAGTAGACAATGGCACAATATTAATAAAGTAGATATATACTTTATACACTGAATCCATATAATCCATATTACACTGCACCGATCAGTGCAAATATTTATTAAATCCACTTAGAGATAACCTTTCAACTAACAATTATCCCTGCCCAACCACAGTTAAGGTGAGAGACACATCTACACGATAACTTAGGTTCCCACGGAAGCCTCTGTTAGCATTTATAGCTGATTTCCATGTACTGATAGCATTCTTTCGTCAAATAGTACTTTTCTTCGCACGAAAATAGGCTGCATTTATGTCCTGAGACATGAAGTCTTGATTGAGTGATACTGCACCGAAAAGTGCAGCTTCTACGTACAGTAAACTATTTGTGTAGATGACATTACCCTCCAACTATCCCATCTTCCTTATTATAGCAATATTTTGACACTGATCATTGCAACCAATATGATAAGAGTCAGATGGCATGACATGGACACCAACATAACTAGTCAGGAATTTGGAATTCGCAACAATCCAGAAAACATATAACACAATTTTATTAAAACTTATTGACAAAAACTTTTTCCAAGCGAAATTTCAACCAACGTGACATATAAGTCCAGTCGTAGCTTTGCCTTCTCATTGGTCATTAGTGTCTACTTGCTCCACTGATCCCGTGTTGTATACTTTGAATTTATTGCAGGAACCTATTATCCTTATCCGTAGACAACTCTACAACGAGTAGACGGCTTCGGCCAGTAGACACAATTCCAACAGTCAACGCTTCTGAGGATTATATTAATAATTTGTAGCAGTGGACTTTAACAGTACATCCAAGTAACCTTTTAATTAACAAATCTCATTACTGTATCTTTGATATTATGTTGTTACACTATCTTCCCATTAACTTAGATTTTCGTTAGCTCGCTAGATGGTCCCCTGCAGATAGTCGTTCTTCCAGTCAGTACGCACCTTTCATTCTTTCCAAGCCTTTTGCAGTAGTGGAAAGAGAACATTTGCTCTAATCTCCGGGGCCGTCTTCAGTCCTTAGGGAGGGATACCGTCTGGTCCTGATACCTTCCCGGAATTCAGTAGGTTGATCGCATTCAGGATTTCTTATTCGTTGGAGGAGTGGTGTCCATTGACAGGTAGTTCCGTGCGTGCTGATGGTGATATTTCTGGGCGAGTTGCAGGTGGTGATCGATTCAAGAGTCCTGTAAAGTGATCAGCCCATTGTTTTATTTGCTTCTCCTCCTTGGGGATCACGTTGCGTCGAGCATCTTATATGGGTTTCATCATCTGCGTTGATCTCTTCTTGGATAGAGACTTGTTTATTTGATATAATATCCCGTGATCTCATTTGCCTGTGGCTTGTTCTGCTTCAGTTGTCGGCCAATGTGTCGTAGAATTGTCTTCTGTCTTTTCTAGCACTCTTCTTCACTTCTTTATTCAGTGCAGTGTACATTGAACTCAGCTTCTCATTCTGTTGTCCATCTTTGCATTGAGTCATCGTCTCTTTCGCCTTGAAAGTTCCTAGAACTAGATGATGGTCTGAGCCAATATCTGCCCCCTTCTCGACTTTGTGTCCAGCAGACGTCTCCACTTCATTGAGACACGACATTGAGATGAAGTCTATTTGGTTTGTGGTGTGTGTCCGTCAGGTGAAACCCATGGTGCTAAGTGTATACCTTTTGCTTGTACACGCTTCCTCTGATCACCAAATCGTTGAAAGCGCAGAAGTCTGCGAATAATTCTCCATTCTCATTCATTTCTCCGAGAGCCTCTCGACCAATGATGAGTTCTCTTCCTGTATTATCTGCTCCCAGTTTGGCATTCATATCGCCCATAAGGATTTTGATGTCACCATTTGAGATTTTGTCCATTACTGTTTGTGGTTGTCTGTAAAAGTCCTCCTCCTTTTCTTGTTCCGCGTTGTCTGTAGAACTCTGTGTAGCACTGGATAATTGTTACCTTCCTACCTTTTGAGTTGAATCTTGCTGTCAGGATCCTGGATGAAATTGGTTCCCACTGCATTAGGACTTTGGCTGCCACTGGTGAAATCATGATGGCCACTCCCTCAGTGTGCTCGTGGTTGTCGTCTTGGTGACTGAAAACGGAGTTTATTACTGACTATCCAGTTGAAAATTTTGATGGTCCGAATGTATTCCATCAGTACTTCTATGCCATACCATCGCATTTCGTTGACTACCTGGGCAGACTTCCCAGTTTCATACATTGTACAAACATTCCGCGTCCCCATTCTTATTCTTGCTTTCATGGAGAGAAGACACAGCGGCTGGTTGACTGGCTTCCCGAAGGCTTTCACCAACCCGCGTCATTTTGCCTCTCCGATTCGAGTGAGGAATAACACTGCTGTTACTTGAAGTTTTTGTATTTTTAATATATTTTCTGTGCGTCAAAGTTTCTCTAGCGGTTTGAAAGATTTAGTGGTGTGGGGTTGCTAGCCCCACGCCCAACCTTTCCTCATTACTCCAGCTTAATACCGGCTAGAAAACTAGCGAGCTAGCCAACTAGGCCAGGTTTTCCAGCAATATTGGCGATTATTATTGTAGTTTACTGTAACTCATATGTCTAGTGAACTTATAATTTCTATGTGGGTTGAAAAAGGTGTGGAAGTCGGATGGATGAGGGCAGTGTTATCTTTGAAGAGTCTGGTGACTGAGGAGATGAATCGAGCGCGCGCTCCTTGAATACGACGTGTTTTTTCCTCTCTAACCGGAAAATACCAATTTTGTGAATCATCCGCTTGGGAAACCTGATCTTCCTAGCCGGTGAATTAAATTCAACCATTACTTACGTATTGAATCTCTGTGTGGTAAGTCCAGCTGTCTCGAACTACTGCCAAAGCTTCAGGTGCTACTTTTATAGCAGCATCTTCCTCCCTCGTTCGTTGTTGGTCTACCACGTGATTGCTGTGAAGCCGACCATCCAGAAAGTACTAGGTAAAGTCGAAAACCTTTTCTTTTCCTTGTCTTGTACTTTTTCAGTCTTATTTTTGTTCTTGAGGGTAGATACTGTTGCACTCTTATTCTTAGGAAACTGAAAGGACTGTCAACCAGTTACTTCAGGCGACACGACTTTAGTACACTAGGGTCAATACTTAGTACTCTTAGCTCCATCTCGCAAGCTCATAACTTGCGTATGAGAAATGAAGAATGCCCGGCACTAGCCAGCATCACCAGAGTAGGTGCTCTCACAGAAATCCTAAAGAAACGAATGAATCGCCAAAACCATAAAATTTCTCTCCTTGTAAGCAAGGCTAAACTATATAGCAACCATGCAGATATGTGTGAACTGTTTAACGAGACGTTTGCAGCTAACTAGCTTAAGCCTACAAGTCCACTTCTCGGTTTACAATCTACAATAGAACTCCCTTCATTTTCAACGCTGAAACAAATCAGTTCAGTTCATTTCACTTATTCTAATATTAACCAAGCCATTAATACTCTCAAAAGCTGTAGTAGTGCTGGTATTGACGGCATACCATCGTATTTTTATAAACACGGTGGTTCTGGCACTTCCGTTTTATTACAAAAGATTTTTACAATGTCCCCAGAAAGCCAAACCAATCCAGATAAATGGAAAACCACATTTACAATACCCAAACACATGCGGATCGAAAACTGAAGTCAACAACTATAGGCCAATCAATATTACACCCATAGCATCTGGAATTATGGAAAGAATAGTTAAAGATGATATCCTCAAACATATGCCCAGCTGCAATATTCTAAGTCCCAACCAACATGGATTCCTAAAATCCAGATCATGCACGACCTGTCACCTTGACTTCTTTAACTATATAACCAGTAGCCGAGACAGACAACAACTAGTAATAGTCATCTACTTCGACATCTGCAAAGCCTTCGACCGCGTTGACCATTTGCTTCTAATAAATAAGCTGAACTCCTTAGGAATACGTAACCCATTATAGGGTGGCTTGAATCATTCCTTAACAACAAATCCCAAGTAGTTAGACTGGGGTCTGTAAACTCTAAACCTAGTCCAGTCACTTCTGGAGTAGTTCAAGGTAGCGTCTTAGGCCCCCTCCTATTCACTCCATATGTCAATGACATATGCAGCTGTTTCTCACTTGGCAAACCATCCATCTTTGCAGATGATCTTAAAGTAGCTTACACATTCCACTGTGATGACTTAGGGTACTTCCAGAAAGCTGTTCAGAAAGAACTAGATAGAGTAACTGCATGGTCCTCCACATGGAACCTAAAATTCAACCCTAAAATATGTGGTTGGATCTGTTTCTGTGCGCCCTCAATAAATATCAAGCTGGTACTTGAATCTATTGACTTGCCTAAACTCCAAAGTGTTGTTGACCTAGGACTCAGGTACTCTAGTGACTTGACATTTTCTGAGCAAGTGGCGACACAGACGCGTAAATCGAGAATGCTCTTAGGATGCATACTCAGGAACTTCCACAACTACGAAGCGAAACTATTATTATATAAAACTTATGTCAGACCACTACTCGAATATTGTCCATTTATTCTCAGCAGCACTCGCGTAAGTGACAAACTTAAAATAGAAAGTGTCCAACGATACTTCACGTCCAAACTACTAGGATTTGACTGCGAAAATGACTACACATCAAGGTGTATAACTCTAGGTATCGACCCACTCTGGATGAGACGACTGAGCATTAACCTAACATTCTTCTTTAAAATATTGCATAAAATATCATTCTCAGACAGCAAGGAGATACAGTTCTCACCGAAAGGCTCCTACAACCTTCGTAACCAAACGTGCACAGTATCTAGGAAAAACTGTAAGACAGCACTCCGTTCAAACTTCTTCATAGTCATGTATTCTAAGATCTGAAACAGTTTACCCCTAGAAATAAGGACCTGTCACTCTAATATAACCTTCAAACGCTTGCTATATAAACCGCTTCATCCAAATGACTATGCCAATCACACCGCACCACTTATTTCTAAAACGCATGAGCTATTAGAACACTATAACGCCTAGACTCATTACTAAATATTATGACACTAAATAAACTCTAAGACTTTGCAAAAATACATGAAAACACAACTACAATATAGGTTGATGTTTCTATACTGTAATACACAATCGACGTAAACATTTATATATGCATAAAACATTGATTTTCTTTTCATGTTCACATACTTTCTCTTTCTGGTGTTCTGCTGCTGCGCCGACTCTTCTATTTACCTTGTGGTCGAGGTCGAACAACCCTACATTTAAACTGAAGTGAAGCTGGACTTCAGACCATTTAAGTAAATTCACACGTCTCCACTCAAGCTAATGGCTCATAACCACTCAAATTCCATGAACGATCCGATGCTACCATTTGAAGTCGCTAGCCGACATTCTGTACAAGGAGTATTCATGATCTGAAATAAAGAAGCAACTGGTTTTCAAACAGTTTTCAATGTATTACTCAACTTACGCGTACAGTCTGTCATGCTGACACAAATGGCGCCAATGGAGAGTTCTGGAATCGACCATGAAGTAATCCAACATGACCTCATCTAGTTTTCGTATCCACGAACAAATTTCTTTCCTATTATAAAACTACGATTAGAGTGCTGAAAAAATTGAATAAATACATCACTGACCTCAAAATAATACATCAACAAACTTTAAGTCAAGGATGCTGTTCATAACAAAGTTATGTAGGAGAATTGACTTCAAGCTTTATTTTTCCCAGATATTTATATTACATTCATCTGATGTCTGGGTATTTTGTTAATGCAAAGACAATATTTCTATATCTCTTTATATGTTACGCAAATAGACTATTTAGCAGATTGTACTGAGAGACTCTAATGTCAGAAAGAACAACCAAGTTGTAAATTCACCATACAACAAAATATGTGTAATTTATATTATAACTTATCCATGCCTGTACAATTGGTATGTTCCTGCAGAAATAGGAATAAGAGATATTATTATATCAACATCCCTGCAAACGAATCCTCAATGATGTTAATCCATTCATCTGTGTGAATAGTAGTCCCGAGCTGCACTAAGCGCTGGATAATAGGCAATAATACACCATCACTGCGATTAGGAATCGCTGCAGAGGTGTAGAGCACCCATAATTACTTCTAGAAACAACAGAGTCACCTGATTGGTTTCTCAAGGTCGTTTGTGCGTTCGTAGGTCGTTTCGGTTTGGGTTCCTATTGTTTAGTGTTGCCAGTTAATGTTTACAGGCATGGAGGTAGTATAGTACTTGTGCAAGGATTACAACAAGATAAATTGGCCAAGTTAAACTTTAGACACCAATAACTACCAATTAGCGATGACGCCGAATTATCCAATCAGATTCACGAACGTAGTTCAATGTTGTATAGCGCTTGATTCATTTCAATGCGCTTCTTTTCAAGGTTACGTTTACAGTTTGAGGAGGATATTGTAGTTCAGTATTGCCTAGACTTAGGCTTGCTAAGAAAGGAGAGAAAGTGTTCCTGTGGTGGTGTTATGACTCTGAAAAGCTATTCGAGTTCAACTGATGGATTTGTCCATCGTTGTGGAATATGTTGGAAGAGTTATTATTAGAGAGGGTAAGCTGCTAATTTTAATATTTCGTAGGGACTTTTTTGCTAGATCACATCTCTGGCTAACCCAAATTTTGTATATCTGCAATTTATTGGGTACTAAAGCAGCCAGTGAGAGCGGCAGCTGCGGAGACGGAGAATAGCCTTGTCTCAACAGTCCAGTGGTATCAGCATTGTAGAGACATCGCATCATGGAAAATGGACAGAATTACTTCACTGTTAGGTGGGGAGGACGTAGTATTCTATGTAGACGAAACAGTGTTGATAAAAAATAAATACAGTCGGGGTCGTCAGAGAGCAAACAACATTTGGGTTATCGGTTTATATGACACGTCCCTTCGAAAAGGGTTTGTTGAAAGGATAGCAGACAGGAAGGCGAGCACTTTGATCCCTATTATAACTCGACTTGTGAAAAGGGGATCAATTGTGCATACCGACGAGTGGAAAGGCTAAGATTCCTAGTCATCCCTGGGTTACATTACCCATAGAGTGAACCACTCCAATGATTTCGTCGATCCTGTTACTCGGACTCATACCAATTCAATTGAAGGTTTTTGGGGGAGATTGACAAACAGGATCCGGGCTATAAATGGATCACAAAAAGATATCATTTTCAGTCATTTGGACGAATACATGTACAGAAAGTGGTGCGATTTTTTTATTGAAAGTCCCATGTTGAATTGGGAGATGTTTTTGTCTCATGTTAGAGAAAGATACCCATTGTAACGGCTTTATACTTTTTTTCTATGCATTTTTGTACAAATATATGCTGCCACTTATCATAAACGGCTCTTTAATGTGATTGGTCAGTTCAAGGTCGTTTTCTGACTGGTTATTGGTGTCGAAAGTTTAACTTGGCCGATAAATTTTATGTAATGAATCATGCAAAAATATAACGCCAATGTTGAACGCACCGCGCTTAGGACAACTTCCAGAAGTACACGTTTTAGAATACTACCTGCTTATTCTTGACTAGCTCCGTCTGAATGACAAGCTTAAATTACAGGGAGTGCAACTTCAATTTTTTTAAGTGCTCTTGGCCCAGAGTCAGGTTCTGACTATGTTAAGGTTTGTAATGGACTGAAAGTAGAACCGCTCTGGAAAAGAAGGCTTAAATTAAACTAAATTTTTGTACTAAAAATTAGCTAACCTCCTCTTTCACCCCTTCAGTCCACTAACTAAATCTATCCCTGTAAACAATCTTAGAAATTATGTCAATGTAGTTACTATGGAGCATTGTCAAACATGCATACGGCACAACTTCTTTAATAAGTTTTCAATCATTTGGAATAGACTACCAGCTGATTTGCGAGACTCAAACACTTTCACAGTATTCCAATATCCAATATCATTTTTACGAGCTAGTATAAACCAATTTGATTTCTTCGTGCTCGCCTCTTGTTTGTAAGGTAGAGGTTCCTGATCTTCGGTAAACGTCTGCGTAGCTTGTCCCGCCACTCGACTGTCGTAGCTTTGGTTGACTCCAAAAGGAGTAGTGCAAGGATTAATTATATGTGGTTTGTAGTATGAGGTGTGTTAAGACTGTTACTACTGTGAATGGAGTTGATCCTTTCACCAGTTAGTCCTTCGGTATCGCCGTCAATAGAAAAGAGATAATAATAATAGACATAATTAGTGAAGGTATTTAGACTAACAGAGAGAAAAAGAATACGAAAACGTAACAACAGTCAGTCAGCCGGTATATACATATGTATATACCGGTAATAGTGATAATAATAATAGGTGTAGTTAAAGCTGTTAGGAGAGTAAGACGGAAGAGAATGTAAAGAAGTAAAACGACAAGTTAAATTGTCTACCCTTGAATGGTGTATGCGATTTTAAGGGGGTAGGCCATTTGGATGCAGTCCTTGTGTCTCTGCATAGTTGGCCAGCCTGTTAATCGCGACAGTTAGATAGATTGTATGATAAACAGCCAATCAATATTATGTGACCTTTTTTGTCGCGATTATTGGTCAATTTATTGTAACTCTCACCACGTGATGACCTTGAATGTTCTTTTTTGTCTGTCACTTTACTTGTATATACATGTAATTAATTGACTGTTCATTTTGTCCGTACCTTCAATGCTGTTCGGTACGTTTTTGTCCTATTTTTGTGATGACAATGGATTTGTACATTTTTCTTGGTGTAATTGTATGGTTTATTTTATGTTTTAGAAACAGATAAAGTTAAGTCAAGTCATCCTGTTTTTAACTATAGCTAAGCCGAGACTCTGTATCGTCAGTATTGAGGAGGGACTAAATCTGTAGGACAAAAATAATCCTACAAAGTTTCGAACAGCATTCCAGACGAAAGTTTCGAACAATATGGCAGACAAAAGTTATGAAACTATGCCGTCGTTAACTCCACAGTTAGGAAAGAGTAATGAAGCTGATTTCCCTGGAAGCAATGAGGATAAATCACGCTATATGATAGAATTGGAGCTAGCGAAATTGCGCATAGTCCAAAAAGAGAAAGAAATGGAATTAGAAAGATTACGACAAGGTAGTCGCGAATGTTCTTGTCACAATAAATCGCCTTACAAACCTTCTACTTCCCATAAAGTCGCTGTATCTCTTAATGATGAGTCCGCCAGAACCATATCTAAGTTTCTGGACATGCTTAAAGGATATCAATATTTTAAGTGGAATGCCGATGAACTTGAGTGTTGGATCAATGAAAAACTGCAAACATATACAAATGAGGATTTTAAAGAACTCAGTAATCTTCAGCTGAAAAAACAGAAACATCAAGAGTTTGAGTTCGAAGTAACAGTTCATGCTGAAACACTCTCAGCTCTAGATTCTACGGGAGAAGAAATGATTGGTCAGGGGTACTACGCAACAGATATTATCAAAAACCGTCTTGATGAATTGCATGCCCTGTGGGAAAGGCTTATGGCTATTTTCAGAGAAAAATCCAGTGTCATTAACCTAAAGCTTAAATTTGTCCAGTTTTTACGCCAAGTCGACGAAATACTTTTCTGGATACGTGAAAACGAAACTTACGTAACATCAGAGGATTTAGGTCAAGACTTGGAAGATGTTGAGACACTTCAAAAAGGGTTTAATGAGTTTACAAAAGATCTCGAGAATCAAGAAAGTCGTGTCGAAGACATCTATCGGAAGGCAGATGAACTTCTAAAAGAGAAATTTCCTGAGGATGCCCTAGTCATAGAAAAGTTCAGACAGGTCCGCGAAGCTCTAGAACGTCTGAAGGATCTGGTTAGAAAACGACAAGAAAAGCTCCTGGAAGCCTATGAGATACAGTGCTTCTTTAGAGACACAGATAAAGCTATATCGTGGGTGAATGAAAAGTCTATTCCCTTATCCATTGAGGACTGTGGTCGTGATCTTGCCTCAGTCCAAGCCTTACAAAGGAAGCACGAAGCATTAGAAAGGGATTTGACTGCCCCAGATGAAAAGATTGTTCGACTTGGAGATGATGCTAAGGCGCTTGCACAGAAGCATCCTGATTCGCAAGACACTATACAAGGCAAGTATGACGAATTAATTACTGCATGGGATAAGCTGAAAAGTCAGGCTGTAGATAGGAGAGGTAAACTGGAAGAGTCATTCAAGATGCATCGCTTTTCGGCTGACTGGAGAGACTTGAGTATCTGGATGAATGACATGAAGACGTTAATGTTGGCGGATGATTTGGCAAAGGATGTAGTTGGTGCTGAAGCCCAAGTAGAGCGACATAAGGAATACACCGCTGAGATAAATTCTCGAGCTGAAAGTTTCGATACATGCATGCAAGAAGGTCAGGCATTACTAAGTGTTGGCCATCCCTGTAATGGAGACATAGCTGCTAAACTTTCCACCCTTGAAAGAGAGAGAGCCTCCTTGATGCAGTTGTGTGAGGAAAGACGTGAACAGCTAGAACAGTGTATGGGCCTTCAGTATTTTTACCGCGACGCTGAACAGTCGGAATCTTGGATTGGTAAGCAAGAGGCCCTCTTAGAAATAAATGATGTGGGAGACTCACTCGATTCTGTGGAAGCACTTATAAGGAAAAATGAAGACTTCGAAAAGTCACTTTTAGCACAAGAAGAAAAGATGCGACAACTTAATGAATTCGCTGCAAACTTAATCGAGTCAAACCACTATGCGGCTGCACAGGTTCATGAGATTCAGGAAGGTCTTCAAAGCAGACGAAATGCATTAAAAGAGAAAGCTCATAACCGCTGTCAGCATCTTCAAGATTCCCACCGTTACCAAATGTTCGATAGAGATGCAGATGAAATGCAGTCATGGATATCAAGAAAACTTGAAAATGCACCTGATGAAAGTTACAAAGACTCCACGAATTTGCAAACAAAGATGCAGAAGCATCAGAGTTTTGAGGCAGAAATACAAGAGAACCAATCCCGCGTTGAAGATATTAAAAAGACAGGTCAGGATTTGTTAAATGCAAACCACTACAACTCGCCAGAAATAAGAGTAAAGATTGGACAGTTGGATGAAACTTGGTCTCATCTCGTAAATGCCATGGGAGACAAGAAGAAAAATTTAGATCAAGCAATTAGGCAACAACAGTTCGCTCGCAACATAGAAGATGTTGAGTTATGGTTGAATGATGTTGAATCTCAGATAGCCTCAGAGGATGTCGGTCGTGATCTAAACGGTGTGATGAACGTACAAAAGCGGCATAACTTGCTTGAATGTGATGGAGCTGCTCATCGTGAACGTATAGATGCATTCAAAGTCCATGCTGACACGCTTGCTGCAGAAAGTCATTTCGACGCTCCTATTATCCAAGAAAAACAAAGACAGTTAGCCCAACGTTACCATGACCTGCAAATCCCTCTAAGTCAACGTCGTGAAAAGTTAAGAGATGCCCTTCCCTCGGACACATCTTCGCAGCTTGAATATGGTGACTATGGTGAGCTGATGAAGTTATTAGTCGATTGTTGTAAAGATTTTAAAGCACATTCGCTTAACCAAATTGAATCAGAAATGTGGCATCAGTATGCTGAAAGCTTCACTACTGGCTCAGTAGCCACTCACAAAGATGCCTTCAGGTTATGGGTTAAAAATAAGAACCCTGTTGTTGAAAAGTATATTGGGATTATAGATTCATACCGTGATCCCTTTGGTTGTCGTGCAAGGTTTGAATCATTTGTCGCTGTTGTAAATAGATCAGTGTCTAAAAAATTACAACGACTTGTGAATAATGCTGAGAGGTTGTTAACAAATTTACCATGGCCTTCTACATTTGAAAAGGTTAATTTCTTACAGCCAGACCTTACTAGTTTGGATGTAGTTACGTTTGAAACTTCTGGAATTCCTGTTGGAACTAATATTCCTAACTATGATGATGTACGACAAGTTGATGGATTTAAAAATGTTTCTTTGGATAATGTACTTAGTGTTCGTTTCAAGGATCCTAAAACAGAATTTCTACGTAATGAAGACAAGCAAATGTACGTGGAACATGCTGAAAGTTCCTTTGAATTACAAGTTGGACTTCATGAACTGACGGGATATGGTTCAGGTAAACTGTTTCGGCGTGATTGTTATGGAAAACGAAATTTCCACACGAAAACTACTGAGTATGTCATAAATGGAGGTCCTGTAAAAGCTTGGTGTGAACCACGAGAAACGTATGACAACAAGTTTTCAAACCTTTCATCTGCAATAGATAAGTGTCGAGCTGAGTGCGTTGGAATTTATTTATCTGATTTACCTCTTGTTCTGGAGCAGTTCGGTTTGACTACCGACTGTGCTCAAGGCGATGTCTCAGATGTAGTCTGTATTAATTGGTTGTCAATGATTCCTTCAGTTGTAACTTCCATGGAGTTTTATTCTCCAGCAGAAAATGTTGATGACTTTGGATCATGGTGTCAAGCACATTATTGTGCTTGTTATGCGATTCTGCGAGTTTTGATTGAAGCTGACGATTCTATGGGACGTACACATAAAGTATTCGGTGAGGACGATGCATCTGATTTGTGTATTTCCTTAGTTCCAAAAAGGCTTTTAACTGCGGCTCGTTCAGTAATTGGTGAATTCTTAAGAAAATTACAATATTACAAAGGTAAAGAGAATGCTATGTATGGATATGCTTTCTTCCAACACTATAGTCAACTACTTCCAAAATATTTGAATGATTTGCTCTGGCATAAATGGCTACGTGGATATCTTCTGATGCTGCAAACAAGATCTAAGTGGTTGGATATAAAGCACAACCTACAACCTGATGATCTCGTCTTAGTTAACAGTGCTGACACACAGAGAGGTCTCTGGCGAAAGGCTATAGTTAAGCAGATGTACTATGACCAAGACGGCCACGTCAGGACACTGTGTTTGAAAACTTCAACTCAAGAAGTGGAACAAGATATAAGAAGCGTACGAAAGGTCAACGTGGTGATCGTTCGCGGGGAGTGTTAATCGCGACAGTTAGATAGATTGTATGATAAACAGCCAATCAATATTATGTGACCTTTTTTGTCGCGATTATTGGTCAATTTATTGTAACTCTCACCACGTGATGACCTTGAATGTTCTTTTTTGTCTGTCACTTTACTTGTATATACATGTAATTAATTGACTGTTCATTTTGTCCGTACCTTCAATGCTGTTCGGTACGTTTTTGTCCTATTTTTGTGATGACAATGGATTTGTACATTTTTCTTGGTGTAATTGTATGGTTTATTTTATGTTTTAGAAACAGATAAAGTTAAGTCAAGTCATCCTGTTTTTAACTATAGCTAAGCCGAGACTCTGTATCGTCAGTATTGAGGAGGGACTAAATCTGTAGGACAAAAATAATCCTACACAGCCTTCGCTTAAAAGCATCCACAGACGGTGACATAGCTACATCTGCCGGTGAGGAATTCCTGGGACGGCAAACCCGCTGGGAAAAGAAGTGGGAGCGCACCCGGATTTGGGCAGGACCCCTAGGTGACACAGACTGTTATTCTCAGAACTACATCGGTCTAGTGTCACTGAAGCCTGGGGACGTATTAAAGCCTCAGTTTGCTGCCTCCTTATGGTTCGAGGTCTGCTTTCACAGTATCGGATGTGTCCTCCCATTTTCCCCTTGATCTCATTCAACCGTTGAAGTGCTATGACCAACTGCTCTGGGGAGTTGAATGTGACACTTAGAAGCTTTGGAGAGCTAATCGGTGTGAGATGAGTGGGTCGAGGTAGTCGGGAAATGGAGATGGCTCCAGAAGCGCCCAGGGCCATCTGAGATGACAGTCATCTCCATTGCTGGACGTCATGCATGTGTTTTTCACAAGCAGTGCCCGTTTCCAGCTCCGGAACACCGTGTACCACAATAGAGTAGAAGTCATCGGTTCCGGTGACTCCCTCGCCATTTGTCTGATAGCCCATGGTCTATCTTGTTTCACCCTTATGTTCGAACTTCTGTCGACGGCTAGTACCTGAGCCATCAATAGTACCTTTTCGGCCTCTTCGGCAGAGTCCAGTGTAACCCTTAATGGAGGTGGCTTACCCTGAGGCGTGTGGACACCCCTGCACAGCCTGCACAATTTCACTGAACTAGTTTTCAGACCTAATTTATTGCACAGGTTGGACCACTGTTCCTGATCAAACATAGCCCGCTGTTCAAGCAAGCTGTCCTTTCTCACAGGTACGTTAAAGAGGATGAGAGAATTAGACCGATTAACCTCAGACTTAGGTTTGGCCTTTGGCTTCTTGTATTCCTTTGCTGCATCAGCAACTTTTGGCTTCATCAGGTTCTGACCAGCCTTTGTTGTGTTGCCGAGCTTGCTTGTGGATGCAAATGGTACTTTTCTAATTCTCTCTTCCCTTGATTTTGTGGGTCCAACCTTTTGAATCTTCACCTAATGAAAATTGGCATTTTCACTCAGTAGGACTGGAGTGTCCTTCTTAGTGTCTGTGCCAAGTTTTAGCAGTGTGGTGTTAGCAGGTGGGGAGCTGCATAAGACTTTGTTGGGACACAAGAGCGACTTGTTGTTTCTGCTATCCGCAGACACGCTCTGTGGGACTTTGCCAGGGTGACAAAGTGGACAGATGTACCAAAACCACGGGCACGGGTTATTTCTCATAAACTCGTAGTATGCATTCGGCACCTCTTTATCACAATGGTAGTGCACCTACCGTTTGCGAAAATTGCTTTCAAAGGCTTAGTCAGCCTTAGCAACTATGATACTGCATGCCTGGCATTCGTCTCCCTTACTTGATGACGCCTTCGAAGTCTTATGACGTCATGAGCGTTTCCTTTTAGGTTTGCTGTGTTTCACACACTGGTTTTCAGTTGATGCAGGGGTAATATCCTGTCCCCCTAGTATTGCCTGTGCCGTTTCAGTACTTGACTGTGGCAATGCAGGCATAGTATCAGGACAGGCGAGTCCTACACGAGTCTTTAGGATGGGTATGCGACTTGGGGTTGGTGTCCCTGGGTTTTTGCCTTCTCTGGCTGAAGCCCTTGTGACTACAGAGTAAGGTGTTTTGGTGCCATTTCTAAGGCTACTTTCGACTGCCATATTAACAATCACTAAAACTTATGCTATATTTATTCCTGTTTATGCAGGGACATACCAGTTGTACAGGCATGGATAAGTTATTATATAAATTACAGTTTGTTTGTTCTTTCTAACACTAGAGTCAGTCAGAACAGTCTGCAAAATAGTCTGTCTGTGTAACATATAAAGAGATATAGAAATATTGTCTTTGCATTAACAAAAAACCCAGACATCAGATGAATGTAATATAAATATCTGGGAAAAATAAAGCTTGAAGTCAATTCTCCTACATAACTTTGTTATGAACAGCATCCTTGACTTAAAGTTTGTTGATGTATTATTTTGAGGTCAGTGATGTATTTATTCAATTTTTTCAGCACTCTAATCGTAGTTTTATAATAGGAAAGAAATTTGTTCGTGGATACGAAAACTAGATGAGGTCATGTTGGATTACTTCATGGTCGATTCCAGAACTCTCCATTGGCGCCATTTGTGTCAGCATGACAGACTGTACGCGTAAGTTGAGTAATACATTGAAAACTGTTTGAAAACCAGTTGCTTCTTTATTTCAGATCATGAATACTCCTTGTACAGAATGTCGGCTAGCGACTTCAAATGGTAGCATCGGATCGTTCATGGAATTTGAGTGGTTATGAGCCATTAGCTTGAGTGGAGACGTGTGAATTTACTTAAATGGTCTGAAGTCCAGCTTCACTTCAGTTTAAATGTAGGGTTGTTCGACCTCGACCACAAGGTAAATAGAAGAGTCGGCGCAGCAGCAGAACACCAGAAAGAGAAAGTATGTGAACATGAAAAGAAAATCAATGTTTTATGCATATATAAATGTTTACGTCGATTGTGTATTACAGTATAGAAACATCAACCTATATTGTAGTTGTGTTTTCATGTATTTTTGCAAAGTCTTAGAGTTTATTTAGTGTCATAATATTTAGTAATGAGTCTAGGCGTTATAGTGTTCTAATAGCTCATGCGTTTTAGAAATAAGTGGTGCGGTGTGATTGGCATAGTCATTTGGATGAAGCGGTTTATATAGCAAGCGTTTGAAGGTTATATTAGAGTGACAGGTCCTTATTTCTAGGGGTAAACTGTTTCAGATCTTAGAATACATGACTATGAAGAAGTTTGAACGGAGTGCTGTCTTACAGTTTTTCCTAGATACTGTGCACGTTTGGTTACGAAGGTTGTAGGAGCCTTTCGGTGAGAACTGTATCTCCTTGCTGTCTGAGAATGATATTTTATGCAATATTTTAAAGAAGAATGTTAGGTTAATGCTCAGTCGTCTCATCCAGAGTGGGTCGATACCTAGAGTTATACACCTTGATGTGTAGTCATTTTCGCAGTCAAATCCTAGTAGTTTGGACGTGAAGTATCGTTGGACACTTTCTATTTTAAGTTTGTCACTTACGCGAGTGCTGCTGAGAATAAATGGACAATATTCGAGTAGTGGTCTGACATAAGTTTTATATAATAATAGTTTCGCTTCGTAGTTGTGGAAGTTCCTGAGTATGCATCCTAAGAGCATTCTCGATTTACGCGTCTGTGTCGCCACTTGCTCAGAAAATGTCAAGTCACTAGAGTACCTGAGTCCTAGGTCAACAACACTTTGGAGTTTAGGCAAGTCAATAGATTCAAGTACCAGCTTGATATTTATTGAGGGCGCACAGAAACAGATCCAACCACATATTTTAGGGTTGAATTTTAGGTTCCATGTGGAGGACCATGCAGTTACTCTATCTAGTTCTTTCTGAACAGCTTTCTGGAAGTACCCTAAGTCATCACAGTGGAATGTGTAAGCTACTTTAAGATCATCTGCAAAGATGGATGGTTTGCCAAGTGAGAAACAGCTGCATATGTCATTGACATATGGAGTGAATAGGAGGGGGCCTAAGACGCTACCTTGAACTACTCCAGAAGTGACTGGACTAGGTTTAGAGTTTACAGACCCCAGTCTAACTACTTGGGATTTGTTGTTAAGGAATGATTCAAGCCACCCTATAATGGGTTACGTATTCCTAAGGAGTTCAGCTTATTTATTAGAAGCAAATGGTCAACGCGGTCGAAGGCTTTGCAGATGTCGAAGTAGATGACTATTACTAGTTGTTGTCTGTCTCGGCTACTGGTTATATAGTTAAAGAAGTCAAGGTGACAGGTCGTGCATGATCTGGATTTTAGGAATCCATGTTGGTTGGGACTTAGAATATTGCAGCTGGGCATATGTTTGAGGATATCATCTTTAACTATTCTTTCCATAATTCCAGATGCTATGGGTGTAATATTGATTGGCCTATAGTTGTTGACTTCAGTTTTCGATCCGCATGTGTTTGGGTGCGTCGGTGGCACATTGGTTAGGACTCTCGCTGACCATGCACATGGTCCGGGGTTCGATCATCTGCCGACGCACACCCGATATCTGTGATCGGCCTGCGAAATTCGGGCTATCGATATCCATGCTGAAAATGCCATACTTGTACTGAAAATACGGTGTGGCATCAAGCTGTAATCAAAATAAATAATAATAAAAAATGTGGTTTTCCATTTGTCTGGATAGGTTTGGCTTTATAGGGACATTGTAAAGATTTTAAGTAATAATAAGGAAATGTCAGAACCACCCTGTTTATAAAAATACGATCTTATGCAATCAATACCAGCACTACTAGAGCTTTTAAGGGTTTTAATGGCTTGGTTAATATTAGAATAAGTGAAATGAATTGAACTGATTTGTTTCAGCGCTGAAGAAGAAGGAAGTTCCATTGCAGATTGTAAACCGAGAAGTGGGCTTATGGGCTTATGGTAGTTAGCTGCAAACGTCTCGTTAAACAGTTCACACATGTCTGCATGTTTGATGTTTAGTTTACCCTTGTTTATAAGGAGAGGAATTTTATAGTAGATAACCTCATTAACTTTGTTACTACAGAAGTAACAAAGCGACTCGACGGAAAACTGAGTGCTGTTGTCTGCAACGTTCCGGACAATGTGTAGTGGACCTAGTAGCTAGGTAAGTATATAAACGCAATTAAAAGGACAGAACAAGTACTAACAAATACGTGTATATAAAATATTCAGTTCACTTAAGTTAATATACACAAAAATAGGACTGAGGTTATTTGAAGAAAACTATAACAGTCACAAAATACACAAATTATAGACGTACGAAATTATAGGAATGTAATTGTCTTCTCTTGATTATACAAATTCTCCACTACAACTTAGCGCTGTCAACCGTTGAAGGATCCACGTAGAGTAAGGCAGATAGAGCAAATCTATGCAACCAGTGCGAGGCAGCGTTGGTCAGCAGATGTGCTGGGCGAGCAGCCGGAGAGATGGCGAACGATTCGTTCCTTCCGCGCGGTTCAAGGTTTTTAGGTTGAATTCCTTCTTTTTTTCGTGAACATATAATTTGATATGTTTTTAGGCCGCCACAAATGAGGCACTAAATAAGATACAGAGCATCTTACTTAGTGAGGCGAAAATGCCCAACTCCCAGAATAAGTGCTATAGACTGAAGAAGAGTCAACATGAAAAGTGTTGTCCTATTTGTCTTCAGTTCGAAACACTGGAAGAGACCAGAGAATTCATCCACTCCCAACACACTCTATAGCAAGCCAGAAACTACAAACTAATAAAGGTTGTGGTGGACAAGACAGTCATAGAAAGGCGCGCACACAATTATCTCATTAAGCCTGATTGTGGAAAAAATAACAGGACATTGCAAGCAGCCATTATATCCAACCCTTTGAGAGATACCGTAGAACTCACCGCATCACCCCTCTCAAACCACACAGAATTATCCCCTCGGAGTGCAACACCGGTCGAAAGGCCACTAGATTGTAATCAAATAACTAATAAAACCATACGACCGATCATCGTAGATTTAGACATGTCACTAAATAACTCCAGAAAAATAGGTCAAAGTCCCCGAAAGTCGACGCTGTCCTTCCCCAGCCATAACTCCATTGGTAAAGAGGAAATGGTTAACAAATCTATTCAAAATATGTCACTGGCACCGAAAAATCAAATGCACTCACCAAATGCTTCTCAGAAAAACGTACACGATAGGGAAAATCAGACCCCAAATCATGCCAACAATAACAATAATAGTATAAATAAGCCCGCACTTTCCACGGCCAATAGTATTAGCACTCACGACCTGCGAAATCGCACCATGGCATACACCAATAACCAACATCACAACAATGCCACCCTCAATAGTAAAAGTGGCAATAATCAGAACTCGGTTACCAACAACTCAGGGACTTCAGAGTATGGCAGACAAACAAATTTTGATCTGATATGTGATACAGGTCTGCTGGGAACGAGCCCACAATGCAGTACACACGAAACCCGTACGAGGACACAACTAATATCAAACAATAGGTGGAATAACTAACCATGGTCATCACAAGCATCCAGTCATTTTTTATCCCCTGCGTCCCTGTCAGCGCTGAAAAAACAGCTGGTAGGGATTTTAACACTCCTAAACCACTAGTGCTGGCTCCCCCTTCGCATGAATATAGGAACAGTCTAGTGCACCCGCATCCATTAAGCACACTTGATACATGCACAAGTTTAGGTCAAATAAAGATCCCTACCCACGTTTCTAGCCTAACTAAAAATAAAAATGCCTTAGCCTACAGCAAATCCAGTACCCCAACTCCTAATTCTTCACCGAAAACAGCACACACCAACTCGATAGACATAGGTGAGCGTGATGTTGAAAATCCTCTTAACATAGGGTTGTCATGTCAAGCAGAACTACTGGGTGCTGAACCATATTCGGGGCTGATTAACGAACTTAAATACTTCAAACGCTATTTCAACTCCCATCTTTACCTAATCCTCATAAATTCTAGATCTGTTCTAAATAAACTGCCGAAGCTCAGAGCACTCACAGTAATACACAAAATATACACATATATTAATATACAACCCCCCTATAGTTGTCATCACTGAATCTTGGTGTCATTCGAACATAGTGGATGAAGAGATAAGCTTAGATAACTACACATACATTCAGTGTAAAAGTTAACGTGATGAGGGAGAGGGTTGTACCATGCACTTTCTGAACGCACTCAACGTATCACAGCTAGAAAGTAGTACACTTAACATGCCTGAGACTATGGGTTAACGTACACATAAATAAGGCAATAGCATTAATTGGATGCTAGTGTGGGCAGACATGGAGCCAGGTGAAGACTCTAGCAGAGAACCGAACTCAATGGAGACGCACGGCTGAAGCCCTATGTTCCTCTAGGAATTAAAGGATACAATAATAATAATTAATTGGATGCACATACAGAGAACCTGGCACCATTAGTAATTAGGAGACTTAACTCATTAATACCCCATTTTATTACTCATCATCGTAGTATACTTTCACTATGTAATTGGACTTTGATTTGTTTATCACTCTAAATCTTGCGTGTTAACAATTGATACTTTCGTACTCGCCCAATTTTTGAATTTTGATTGCTGAAATAATACACTATCGTATTCCTTCGCAAGTGTCTTTTGAATTACGTTGTGGATGTCGAGTAATCACAACGTTAGGACACAATTATAAACGTGAAGAAGTACTAGGATATGTGTACGCTAGTTTGGTCAAAATAGAGCAGCACAACAATTGGTGAGCCCGACATAGCTGATCGATCGACTACATCATTTCGAAGTATTTACACAGTGGATTTAATCATCTTTGCTATCGTATTAACTTTTATAACTGCATTACATTTGGATATATATTTACTGATATTTTTGCTAAAAGTACCTCCGGTAAGCAGACCATTTTTGGACATTTTTGAACTTACCTATATTCTGTTCTGTTTTTGCTCGCTTTTTGCAATTTTGCTATCACCTATATATATTTTTTTCTGCACTTTTATGATGTCATTTAATACTGATAACGATACTTCAAGTACAAGGTCTGTGGCTGCAGTTACCATATCCATACCACCTTTTAAACCTAACGACCCATATTTGTGGTTCACTCGCCTGGAACACTACTTCCTAGCTAACCACGTCACTTCTCAGACTACAAAATTTGGCCTTGCAAGCTCCATGCCTCTCGGCGGTGCCAGAGCACTACCCGTCGGAAGCTCAGCCCCAGCTTCTTCTCCCCCACCCCTTTTTGTTCCACCTCCCGGTATTTTGCGGAATGACATCACTTCCAATATTTTTCATTCTTCTCATTCTATTAATGTAACATCATCGTTACCGTCTCTGGAAGTAGCTGAGAATTCATCGACTGATTCCATGACAATAGCTTCAACAGCTGTTTGTTCATCATTCAGTCCTCGAGTTGTTCCTGATGCTTACTCCACAGAAGTGATTCAAACAGCTGGCATGAATTTAAATCATCATGAAGGTTTGTCGTCTAAATCCCACCGTTTGAATTTTAATGGTCAAATATGTAATAACACAACTAGTAATACTAACTCACAATCAGTATTCGCGAAACCCAATGCAAATAGTTGTTCACAATTTGGAATGATGAACACTAATGACAAATCCAATTATTTTGATTTTACTACTTTCGGTCCTGTTGGTTCATCATCACCAGCCGGTACTATCATCCATGCAAATTTGATCACCTCCAACTGTGGTAGTTCTGTCTTATCAAATTTAAATCCAGCAAGTTTAAAATGCAGACAAGTATGTATTGGTACAGACAGTAATGAAGGCTTGAGGTTCCCTGCTATATCTCCCCCATCTTCACATGCAGATGCGAACTCGAATTCAACTGTGATGTAGTAGAGACCAGACATTGTTTATGTCTTTTCACATAGCTAAATCATCGTAAATCTTTATTTCACTGTATTTGCGTAATCAAATACCATTTTGAGCAACATCGTATAAAAAATGTTTCACTGCCTGATGGCTCTTTGAAAAGCTTTTCGTGACTCGTGATCCGTTCTACGAGGATCTGAAAAGAATAAAAAATAGCACGAGTACTTCTTTACGTTTGCAAGATGTTATGCTTGATGAAAGCCTAACTATTACGTGTAATGTTTCCAAAGGTAAACCGCGTCCTTTTGTCCCACTAGAAATGCGAAGATCAGTTTTTTCCAAAATACATGGCATTTCTCACCCTGGCATCCGAGCAACAGTTAAACTGATAAGTGACCGATATATATGGCCGAATATGAATCGTGAGATTAAACAGTGGACCAGGGCATTTTTGGCCTGCCAAAAGTCAAAAGTACAACGACATATAGTTTCACCTAATGGCCAGTTTCCAGAACCTGATGGTAGGTTCCAACACATACACATTGACATCGTTGGGCCGTTACCACCATCTAATGGCTTTACGTACATCTTAACGTGTATTGAAAGATTTACGAGATGGCCAGTAGCTTGTTCCTTTAACTGATATTTCTGCTGAAACTGTTGCAAAGAGCATTATATAAAATTGGATTTCCAACTTCGGAGTGCCCAGCATTATTACTACAGACAGAGGTGCCCGATTCGAAAGCCATTTATTCCAACAACTCACAGAACTACTGGGAATCAAGCGTATACGTACTACTGCATATCATCGCAATTCAAACGGCTTAGTGGAGAGATTTCATCGTCAACTGAAAGCATCATTGATGGCAGTGAAGGACGATGATAAGTGGAGCGATAAATTACCTCTTGTATTTCTTGGAATATGTTCGACAATAAAACAAGATATCGAATGTTGTCCAGCAGAATTAGTTTATGGAGCTACTTTACGACTACCTGGAGAATATTTCAACCCAGCCACTGAAGTTCCAGCTGACGAAACCACTTTTGCGCAACAACTGAGACAACATATGAGCCTTTTAAGATATCATCCGCCGCGACATCAGCTCAACCAAGCAAACATGCCTCAAAAACTAGACAATTGCACGCATGTTTTCATACGACACGACACACCACTTCAACCACCTCATGACGGACCATTTAAAGTAGTAAGCAGAACAAGCAAAATCATTACTGTCGAACGCGGAGGAAAACACGAGAATGTAAGCATCGATCGTGTTTAAATAGCTTTCATGGAAATAGAGGTGACTGAATGTTTACCCTAATCAACATCATCTAAAGTTGAGCCGCAAAATGAGTCCTGCTCTCAAGATTCAAAATCTGATGATATTCCGGCTAACAAAACAGAAAGAATCACAAGATCAGGCAGACAAGTACATTGGCCACAAAGGTTTGTACAGACAATTTATTTCTAATTCATTTCCATACTACCTTATTACTGTACTATTAACTGTATGTAAGACATAAATCTATTCTGTAGCTCTTTACAATAACAACCGCACCATTATTCTAATAATTTTTCTGGTTTTATTGTTACATTTTGCACAACTTTCTAAACATTTTGGTTCTTTTCAAAATTGTTAACATTTTCGAATATATACAGTTATATTAGCAATCCTTGGAAGATTTTCAAACGGGTTCACCTATCAATTTGTAGGGGACTGTCTAGAGCAAGTTCATTAATATAAGAAATATGCGGATAAAAATCCAAGTCAATGAGATTACAATGGAACAATATATTATCAAAATGCAGTAATGAGTGATATTAATGAATAGGTTACTTGGATATGTTGTTAAAGTCCACTGCTACAAATTATTTATATAATCCACAGAAGCGTTGACTTTTGGAATCATGTCTACTGATTGAAGCTGTGTTCCGGTTGTAAAGTTGTCTTCGGATAAGGATAATACGTCCCTGCAATAAATCCAAAGTATACAACACGGTTTGAGTGGAGCAGGTAGACAGAAATGGCCAGAGAAAAGGCGAAGCTACCAACAGTATAGTGTATTTCAAATTGCACTCGGAAGTTATATGTATTTAAACATAAATCGTTTTAAACAACAGTCACGTACTATGTTTCTAACTTCAACGTCTAACCAAAAAGTGTACAATCATTTGGTTACGAACTCCACAGTGGTCCTAAGCAATTTTCACCTGAACGTAAAAACCTCACCATGGTGAACAAATTTCTCAGGATTGAGTCTTAAGATGGGGATGAATACTTTGTATTCAATAAGCCTGCCGAAAGTAAGCGTGTGGACAAACCGATACTAGATATTAATAAACCCTCTCAAAACACATATATGGGTGGCGGTTTTCAGCATACTGTGCCTTATGGATACTTAGGTTTCAAAAACCCCGAAGTCCTGCAACCGAAGCACCTTCTCTCACAATATATTTCTGGTTACAAAAACAACAAGACACGTACTGGAATGCTAAATGACAGCTTGATGGATGGACCTTACAATGCTTTGCCTCATAATCCACAACCCAGTCCAAACCACTACTACCTGTACATCCAGGAACACAAAGTACACTTTTTAGTAGTCATGAATCACTGGTACGATCGATGGCACCTAGGACTACCTCTTCACGCTGTAACCCAGATGCATGGACACCCAGTCCGGCCATCCTTTCCCCCATGAACTCTGCCGGTGCTGATGGACATATGGAATTGGGTTATGATGATATTTTAACCCAGTTTGTAATATCCCGTAACTTACTCACGATATTACTTATAAATGCACGTCCCCTAATCAATAAGATATCTGAACGAAGGACATAAGTATTAGTCGCCATGTCACGTTTTCCCTTGAGGTGAGGCTATCCGACGAGAAATGCCTTTATAGTGTGTCTGCCTACCTCGGCACTTCGGTTGACTCTAGTGTACAAATCTCCGTTGGTCTTATCATGAATGTTTTGCTGGAGCCAACGTACAGCACATAATTCTCATCAGCTGCTACCATATCGAAGAGGCAATCCAGGGACACGAAGACGTGTGACCTTGTAATCTTTGGGTGAATTTTGTTTTCATTGTAGTTTTCAGGAACCACTAACAGTTCCCACCAACAAGGCAGTGCTGATATACGTAGCTTAGTGGAAGCCGTCATGCTTTCCATTTAACACTGATTCCACAACAGTCGTGACGGACTGAAGGCAAGAGTAAAGAAACGACGGCGTTCCCCTTTGGTATTTCTCAATTTTTTTCCACTTATTTTCAGTTCACCGTCGACCAGAACAAGGAGAACAGACAAGATGCAGAAGATATACGGATGAATGCCTCTGGTGATTTATATGGTCTTTGACTCGTATGATATGTCAAAACACTGTAAAGTCATTTTGCATGAATATTAAATATATGTTTCATTAAATTCAACTGCTTTCTAATATCGTAAGTCTTTGAGTTGATGATAGTATGTTGTTTGTTGCAACAGGCTGTGTACATAATGGGTTTGCATTTGTGGTGGCTATTGACTAAGGGTTCAGCGAATAACTGTAGGGGAGTAATTCAAACTTATAGTCAGTTGCAGAGACTTAGGGCGCATTGGAGAATGTTTGGGACAGACTTCGGGCGCACCGCTGAACCACTGAGGCAGACCGCAGATCACTGTCCCACATTCTGCAATGTGCCCGAAGAAAACGCTAGCTGGGATAGTCAGTATCCTTTTATGCGAAATGAGATAAGTGAATTCGCAATCCATCTGCGTTTATATAACGTTTAACTTGGAACAGTTGGTAAAACAAAGCAATAACGGCAGCAAAAGGACGTATATATATTTCGTGATTATTACTATTACCAAATCGAAATGCGCATTTAGTTAATTAGTGATTCAACAACAGAACATTAGTCCCATTCATAGTAATCTGTCCCCGAGTGGTCAGCTGATAAATTTCTACAACTTGATGAACGCTGGTTACAATGAAACTTAATTGTATCACTCACTATTCCTATTCGGTGTATATGCAGCACTGATGCCATGGAAAAAGGCGTAAATCTTTCAGGAAAATTCCTGAATTAAAATGAGTACTCAACTCCTATCACAGAATAAAATATAGATGCAAGCCAACGAAGTGTTACTTATATTCCACATCCAAGACAACTCTGCATTTGAAACTTGAATTCAAAGGTGATATAGTTGGGACATAATAAAAAAATCTTAAAATCTCGAAAAATGACATTTATGGTATTCGCCAGTAACCTGAAAGACAAGATTCGGCAACTTACCAAAGCTATATATACATCTCAGTTCATCTACTTCCTTCATGTTAGGGATATCGGTTTCTCAATGAATGCTCTGTCCAAAAGTATGGGAGAGTACTACGAGTTCATACGAAGAGGTGGAGGTGGATATATAAAAAGTGAAGTAGTTCAACACCGGTCATTTTATCTCTACAACTTTTTCCTTTGAACTTATCAAGTTAGATTTCTAACCTAAAATCAGTCAGTTCCCTGCAAGCCAACACTCAGGATTGAACCCACCACTTATTACTGTTTGACTACAGGATAGATATCCTGATGTTCTAGTGAGAATTTGTAAACGGTAAGGTCCACCAGGTAATGTGTGAAAACAGATGCTCTCTGATGTCATTGTTTGGTGATAGAGCTATATATCACCAATGATATTGTCGGTCTCAAAGGTATATCTCATTTGTGGACTTTGGACAAACCATACATGAATTCCATGTACAAATCTCTTGGTTTAAGTTCATTATAGGTGTTGTTATCATTTACTCTTTTCTTAAGATGTTCAAGGTGCTTGTTCACTGTGCTATAAAATGGTTAGTTAGTTGATGCAAAAGTTGGAACCAGTCCGAAGAAAGCTGGCAATCCACAGTGTCAAAGATCCGTTTCAATTTTCACATGAACTGGATCATTTGAATATTTCAGATAAACCCGTCGAATCATATGATTTTTGGTCACTATATACAACCACACGCATTGTAGAAACAATGAAAATCACATGTCAGAAGTTTGAATTACTTCCTTTTGCTGAAAACGAGTTGAGACAATTGTTGCTCCTTTTTACAAAGAATGTTTAGTTCTAATTTAATAACTAATGACACTGGCAAAGTGATGGAATGCTATGGGTTCGCCTTTGGGTCCTGTCCTTGTGGATACATTCATGATCCACCTTAAACAGACACAAGTGAAATCGGGAAATAGAGATTACATATTGCTTAAAAGGACCTAGTTTGGTATATTCCCTTAGCTTCCTTTTTTCTCTTCTTTCGTTCTCTTTTTTCTTTTTGACCTTTTTTTCGTTCGCTGTGTGTGTTATTCTTACTCTCTCTGTCTTCATTCAATTCACCTTCATTTTCTCAGTTATAAGAACAGTTATTGAAATAATGGAGAAGATTTGTAGCTCAGGTGGATGATTTGCAATTAATAGTGTTCTCTGAGCTGGTTGGTTTAGTTGCGAAGCTTTCCTCGTCCTTCTGGACAACATCTTCAGTGCCATATTTAGCACCAAGTGAAATGATTTAAATTTCTTCATGAGTGATATTATTGCGTCTCCTGGTAACTATCTTTACATATGTACTGACCATTTTCTATTGACTTGGATTTCAAACTTTCTGGTCGCCTGATTTACTTTTTATTAGTTGGTATATTTCGTCTATATTAACGTGCTTGTTAATTGCATTTTCGTTTGAGTACCAGGCTTCTAGGAATTCCCTAGCACTTTTAGTGTTTCCTCTGTCTAAGATTTTGACATTATCCCAATCAAATTGATGACCATAATTGGGCTAAATATGGCGCTGAAGATGTTGTCCAGAAGGACGATGAAAGCTTCGCAACTAAACCAACCAGCTCAGAGAACACTATTAATTGCAAGAACAGTTATTTGCAGTTTGTTTCCATACTTTTGCTGCTCACATTTATAATTAGTCTAAAATAACTATTTTACAATCATATCCTAATCCTGTGTAATTTTTGTTTCTAAGGCTCTTGTAATCTATATTCGCAACTCCTAACTGCCATTTCAAGTTGAAAATTATTATTTCAATTTGTTTCCATGCTCATTTTCTACACACCTGTAGTTCGTTCTCATCATGTGTAATTTTGTTTCTAAGCCTCTCGTAAACCATATCTAGTTGAAAATAATTGTCACCTTTTATTCACCTGCGTAATTATGTGGAATCAAGTAAAAATTGTATCTATGTAAAATTATGTATTTAAATGCGACTGTACAGCTTTTGAAAATGAAATCGCCGTAAAGATATCTTTGCTAAACTTCGTGTTCTCCTCTTTCTAATGTCTTTATTTCTTAAGAGATATTTCTTCAAAACCCCACCCAACATTCTGCCTCATATGTGTGACATATTCGATATCAGACAAATAAACAATTTTATCTTACTGCTTCACTTTTACCTTGAATTCGCCAAGTATGCATGCTGGTGATATCAGTAACTGTACCATCGCTAGTAACGATTATTGAATTAAAATAAAACTCTCTTGATTATATCAGCCATTACATAGATAATTGCAAATTATATTAAAGGTATCTTAAAACTAATCATTAATTTATCCCATCGATTTACTGGAAATTTCGCGACGTCATCACTCACATTTACGGGTCACCAGATTGTCAGTCAATGAAACTTACATACTTATTAGTCGTTGACATTCACCCCAGAATCTATAACTATGACATATGTTAGTCTAAGAAATGAGTTTCTAAGTAATCCTCCTCCCGGCTTCATTTCATGCTTTAGCACTTAGTCGGTGTAAGAAAAGTGCAGTGATCTCATGTAAGGTCACACCGCGATCAACCTGTCAACCAAAGTCGATCGACTAACCAACTAAATACTTTTCGTTTTGTTTTTGCTATCATAGAATGTTCACTTTTTGTCCAAAGACTTCCGTAATGGTTACGGCTCCAAAGTTAACTAGTTTACCATAAACAATCATGGCTACTAGCAGGTTCCAGGCATATGCATTTAACCTACGTTGCAGCTGTTGGAAATAACAGAGCCAAACCTGGGCTTAATGCAAGAAGTAATAAAGCCTTTAAATGGTTCCCAGATCTTAGTATCACCAGATAGTTAGTATTTCATGGTTACAATCTGTTATAGCGAAGTATTCATATTTTCTTCGGTTGTTGTCTAAGTTGACTAGAATGAGGCTGCAGTTATGGCATTATAGCCAACTGATCACATAGGTATATTACCCCACAGTGAGGTAGACACAGAAGTCAGAATTAACTTAGAAAACTGCGACAAAAACAACGACAAGGTTATTCTTCACAATAAAGAGTAAATCATTCTTTACACATCAACGAAAATTTAAACTGTAGATATTCAATCAATATCTGACTAACTCCATCAGTCACAAATTTACGGCCAACGAAAATAGTTAATTCATCCCAACACACTCATGTTCACTTCATCACATAACTAACTTTTCTATTCAGCTACACATATTTTAAACGCCAAAAAATGTTTTCAGCACAAAATATGAGTTGAAGATTTAAATGCTGCACGAGATACTCATGTTTTTATGAAATTCAAATGCCAATTTTTCCATTAGTTTGAGATATTGATAGCTATGCACTGTTAGCGACCTTTTATCTATCAAGGATCATTTTCAATTCAAGGAGTCATAAAAATCATTTCATTGCAACTACTCTCTACCTCTGTGAAATTCGAAGTAGATTGTTATTGTTAGCACTTAATCAATCATTGAAAAATTCTAAAAAGCCTTATCGTACTTATATTACCCACGATTTATTCATCAGCATATAATGACTAGTGATATGTTCATTCAGCAGCTAACATACTGACTAATAGTAAATGTTATCTTACAATCAGTTTCTCCTTCTCTATTTGTTCACATTTTTGTATTTTCAACATGCAATGAATGGTGCTAGTTCTTCAAAATCTTTCTGCAGTCAGATACTTCCTTCACTGAAATGAATAAACTTTTATTTATTATGATGGAGTAATGTCGGGGATTCAAATGAGCTTAAGAAATCTGATCATCTAATCTCCATTAAGAAAAAACAAAACAAATGATATTATGTAATTCGTTATAATAAAAATTACTGAAAACTGGCGCTTTTGTGAGCACATAATTGCATAGACAAGAAAGAATGTGGATAAAATATGTAGGTTTGATGATATTCAATTAAGTGAAAATATAATTTTCAAAAAAAGAAAGAATGATTTCAATTCGATTGATTAGCTAAATTGAGACTAAAATTATAAAACATGGTATTCATTTTTATTTCACTCAAGGGAGATGCATACTGAACGCTACATTAACATAGACGATTTAATATTTTCTTTTTTTATTGAATCAAAGCTTTTGATTTATCAAATTCGATGACTGAGTAAACATTGATTCTTTCGTTTCTATGAATGGTACCGTATCTATTCCAAACCAATACACTTCATCATCCTGTTGATATGGTCCAGTACGCGACGTAATTGATGATAGATTTTGTAGTGTATGACGATCGCCCCAATTATCTACGTCATGTAAGCTAATATATGAATCACGATATAGTGAATTAGGAATTCTCTCTCGTTTTCCATCATAGCTACTTAATAGATTTTCTTCCTTAATAGCTGAAAAACAGGCTTTCTGACTAGGATTCCTACGATTTAACAGTGCATCCTTAGAATAACTAATAAAATTTGATCGGTAAACTGAAGTAGATTCTATTGGTTCATGTTTACTAGGATCTTCTGGAAGGTAAACAGCTGGTTTGGGTTTCCAGTTATAACCGACTCGTTGGATAATTTCATCATTCATGGGTTGTTTAACCCATGAATGATGCTTCTTATGACAATCGGCTAAAGTATTTTTATTTTTGTCACCAATTTGTGGTAGTGGGTCGTAGTGAACATCTTGGAAGACATTTTCAGTGAAATCAGTTCTGTAGGTAGAATCAATTGGTGAAGGATGAATTTGTCTGTATATATTACTGTCAATTTCAATAAAATCTTCAGATTTTAGTAGGCTTTTGGCTCTTTGTTGAGTTGTTTCAAGACCATTTATGCCTTCATCACGTGGTTGAACTTTGCAAGACGGTGCTATTTGAAAAAAAAATATATATATATATATAATACATTAAAAACAATTGTCATATATTAATGTAGGTGGATTATTGGGAAAATACAGTAGAAAATCTTTAATTTATGTCCCTCAGGTTATAGTTTATCCGGTGGTTTTAGCTCCAGTCTGAGGAGAACAAACTAATGCTTACTACACCATACGGCATGGAAGTGCCAGGAATCTGTGAAAGCAGATGGAATGCATGTTGTTGTTGTTCCCTTGGGTTCCTAGTGGAACATAGGGCTTCAACTGCACGCCTCCACTTGCTTCTGTCTTCTGCTGTACTTTTCACTTGCATCCATGTTAATCCATACTGTTTCAGTTCCTCTTCACACGATCTCCTCCATGTCACCCTTGGACGTCCCACTCACCGCTTCCCTTTCGGGTTCCACTCGAGGGCCTGACGCGCGATGTCACCCAACGGCCTCCTCAGCGAGTGTCCAATCCATCTCCACTTTCGCCTGCATATTTGTTGAGCGATTGGTTCTTGTTTTGTTTGTTCCCATAGCTTCTTATTTGTGATTCTTTCCGGCCATCTGATCTTCAGTATAGAACGAAGACAGTTGTTGATAAAGGTTTGCAACCTGTTGAAAATATTCTTGGTGACCCGCCAAGTTTCTGATCCGTATAGCAAAACTGACTTGACGTTTGTATTGAAAATCCGAATTTTGTTGTTGATGCTGAGTGACGAAGATTTCCAGATTGGTTTCAGGTTGATGAATGTGTTTCTCGCCTTCCCGATTCTCGATTTGACATCCTCGTCCGTTCCTCCTGTAGTTGAGACAATGCTCCCTAGATAAGTGAAAGAAGTAACCTCTTTCAAATCCTTCCCGTTGATGGTGATTGGCACTGGATGTTGCTGTTGTTGTTGTTGTTGGTTGGTTATTTTCATGACCTCCGTCTTGTCTATGTTCACCTGGAGTCCTGTCTTTGCTGCTTCTTCGACCAGTTTGTCGGTTTTCGCTTGTAAGTCTTCGATTTTGTGTGACCTCGCCTAGATTACTAGGTCACTAGTATTCTAGCCGGTCCCAAGCCCGGATAAAGAGGGAGGGTTGGGGCGTGGTGCTAGCAACTCCACCCCCAAAACTTAACCAAATTGCTACTAAAACTTCAACGCACAAATATATTCAAAATTCTAAATATACAAAGAATAACCTTATACTTCGCTGGAATCGGGGAAGTGAAATGACGCAGGCTGGTGAAAGCCTTCGGGAAGCCAGTCAGCCGATGTGCCTTCTTTCGATGAAAGCGAAAATAAGGATGGGGACGTGGAATGTATGTACACTATCCAAATTGTCAACTGCAGAGTCGGAAATCTACTCCTGTCTGGTCACTCAGACGACAACTACGAGCATATTGAGGCAGTGAGCGGCGAACATAATGTCACAAACATCGGCCAAAGGTCTTATGCAGTGAGAATCAATCTCCTCCTGCAGAATAATGACACAAAGATTCAACTCAAAAGGAAAGGGGCTGCAATCACCCAATACCACGCACCCACAAACAACCCAAAACAAGAGAAGGAAGATTTCTATAGACACCTGCAAACAATAGTGGATAATTCAATTTTGACTTTCACGTTGATTGATTAGACCCAGATGTTCGGTCTTTGTTGAAATGTAGCCTTGTGGTGAATAAGACCCAGAATGGTGACACCCAAATCTTAGTGGGCGGTATGAATAGCGAACTGGGAGCACACAATACAGGAAGAGAACTGATCACTGGTTGATAGGGTCTGGACGAAATAAATGAGAACGGAGAACACTTAGCGGACTTCTGAGCACTCAGTGATTTGGTGATTAGAGGCAGCGTGTACAAACACAAAGATATAAACAAGCTTACATGGACTTCACCTGACATACACATCAAGAACCAGATAGACTTCATCTCAATGTAACTCAAGAAAGGGAAGAGGCAGTCTGTTGGGCACAAAGTCGAGAAGGAGAGTATATGTGGATTCAGACCTTTATCTAGTTCAAGGAACCTTGAAGGTAAAGTCAGAAGCCTTTCATGAAGCTGCAGATAGACGACAATTCAAATTCAACACTCAGAAATTGAAGGACAAAACTACCAGAGACAGTCTGACTGCAACCACGAGAGCGAAATTGAAGACACCACATAGCATCAGGGAGGAAAGCTGTATGGAAGATCACTGGAACTCTCTGAAAGTGAATTTCAAGGAAACGTGTTTAGCCTTTTTAGGCAGAAAGACGAGGCAAGACAAGGAATAGCTCTCAAGGGACACGTGGAAGCTAGTCGAAGAGAGGAGGATGGTGAAACAGAATATGAACCAATACAAAGATGGATACCGGAAGGAGAAGCTGATTTCAATTTATATCTCACTGAATAAAAAAGAAGAGACAAAGGATAATTCTACGACACACTGGGAACTGAAGCAGAACAGGCTGACCGCAGGAAGGTAAAAGAGACCTCCGAACATTATATCAGATAAACAGGTCTCTATCCAGGAAGAGATCAGCACAGATGAAACCAATGAAAGATATTCAAGGGAACCTAATTACCAAAGAGGAAAGACAAACAAAACAATTGGCTGATAAATTCAAAGGACTCCCGAACCAAATACCAACTGCAACTTGTTCAGAAATACCACTAGCAGCCGAAGAACAGCCAGTGGACACCAATCCTCCAACAAAAGCGGAAATCCTGAATGCAATCAAGCTACTGAAGTCCGGCCGGGAAGGAAGCAGAACCAGACGGAATTCCCCCACCCAGAAACACTGAAAACGGACCCAGAAACCGCGGGAGATACGCTGGTGCCACTCTCGTGAAATGTCTGGAAGAAAGGAAAGGCGCCTACTTAAAGGAAGAAAGGTTACCTTATCAGCCTTTCAAAGAAAGGCGGATTCTGCCTTTGCAAGAACTAACGTGGAATCATTATCTTGTTCGCGTCAATCAAAATATAGGTCGCGTCGTCCTGGAGAGAAAAATACGTGTACTGGGTGCAGAGCTCTGACTGGAACCAGCTGGATCCAGGAGGAGCAAGTTATGTGAGAAGCAAATAGGAACGCTTCGCATCGTCATCGAACAGAGTATAGGATGGCAGTCAAATCCCTATCTCAACTTCGTCGATTTTTGAAAGGCCTTCGACAGAGTCGACCGCGAAGTAATTTGGAAACAACTTCAACAATACGGGTGCGTCGGTGATTTAGAGGTAGAATGCTCGCTAACCATGCACGTGGTCCAGGGTTCGATTCCTGGCCGGCGCATACCTTTACCTCCGCTAGATGGTCGCGAGGCTGGTAGAGAGGAAAGGTTAGGCGTGAGGCTAGCAATCCTACCCCGTAAAAACAAAACCACTGCTACTGAAACTTCAGAGCTTAAGCTTGAAGCCCCATGTTCCATTGGGAATGCAATGAAATATATATATATATGTCAAATGTCAAGTGATCCTCAATGGAAAACGCAGAAAAGTCTTTGAAGTGAAGGGATGAGTAATACAAGGCTGTCTACTATCATGGGCGATATCCCTAATTGTAGTGGACTGGATTATGCGTCAGACTGTGGGGAGGTAGAATACTAGAGTACGTTGGGCCGACAAGAAGAATCTAGAGGGTCCGGGCCTCATGGACGATTTGAGTTTAGTGTCACACCACCTCGAATACCTATAGGCGAAAACCAACAAATTCGTAAAAAAAGCAGCAAAAACAAGACTTTAAGCGAAAAAAGAGAAGACAGAAGTGACGAAGATAACCAACAAGTATTTATCGTTATCGACGGAAGATATTTGAAAGATGTCACTTCCTTCACTTACCTAGGCAGCATTCTCTCAGATACGGGCAGATAACACCGATGAGGATATTAAAAGCAGGATCGGAAGGGAAAGACACATCCTAATCACTCTGAAATCAGTCTGGAAATCTTCTGTACCCAACGGAAAAAATTTCGGATTTTCAACACCAGTATTAAGTCAGTTCTTCTATATGGTCAACGCGTCACGAAAAGCATTTTCAACAAGCTACTGCAGAATTTTATCAGCAGCTGCATTCGCTCCATATCAAAGAGCAGGTGATCAGAAACAATTAGTTACAAGGAACTCTAACAACGAACCAAACCACAACCTATTGCTCAACAAATATTCCGAAGAAAATGGGAATGAATCGGAAATACGCTGAGTAAAATGGATGGGAACTGAATGGGAAACGACGATTTGGACGTCCAAGGATGAAGTGGAGGCGATCACATGAGGAGGAAATGAGAGTCTCTATTAGCAATCGTGGAGCCATGTGAAGAGGCCTAAAGAGAACAGGACAGAATAGAGATGTGCTGTTGAAGCCCTATATTCCACTCGGAATTTGAGGGGACAGTAATAAGTGTGGAGTTTGACGTATTAATGGTTTGAATTGTTTTGTTAGTGATCGTATTCAACTTTGAATAATTTAGTTCCACATTATAGTGACCAGATAGTGCTACTTTCAGGATTTCACCTAGCTGTTAGATTACGAAGTTGAGGAAATTTCGTTATAAACTCACTATATATTAATACATGACAGTGTATACTAGTCCCTAAACTACTGTCCCTACACTACTAATAAAAGATACATAACAAGAATTGAATGATGTAGTATACTTAAAGTGCTAAACCAGGGCACTTATAATAATAATGTTTAAATTGACTTCCAAACTAGGCATAAATATCTGCTATATTGCAAATATATACAGCAAACACAAAGTGTAAAATCTCAATGGAGTTCTGTATTCGTTGAAATATGCACGTGTACATACACGCATCAGTTCATTCATGAGCGCAGATACGCCTTGTTGACGAGACCTAAACAAAAAGCTTTCTACTGATTACCTCTTATCACTTAAGTTTGTGATCATATTACAGTCAGCACCAAGAATAAGGACCAGATACATGACATTTATTACTCCCCAGTCTGTGTATCCATACATACATAATACATATTGCGTGATATGCTTAAGTATACGTAATACGAGATAACACAAGAGTATATTATCAGTTGGTAGCTGAATGTACAGATATCAGCAAAATACATCTACCACATATTAAAATAACAACACGCACATATCTTCTGTATTGCGATTCTTTATCTTCCTGTTATTTTTACCATGTTTCACAAGCTTGGTTCATTTTTTCTCTTCGCCATTTAATCCGTCTTTCTGATATTCGATATTCCTGCATATATATATACTTATATATTACTTATAAATTTTGTCAGTAGCACATGCCACATATGTGAATCAACACAATTTCAACTCTGCTGCAAACAAGGCAAGGTTCTAAGTCTTTTATCCACTGATGAAATATCAAGTTCGTAAAAGTGATAATAAGTTGCTGTTTGTTTTATCGAAAAGAACTATCCTGTTACAATAAATCAGTAACAAACGATCATCACTCATTATCAACTACTCTCAGGAACTATTGTTTTACACTGTCAACAAACAGTTTTCCACCCCCATAGACTACATGAAACAAAGGTTATTTTGAAGGTTAGTTCTCCTTATGCGCATTAGCTGTAGTGAAAGCCGTGTCTACCTATGAGCAGAAATCACCAATATACAACTATGCAGTTCTGTTATGGTAAAAGCATTCTCCCTATGCTTACCTTGTTGAAGACAGACATTCCACTGTCTTATCAGTTATTGATACAGGAATAAAATAATATTCAAAAGTTTTATCCTATCGTATCTAAGCTTTAAATAGACTTTCATTTTACCAATAAATATATATAGAGAACTATGAACATTCCTCATCTGTTGTGTAGCTAAACTGGTTAAATAGCTAGAATTTTAGGCGCTTAGTTTATTTCACATGATGACACATTATCAAGCGTATATATCCTATTATTATTGCGCGTGATAACCTGTGTTGAATAAACCTCAGAGGGGAAATTATTCTCTTTCATTCTGTCGTATACCAGATAGAAAAGTTGTAGCATATAACTGAATGTCAGTTGTTTAAAACAACTGGTCATTTATTACTTTTTTACCATTCTAATTTTATTTTTTGTTTATTTTTTTATTTTATTTTTGATTACAGCTTGATGCCACACCGTATTTTCAGTACAAGTATGGAATTTTCAGCATGGATATCGGTAGCCCAAATTTTGCAGGCCGACCATAGATATCGGGTGTGCGTCGGCAAGAGATCGAACTCCGGACCATGTGCATGGTCAGCGAGAGTCCTAACCACTGTGCCACCGACGCACAATTTCACAGTAATCGCATAGTACAAGAAAACCTACCACACATTCTTCCTGTGAATGTCGATCGGTATAGTGATCTGTCCTCTGGTAACACATTTGGAGGTGCAGGCTGAATAGCATCCTTTCTACGTAACAATTGACGTGGTCTACGTATACATGGGGAATTATAATATTGTGAAGTAGTTTGATAATCAGTGGGTAAATCATATCTTATGTTTGGTGCGCTTGGTGTTCTCTGATGCTCAGTTGCCGGATAGTATTTATTTTCAACTCGACTTAAACTAATTGAAGTAGCGGCTGGAGTAAGCTTCCTGTTAGGATATCGACTGTAACTAAACAAACAAATAGTGGAGAGAGAATTTTATAAAATTAGTACAAGATAGGGATACTAATTATTTTACTCAGCAATAAAATTGTACTACCTGGTCTGCCATATAGAGAGTTAGTTTAAATTTTAAGATGGCCATTATTGAAATTCAAACCAATCTGTTTACCGCAATGTTCGAAGGTCAGTCTTTCTGTTCCTAATCAAAAGTGATAACTTACAATTAAAAGCGTTCTCTGAGCTGGTTGGTTTAGTCGCGAAGCTTTCGTCGTCCTTCCGGACAACATCTTCAGCGCCATATTTAGCACGAAGTGATAACTTTCACTCACTTCTAAATTATAACTATGAATAAACATTTAAGACGAAAATTTAAAATACCGTGTAAGAAATTACTGTTAGTTAGAAGTTAACTGACCTTTGTACTTCGCACTAAGTAAGCCTAAATTTCCAAATTTCTGAAGAAAGACCCACTGTTTAAAATATCTCTTCTGTCTCATTGCTTTTTCTTAGGTAATTTGTTCTGGTTTTTGATGGAAGCGAAATATTTAAGTCCTCCACTTAACTTATAGTCAGTAGTGAGTCACACAAATAGCTGTCAAACTTGAATGAAGCTAGAAGAACAGCTTGCGCAGAGTAAGATGGTATCACCATTTATTTCATAAGCTTCTCATCATCTGAGTACAGCTTAAGGAAATTATTGAATTTCTTTAAACTGATCATTTATTATTACTGTTTCCTTTAGTTCTTAGAGAAACATTGGGCTTCAACCACACTTCTTTATTGGGTTCGGTTCTCTGCCAACGTTTGCACCTGGCTCCACATGCTTTCATCTCCTCCCCACATGACTTCCTCCATGTCACCCTCGCAGTGACGACCAACTCACCGCTTCCCATTCGGGTTCCACTCGAGGAACTGGCGTGGGATGTCACTTGATGGTTTTCTCAAAGTATGGCCAGTCCACCTCCATTTCTTCCTGCATATTTGTTGCACAATTGGTTCCTGGTTTGTTCGCTACTAGAGATTCCTCACTATTGCTGATCTTTTCTAGTCTACCATCTGATCTTGAGTAGTAATGAGCTGTTGGTCAAGGTCTGTAGTTTGTTGGAGATGCTCTTTATGACGCGCCAAGTCTCTGATCTGTATAGTAGCACTGACTCCACACTAGAGTTGAAAATCCGGATCTTATTTTTGATGCTGAGTGCTGTTGACCTCCACACAGACTTGAGAGTAATGAAAGCTTGCCTTGCTTTCCCGATCCCTGCTTTGATATCCTCGTCAGTTCCGTCCGCCTGTAGTTGAAATGATGCTTTCCAGGTAGGTAAAGGAGGTTGCTTCATTCAGATTTCTCCCAGTCATGCTGATTGTTGTTGTTGCTGTTTGCCAGGAATCTTCATCACCTCTATTTTATCTATGTTCACCCGAAGGCCAATCTTTGATGCTTCTTCTGTTAACTTGTTGCTTTTCACTTGCATGTCTTCCAGTTTGTGGGAAATCAGACAGATATCATCGGCGAAATCCTCCAAGTGTTTTGTGTGGGTCCATTTTATTTCTGTCTCCTCGTTGCCTGCTTCCTGTCGCATTATCCAGTCAGGAAAATCATTGGAGATAGTAGGCAGCCTTGTCTTACTCCCGTCTTCACTTCGAAGGATTCCGTGAGTCTCCCGTTGTGGATTACTTGGCATGCAGCATTGTCGTGCAACTTTTGGATAAGGCGTACGATTGTTGGCGACATCCCGTAGTAGCGAAGTAGTTGCCAAATTACCTCTCGATCGACGCTTTCGAAGTTGGGATAGAGAGTTGACTGCCATTTCAAGCTCTCTTCAGTGATGATACGTGGTGTTGCAATTTGATTGACCCATGCCTTGTTTCTCCTGAATCCAGTCTGTCCCGGTCGAAGTTTTTCATCCAGGGCTTGTTTGATTCTCTCCAGGATGATACGGCTTAGTATTTTGCTTTGGATGGACAGGAGCATTATGCCGCGCCAATTCTTGCATTGACTTAAGTCCACTCCCTTTGGTAGTTTGAATAAGTAGCCTTTATTCCAGTCTGTAGGTACCTTGCCATTTCTCCACACCTTAGCCAGTAGTGCTGTCGTCAAGTCAGCTGATGTCTCGGGCTCCGTTTTCAATGCTCTGCTGAGATTCCGTCTGTTCCTGCTAATTTTCCAGTTTTTAGCATCTTAATTGCCTTCAGGATTTCTGTTCTCGCCGGACGGTTGATGTCCTGGTGGTTTTAATTCTGCTGTTGGTATCATTGGGCGCGATATAGGTGGCGGTCAATTTAGAAGTCTTTTGAAGTGTTCAGCCCAGTGTTTCCTTTGCCCCACCTCCTTGGTGATTGACTTTCCATTGTGATCCTTCACTGGGTTAATTCGTGTTAATCTCTTCCCCAATAGAAACCCCATTGCTTGGTAAAGTGTTGCGAGGTCTCCTTTGCCTGCAGCTTATTCTGATTCACTCGCCATAGCTTCATAATACTTTCTTTTGTCTTCCCTGGCACTCTTCTTTACTCTCTTGTTCAGTATATTGTGGCTTGCATTCAACTCCTGTTTTTGTTGCTGGTCGATGCACTGGATAATCTTTTGTTTCAACATCCTTCCCTTTTTTGCTATTAGTCTGCATGTGTCCGTAGTGAGCCACTGCTTGTCCTGTCTCTTCTTTCTGCCTAGAACTTCCATGCAGGTTTGACTCCACTCCACTTTCAGGTTGTTGCAGTGTTTTTCGACGCTGGTCTCTTCGCTAGTGTTGATTTGTGTCTCCACCTTTTCCTTATGATTGCAGTGAGGATGTTCTTTGTGGCCTGATCCTTCATTTTTTGAATATTGAACTTGGCTTGTGGCTCATCTGCAATTTCTGTTTCTTTGAAAGCTTTTAATTTGATTTGGAGTCTTCCTTGTACGAGATAGTGGTCTGAGCCGACGTCTGCTCCTCTTCTTACTTTCGTGTCCAGTAAGCTGCGTCTCCACTTCCTTGAGCAGCATTGAGATGAAGTCAATTTGTTTTTTGGTTCGCCCGTCTGGTGACACCCATGTAGCCTTGTGGATATCCTTATGCTTGTATACGCTGCCACCAATCACTAGTTTATTGAAGGCGCAGAAGTCAGCGAAGAGTTCTCCGTTTTCATTCGTCTTTCCGAGAGCTTCTCTACCCATGATGAGTTCTCTTCCTGCGTTGTCTGGTCCCAGTTTGGCGTTCATGTCTCCCGTTAGGCTTTTAATTTTATCTACTGGAGTATTGTCCATCGTCGCCTGTAGTTGTCTGTAGAACTCTTCTTTCTTTTCGAGGTCTGCGTTGTTTGTTGGTGCATAGCATTGTATAACTGACACTATCCTTCTTTTGAAGTTGAATCTGGCGGTCATTATCCTGGGTGAGATCGCCTTCCATTGTATCAGGGCCTTCGTTGCCAATGGTGACATCATGATAGACACACCCTCGGTGCGCATGTGGTTGTCTTCTGGGTGACCGGAGTAGATCACTGACTCAACCGTTAAAAATTTGGTGAGTCCACTCCCATTCCATCTGCTCTTGCATATTCCCAGCACTTGAATACCATATCTTTTCATCTCGTTTGCAGTCTGGCTAGCTTTGACAGTCCCATACATAGTGTGAACGTTTCACTTCCCCACACATAGCTTTAGTTTCGTCGCAAAGAGACTCATCGTATTGAATTTTCTGAAGCAACTTTGTTTACAGGGTGGGGTTGCTAGCCTCACGTCTGAGAAGGGGGTTATTTATTACATGTATATGTAGTTTATAGAGGAGTGACTTCATTGGTTGCTCCCCTTAGAATCAGGAAAACAAGGTATAAAACAACCAGAAGAACACCAGCAAAAGGAAAAAACATTCACAACAGGGAGGGCAGCGACAACAACAACAAAATGCGCCTCAGTAATATCACTGTTAAATACAATTATCGAAAATGAAACGTAAACCATAGACTTACTTGTTTGGGCCAACTTGGCCGTTAGTTAATGTTAAACAGTCACAAAATTGTGAACAGTTATCTATAGGTATTAATAGTCAACAAGATTATATCCACGGAAGCAGTGTTCAAAGGTTAGCGAATTACAATAATATTTACAACTTCCTGGCCAGAAACACCAGAGAAATTAGAGTTTTATTTAACTAAGTAAATGTAACACACAAATCGAAAAGCGCGTCAAGGTTGTTCTTTTAGGCTGATGTTACCGTCTTATACTGCACAAACCGTTCCTCTCGCTTTATTCAAATATATAAAGGGGAATAAGTGTATGAAGCTCTCAAAGTATTCAGAAAATTCAAAATGCATTTCACCATTCACACGTAAAGGCTACTTTTTGGCAATTCATTGTGATATCAATAATATTTCTGTCAAAAAGCTCATTAAGCGATCCATCGAGCAAACAAAAATGAAAATAAAGATGAGAAATATACTGCTACTTTGGTATAATCAAAAGTTAGAAACAATTTATAATGATTAACAACAGGTTAATGTTGCTGGAATGATGACGACCAGCAGTGCAACCCAGGATGCGCATGTCAGGCATATGTCCTTGCATGCCTAGTGACTGATGGTATTCCCATTGAAATCGAACCCACTGCTATTCACTATTAACCAAATAACGTCATATTGATCTTCAGACATTCTCAAAACGTTTGCACTAGGTGACATCTTTTCAACAGACACTGAGTATTTTGGTCTAATATAATTAATCAGCAGAAAATACAAATTAACTTAAATAGAATAGTCGGTTTAGTTTAATCTACCATCGTTCAAAGTTATCCATATATGTATCTTATTCGAAGCTAATTCTAACGGAATTTAGCATTTCATTTAATTTGAATAAAAATGGTGATTAATCTGACAACTCCATTCAAACTGTTTTTAATTTCTTGTAAAATTACAAACAAAATGAAGTACAAAATATCGACTATTGATCGTGATTTGATAGCAGGTGTTATTTTGAATTGATTGTAAAAATTTAGTTTGAACTAAAGTACAAATAGTATGAACTTTTAGTCATTTAGTTGATATAAATGAATTGGCCAATGAATTGAAGCCAATTTATGATACATAATACTCAATTTACCTATGTTCCATACAGAAATTTTTTACTATTGATTTCTCAAAGAAAGTAACAAAGAATTGTAGTGATAAATGAGAATCACACAACTAGGCTTAAATGATTTCCAGTGTTACTCTTCAAAAGAGTTTGAAAATATATTTTCACTATCAAATGTTATCCTTCATTTACTTATTCAAAAGCGCAAAGTCTGAGATAATCTTAACAATAGCCGTATTGACTGTCCAGAATTTTGTCACAATATACCCTCTAATCAAAGTACTTCCCGGTATTGAATGTCTGTGTTTACAGTCGACTTTTATGCGGAAATATTCGTCGTCTTATAGATATAGATTTCTTCAGTCGTGATCATTCTAAGTGCAAAGTCCTACAAGATTCTCAGAGTCTATAAATAAGGTTTTCGGTGTGGCTTCTAGGGTAAGTAACAGGACACTGTGAAACACATTGCAATGCATAGTCAGTCAAAAATAAAGTCTTGACAGAGCTTTGATGCATACTGACAAGGTTTACCAGCAACCTCAGATAAATAGATATTCATTTCGAGATTCGTGCATTTATTACTCTATGTTGAATTCAGTTATAGTAATACAAAGTTCTTCAGAACTTCTTGCCGATTAGATACTAACTCTTAATACATTCTTTATGTTTAACCAGCATCCAAACGAATTATTTAATGCCTACTCAAAGAAAAACATAGTGGAGCACTGTTCGGAAGTGCTTTTATATCAATTTTAGTCAGTATTCGAAATATACGGTTTTTTTAAAGTAGACAGTTTAAAGCATGCAAAGAGCTAAAAAATGCACAAAAAAGATATATCACTGGGACAATCTACAGAACCGTTCTGCTAAATAATAAATGAATTCAGTTGAGTCACTGTTTTCTGAAGTTTGAATGAGAACCCATTACTTGTGACGTGTTTAATAATTCTTCGGGTCATAGTTTCCAATCTGTTGACAATATTAAATCACTGCATAACCAAGCATCAATCATGAGTCGTCGATAAATATTCATATTTTCAAATTTTTGTTTCCAGGGATTTCAGTAACTTCAGGTTAGGTCACAAAGTGACCTCACATTGACTACTAGGCAGTACTCAAAGGCTGTTTGGTCCCATTTTGAAACTCTTCATCAGTACGCACTCACCACCTCACCGTGTATTGAACTCAGAACCTCCAGACTTCGAAGCGAGCCCGTCAAACATTAAACCACTGGGGAGGAATGAGATAGTACATGTATTATAACTTTTGCCAATCTGTGACACAGCTCTACTACCAGCTAATTTCGTCGGCGAGTCATCACACTCAATCAGTGAAACCCATTGATCACAACTTCTCACTAGAGCTCCAAGCTACTTTACCCTGTAGTCAGCCACTGGTAAGCATTTGAATAATTTTCAAATGCTTTTCTCAGGAATGTCTTTGATTTTTAGTTTGACCATTGCACTTTTTAGTTTTCAATGGTTCCCTAACCAATCTTAGAGTTATCTATGAATAACGATAACATAATTAAACAAAAAGGTTCGTAATCCTTAGTGATTTGCTTGCAAAGCGATATTCTTAAACGCCGGATAAAACAGATAAAAATTTAGTTTTTTGGTAGCTCATAGTTACAGAAATGCAGTTGCAGTAGTCATCATGTATTAAGTGGTATCGGCATACCAGTCTCCAGAAATATGCCCATAGAATTCAGTATAAGGTTTAGATGGTTTTCTGCATGACTGGATGCCTAGAACTTTCACTTATTACTACGAAGCCAATTGAGGAAAGTTAAGTTTTTGTATGAATAAATCTTCTGAAATTTCATCACGTTAGTGTCACTGAAGGATGATATCTCTTTTGAAGGGTTAGGCATCTGATAGATAATTTGTGTATAATCTCCTATACAGTCTTTTCATCTCATTGAGACTGAGAAGGCGATTATGGTTACCGCCATCTTATGATTAAGCCATCTTTTATGGTCTCCTCACATCACCAAGCCAGTTACAAATAGTCATAAGTAGTTGCATTCACAAACCTAGAGGTTGAATTCATCCAATAAGGGTAATCTATCCACCTATATACAATTCGAATCTAATCATCTGCTTAACTATAGTTTCATTATTATTTGAAATCACGAAAAATACCCATTTATTCATAAGTAAAAACACAGTTTTTGTTCAGCGAAGAAATTTCTTTTCAACGACTTCATTTTCAAGCTGTACAGTCGTATTTATATTACAGAAAAGGTCATTAAGTGGCACTAAATAATTGCCCAGTCAATATACATATATGTGATAAGAATAACGATTAATAAAATGTTAGAAGGGGTAGAGTTGAAGTGGATAAATTACAAAATTATTAAAGATTGTTTTATAAGTGAATTGAAAAATGTTTTAAAAATGTCAAGTGTTGTCTAAAAATTTTATAAAATAAGAGTACGATTACGATAAGAATGAAGATGTGAAGTGAAGTGGAAAGAATTCAAGTGGTAAAATAAAATAAAGTAAAAACTAGAAAGAACATTACTATGACCGAGGTAAAGAAAGCGGTTTGACAAAACGTTTTTGAACACATAATTTAGGTTTCTGTTCATGTATAGCTAAAGCTTCGGCTATGCATAAGTGAAGAAAACGTAAACTTTTGGATCGATTCGATTTTGCCATGTAGATAACTTTGAAAGATGAATCACGTGGGGCTAAATGACCTGATTCTAACAGGTGATCACAGATAGACGACTTCGCAGTTCTACGTTCGCCTTTGATTAACCAGACTGGATAGTGTTCAGCTACACGTTTTCGGAGATTACGCTTACAACGTCCAATATAAACAGCTCCACAAGAGCAGGTAAAAGAGTAAATACACATGGATGTGGACAAAAGCGGTAATCTATCCTTGACGCATTGTTTAATCATATTTCGGCTGGTAAAAACTAGTTGTAAGTCAGTTGCAGGAAAAGTACGTTTAATACATTTACATGCTAATTCTGATACTCTCAAAAGCTGCATTAAGAATGGTGAATATCCAAAATTTTACTGGAAAATTTTACGCCGTAATCATATTTATCCTAACGGTCGAACTCTTAAACGTCATACGTTGAACCTGATCGATGCCATACAAACACGTCTCCATGAACTTGAGAATAACGTATCTCAGCGTATGCATTTCTTGTTTGAACTAACAGAGACAGAACGTAGCCTTTTCCAGGGTTATATTTCTGACGTCATAAAGAAAAGATCTGAAGATGTTAGAGTAAATGTACTGAAAAGTTGCAAAACAATCGAATCTCAATTTAAGTTTCCGGATTCGCCAGAAAAATACGTTTTCAACTATTCTAACATATCTTTGTCTGATATTCAAATGCAAATCCTATCTCTCGGTCTGAAGTTCTCTACTTTTTCGTCCAGAGTCAACGAATTAGACACAAAAGTCCAGTTCGAAAATCTCATGAATCAAACACACGACTTGAGTCCAACGTCTAGTGAAGACGTTGAACAATTTAAATCTGCATTACTTCATTGTTATTACCAGTACCAAAGAACGCAAGGCAGACAACGACATATGTTATCAAAAGAACACAAAAGACAGAGAACATTTAGAAAGAATTATCAAAAACTTTGACAAAACTAAAGCAAGAATGCGTCATTACTCCATATATGTTTGATCAGCTTAAACCATCTGGTTCAACTATCCCCCGTTTATATGGTCTTCCAAAGGTGCACAAAGATGATGTCCCTCTGCGACCTGTATTGGATATGCTGAATTCACCGTATCACCCTACCGCTAAATGGCTTGCGGAAATTCTGGAACCAGTGAGATTAAATCTATGTAAACATAGTGTTTCGGATACTTTTGACTTTGTCAGTTGTGTTGATGAAATTAATGTGTCTGGTAAGCATATGATTTCGCTAGATGTTTGTTCTTTGTTCACAAATGTACCACTAGTAGACACTATCTGCTATCTATGTGAGTATATTGATTCAAATAGCATGAACATTGGGTTACCAACTGAAGATCTTAAACAACTATTATTGAGATGCACACTGAATGTGCAATTTAGATTTAATGATGTCATCTACAACCAAAGGGATGGTGTCGCAATGGGTTCTCCTTTAGGACCGCTCTTAGCGGACGTCTTCATGGCTAGCTTAGAGAATGGCCCACTAAAGGAAACCATCGGTAGTTTGTCTATGTATAAAAGATATATAGATGACACTTTCATTGTATGTGACGAAAACTCTTCAACTGCTGAACTTCTTGGAATATTTAATGGTTCTCACCCATCTTTGCTTTTCACGGTCGAAGAAGAGTCGAATTCCTCATTTCACTTCCTTGATGTAAAGCTAGATAGAAGAGAGAATGGTACGTTGCTAAGGTCGATTTACCGAAAGCCAACATTCACTGGGCAGTACACTAACTTCAACAGTTGGGTACCGTTAGGGAGAAAGAGAAATCTTATTCATTCCTTATGCTCTAGAATTCGTAAAACCTGCTCTGCAGAGACAATCGATAGTGAACTAGATAAGCTTCGATCAAATCTCCTTAATAATGGTTATCCTACAAGGTTTATCGAACGTAACATCAAGAAAGAACACGCCCCCAGACAAATTACAGTGCCGAAGAAAAAACTTTATGAGTCTGGCATTCAAAAGTGACACCATTTCGGAATTGATTAAAAATCGTTTATCTAAATGTATTAAACGTACTTTTCCTGCAACTGACTTACAACTAGTTTTTACCAGCCGAAATATGATTAAACAATGCGTCAAGGATAGATTACCGCTTTTGTCCACATCCATGTGTATTTACTCTTTTACCTGCTCTTGTGGAGCTGTTTATATTGGACGTTGTAAGCGTAATCTCCGAAAACGTGTAGCTGAACACTATCCAGTCTGGTTAATCAAAGGCGAACGTAGAACTGCGAAGTCGTCTATCTGTGATCACCTGTTAGAATCAGGTCATTTAGCCCCACGTGATTCATCTTTCAAAGTTATCTACATGGCAAAATCGAATCGATCCAAAAGTTTACGTTTTCTTCACTTATGCATAGCCGAAGCTTTAGCTATACATGAACAGAAACCTAAATTATGTGTTCAAAAACGTTTTGTCAAACCGCTTTCTTTACCTCGGTCATAGTAATGTTCTTTCTAGTTTTTACTTTATTTTATTTTACCACTTGAATTCTTTCCACTTCACTTCACATCTTCATTCTTATCGTAATCGTACTCTTATTTTATAAAATTTTTAGACAACACTTGACATTTTTAAAACATTTTTCAATTCACTTATAAAACAATCTTTAATAATTTTGTAATTTATCCACTTCAACTCTACCCCTTCTAACATTTTATTAATCGTTATTCTTATCACATATATGTATATTGACTGGGCAATTATTTAGTGCCACTTAATGACCTTTTCTGTAATATAAATACGACTGTACAGCTTGAAAATGAAGTCGTTGAAAAGAAATTATTTGAAATCCCTTTTTCAATATGTAAATAAAAAGCTACTATCAGACAAAGTGATTGTAAATTCTTTAACTCTGAAAATCAGACATCAATGTTTGCCGTCTCAAGACAAAGTGGGTTCCACCTTTCTCTTCTCCCCTCCTCCATTTGATGATGAGAATTAGTGAGTTTGGAATTCTTGTGGACAAAAGGTTTCTTATGACTACTACTACCAAATAATCGAAAGTGAAATAATGTTCGTTGTGATATAGAGTAACTTGTTTAGTTTGGCACGTTTCGAACTTAGTCGACAGAATTACATTCTTCCCAAGATGAAAGTGACAAAGATGAACAGGAAGAAACTGACAAATATCATTCAAGGAGACAGTTAAAGCGAATTCAAAATTTTTTAAAGTTTAAAAGAAGATTTAGTCGTCAATATCAAATTGTTTGTCACCTTTGCAACTGAATTTGAAAATATTGGGATTAATCGTGTGCGATGTCTGGGTGTATGATTATAAAGTATCGTTATCCAGAGTAAAAGAAAAGCTTGCCACTAGATTTCCTACTTCGTTCTTTGTATTTGACTAACATCATAAGAAACTGTGTGATTAGTACCAGATAAATTCTTTTTCAGGATTATGGGTATCTTTGTGTTTAGTGAGTATTTGTGACAGCTAGTCGTAAAAAGTAAATGCAGTGTTATAAAGTTCGCATAATCGGATGTACTGTTAAAACATTGTTACAATGTTTACTGATAACGCTTAATATGTGCCAGTCATAATTCCTGAAATAATAATATCTTTTTTACGGACATATATATATATATGAGTAAAGATATCGTTCGGTGATGGATAGTAGTCATACTTACACGTTTTACATTGTCTAGAAAGCGAATAAATTTGACTTTCAGATGTTGTTTTGCAGGGATTTGATTGATTTCAAGATTGATCACGAATTGACTTCAGTTACAGAACTCCTGAAGACCAGGATGAAACAGTTTTCCAGTACTTTGTGGTTTTCAGGGGTTCTCTAACTGAAGTCAGTAAGTGATAAATCTCGAAACTTCGTTTCAGTTCGAAATTCACCGAAATGATACCTACACAACCAACAAGTGTTCAACAGTAGTTCATTCATCCTGTTCAGTCCAACTCAAATTTATTGTGAACATTTAGTGAGCTATATGGTGTATTTAAAATATTTGAATGGCCAGGTAAGAAAAGATGAAGTGATTATTCTAATCATTAATTTTTATTAACAAAAATATGTAATTTTTATTAACAAAAATATGAACATACATCTACTGGAAAACTTACTTCATCCTGGACGTTGACGCGTAACTTACTGATTTCCGATTATCAAGCCATACAGGATCATTTAAATTCCTATCAATAGTAGAATGATCAGAATACATTGAGTTAAAGAAACTGAATAAAACTGTTGTATTTCTGTTTTGGATTACGTGCGCACAATTATTCGAAACTGAATAGAAAGCTAAATAATCATATAAATATTTTTTTTAAACAATATATTGCACTTGATTTTCGTATTCATAATAATAATAATAACCAGCTTTATTGAATTTTGATATTGAAAGTCCTTGAATTGAACAAAAGAGAGAAAAAATAATCCAGATCAGGTGATCGGTAGTATTCCTTTGATTTAGAGAAACTTTATATATATATATATATATATATATATATATTATACAGCAGTGCTTTACCCTTTGCGTCAATTTGACAAATGAAAATAAGTGTAAATCCCATGATGATGAATGACTGAATAACGTGAACTTGCTTACTCCCTGGGTCTGTTTTGACAGCAATAAATTCAGTGTGCTGGCCAATGATGGAAAAGTTCTTGAAAAAAGGGGTTAAAAATGGCACTCAAGACCATTTCAGTGTAAAAAATTAACCAGCAGTCACGAGTGACATATTTATATGGGTCTAATAAACACATATAGTTGAAAATTATTGTGGAAGATAGTAATATATATTTTAATTGTGTTGCGAAATGATTACAGCTATTCTAAGTGTGACAAATAATTTTACGGATGGTTAGACTATAGCATTTTTGTAAATAATACAGAGGGTTGATATAAGGATTGTGTGGTTTCAGACTGCTAATTTAATATTTTCGAGTATAGTTAAAGTGTTGTTTGATACAGTTTCATTATTTTCCAGGGTCTCGCCATCTAATGAATTGGATAGTATCTGTCTTCCTTCTTATTTGTGAGTAGTTGGGATAAAACTTAAGCTGAGGTATTATAAGACAATGTAACTGTCAATAAAAGTTTCACAGCACAACAGAAAATGATTATTCTAACCTTGAAGTTAGTTCACCTTTTTCCATACAGTCTAGTAACTATTTAAAGATAGATTTTATCATGAACAAACATCACTTAGGAAACGATTGAAAACCAGGAACAGATGACCATCCGCTTTATCACAGTTTGAGATTCTCGAATAATATACACCTACTAATACCATCACTCAATAAGAGACCAGAAGAAAGAGTGTAAGGCTAGAGCTCACTGCTTAGGCATCATGAGGACGACACTGTAGTGTGAACTGGTAGAATTTAAAATTCCTTGGCTAATGTGTTTCAGCTGAAAGACTTGGTCCCCAGTGAAGTCGTAAATGTGCACTCCTGAAGAGCCTTGAACTAATACTAAACAACTATCAATAGTTCTGTTGTCTTTAATGGTTTCCCAACTGATATAGACCCATGAAGAACTTTTCCCTAAAATTAATTAGGTTTTCACAAAGCAAACATGAAGTAGCCACTTAATCAATAAGCTGCACTAAATAAGGATTTTTAGGTCAAAATTCAATAAAATGGACAATAAAACTTATTTATGATTTAAAAGTATTCTCACAAGTATTAGCAATGGAGTCAATAATAACAACAACTATACTACAAAGCAGGAAATATTGTTGTTCAAGAACTGAACATTGTAGAATTTATATCTTAATTTCTCATTTATGGATATATTTTTTTTTTCCTTCACGTTCCCCAGTGGAACATAGGGCTTCAAGCTAGTAGCTTGAAGTTTCTGTAGCAGTGTTTATTTTACAGGATGAGGTTGCTAGCCTCATGCCCAACCTTTCCTCTTCACCAGCATTATTTCTGGCTTAGCAAGGTAAAGGAGTGCGTCAGCCGGGGATCGGACCCCGGACCATGTGCATGGCCGGCAAGCGTCCTAACCGCTATACCACCGTCGATGCACTGACTGGCGCGAAATGTTTTTCCACATTAGATCTGGCATCTGGGTACTGGCAAGTTGAAGTACACCCGGACGACTGCCAAAAACTGCTTTCATACTTCCAACTGGGTTGTGCGAATTCTGCACCATGCCTTTTGGGTTGTGTAATGCCCCCGCCACCTTTGAATGGCTGCTGCAGTTTGTACTGGATAGGCTAGTCCCACGCCAATGTTTGATCTATCTCGGCGATATCGTTGTCGACGAGAAATCTCCGGAGGAACACAGATAACCTACGCACTGTTTTCAAACGCTTAAGAACTGCTGGCTTAAAGCTGTAACCGTCTAAGTGTACCTTCCTTCAGCAAGAAGTTGTTTTCTTGGGTCACCGCATTTCACCAGACGGCATCTAGACAGATCCAGCTAAAACCCGCCTTATCTCTGACTGGCCCGTACCGCAGTGTACTAAAGACGTCCGCAGCTTCCTGGCCTTAACGTCGTAATATCGCCGTTTTTTCTCTGCGTTCGCCACTATAGCGTCACCCCTGCATCGCTTAACGGAACAGGGTCGGAAATTTTTGTGAACTAGTGAGTGCCAAAACGCTTTTAACGAGTTAAAGAAACGTCTCACATCATCACCCATCCTCGCATTCCCTGACACGTCCCCATCCGCTGGCTTCTTCATTTTAGGTACTGATGCAAGTGCTACTGCCATTGGCGCTGTCCTCTCCCAAGTGGCGCCTGATGGTCAAGAACGGGTTATTGCATATGCTAGTCGTAAGCTGGACAAACGTGAAACCCGCTACTCCACGACGCGCCGAGAGATGCTGCCCCTCATCCATTTTCTCAAACATTTCTGCCAATACCTTTTCGGACGTCCATTTCGAGCACGCACTGACCATCATGCCCTGCAGTGGCTTCAAACTTTTCCGCGAACCCGAAGGCCAGGTTGCCCGCTGGCAGGAGCGTTTACAGGAGTTCGATTTTACCTGTATCGCCCTGGATCTCGGCACGCTAACGCTGATGCCCTCTCCCGTCTGCCGCCTTATGTTTCTCCGGTAAATGCTATACTGAACACAGGCATAGATGTTGATTGGGCAGCACTGCAGGCGGCTGACGCCGACATCCAACCTGTTTACTCACGTCAACTTCACGGGAACGATAAACCGTTGAGTACAGAAATACGGAGTCTGTCTGACGCAACCGGATGCATCTGTGGTAAGTGAGGTATCCTAAGCTTGATTGATAACGTCTTGTATGTAGTGTCCTGGCGATGCTTGGCTGTAAAGGGAATGCCGAGAAAATACATTGCACTGATTAAGGCACTCTACTCGTGCTCATGCAGCCAGGTGAGGGCCTATGGCGAGTTGTCATCTCAAGTGGTGACGACTAGTGGCGTCCGTCAAGGATGCCCATTATCCCCATTCCTATTCAACTTCATCATAGACGCACTAATGAACTTAACCCTAACACACTTCAGCGACTCAGGAATTGACTTGCTACCAGGGAATCATCTCGTCGACTTAGAATATGCGGACGATATAGTCCTTCTAGGCGGGGACGCTGACAAAATGCAGAGTCTTCTGAACACCTTGAGCAACAATCTTCGTATGTTTGGTATGCGATTTGCCCCTGTAAAATGTAAGATGATGTTGCAGGATTGTACTAAAAAGACTCCTAGATTAGAAATAGGAAGTGAAGTGGTAGAGCATGTTGACCACTTCACGTACTTGGGAAGTACCATCAGCCCCAACCGGTTGGTCAATGACAAAATCTCAGCAAGAATACAGAGGGCTAGTTTCGTATATGCCAGTTTACGCCGTCTTTGGCGTAGACGCGATATTCGACTATCCACCAAAATGCGTGTGTACTGCTCAACAGTCCGCTCCATCCTCCTTTATGACTGTGAGACCTGACCATTGAGAGCGGAAGACATGAAAAGATTAGCTGTCTTTGATCATAGGTGTCTGCGTTCTATCTCCCGTGTGAAGTGGTATAATAAGGTGAGCAATATTGAGCAATATTGCGATGGATATTACTGTATCTATTTTTAATTTATTGGGATAATGATTATTCCGATGCTTCGAATAAAGCATATTACTAGAAGCAATAAGTTATCAGATTATTTGTCTTATTGGTCTATTAGGAGATAGGCACCTAAACACTCGATAGCATGCATTGCTATAACTGATCTTTTTTTTCTAGGCTTTGTAATTCTGCTTCATTTCTAGGCGGACGTATCATGGACAGTCCATTTTCATTCGCTTTGACCTTCACTTGTCTCGCTGAGACTTTACAAATATAAATTTTTTACAAATGTCTACTTCTCACTCGGCGTCCAAATATTTTAGAACTATTCTGTCAAATCTTAACGACAGTTCATTTGAATTATTTTGCAATCGAATTAAATTAACAAAGAAACTGTATAACTGGCACAATCATCGTGTTTTCACTCTCCGTTGTCTGCAACAGAATGCATATCCGAAATCCGTAGATGTCGAGTCACCTGACAACTCCAGTAGGTCGAATAAAGCAGCTCAATCTTCAGAAAGAAGGCAAAGCAATAAGTCCGACACGGTGCTTATACTAAACTCGAATCCTAAACACCATAATTTTGAAAATACGTCTAATCATAAAATTCTAGATACTAGCAGTTTGAACAGACATGAAGGCGTGATGTTAGCTGATGCATAGGAAAATCCTTATTAATAAATAAAAATGGATATGTATCACTAATTATTAATACTTGTTCAAAATTCTCGACTGTCCATATCTTCTAATGGAAACGTTAAGAAATGTTTTGCAACTGTTTACCCACACACACATACACACTCTGTTTAAAGTGTTAACAAGAACCGATATTTAATCCGAGGTCAATTTGATCATAGCTCATAAATATTTGTTTATTATACTTGTTGGTACTTTTTGAATGACTCATGATTGGACAAATTTTTAAAAATAAATGATGTTCCTTTTTATGTATAAACCTATGTAATGTTAATTTCGATTAATTTCCCTGAAGAAGTTCGGACCAGATTGCCGAACGAAACGTTGGAATTACTCATTTCAATCTCGCTGAGACTTTACAAATATAAATTTTTTACAAATGTTTAGTTTCTATGCTTTACAATTGTAAATTAATGCACATTGCACTAGACTTTTAACAGGTCTGTGGATATTTCCTCCCTGCAAATTGTAGAATATGCAGACAAGAACCTATTGAAATATTGATATGTGTAATAGGCTTAATCTCGCCACATATCCATCCAAATGAGTGAAATACAATAACACCCAAATAGCTTGCTTATCATTGTGAAATGGAATACATTGAAATAGAGTTAAGATGAAAGGTCTAATATTAATCTCTCTCCAACTCGTCACATTAAAATCAGTCTACCTGACATAGTTTCACTCGTTGGACACCGGTAACCAGTGTGATGTGTCGAATCTTTTCTTTGGTGCAGGTCGAATTCTTTTAATCAGGTTTGCAATGTGGCCACCACTCTGGGTAGCTCGCCAATACGGTGAACTTTGAATTGTTGATGTTAGACGGTTGGAGACAATAGGTAGGACGCCATATTGCAAACTTGACTGGTAGAATTCAGTTCGCGCCAAACAAAGGACTAGACATATGACACTAGTTACTAGTGTCCAATTGAAGTATCCAATACAGTCCTACAGGAGGTCAATCGCGAGCCCGAATAGCTCAGTGGTAACGACTCTAACTGTAGCACTGGGTGGTGAAGCGGGTTCCATTCTCAGAAGGGACATGAATTCCTGTCTAGAATTGATCTCAACGGTACTCCAGGCTCACACACATTGGGTAAACCATGTCATTCTGGCATCCTTGTGTTTGTGGGTTTGAGTTCGTCATCTAAATTAGTTTCTTCAAATTCTTGATTAGTTCATTTCCTATGTAACTATTTAAATCCCTTGGCTTTGCCAGTTACTGAAACCTCTGTTTGTCACACAGAATGTCGTTCGTCCTATTTAAAACAAGCAACAACTGTGGAAAAAATTATATTTGTAAAGTCTCAGCGAGATTGAAATCAGTAATTCCAACGTTTCCTTCGGCAATCTGGTCCGAACTTCTTCAGGAAAATTAATTGAGATTAACATAACAGAGGTTTATATATAAAAAGGAACATCACTTGTTTTTTAAAAATTTGTCCAATCATGAGTCATTCAAAAAGTTTCAACAAGCATAATAAACAAAATTTTATGAGCTATGATCAAAATTTGACCTCGGACTTACAAATATCGGTCTACACACATACACACTCTGTTTAAAGTTCTTGTTGGTACTTTTTGAATGACTCATGATTGGACAAATTTTTAAAAACAAATGATGTTCCTTTTTATATATAAACCTATGTAATGTTAATTTCGATTAATTTCCCTGAAGAAGTTCGGACCAGATTGCCGAACGAAACGTTGGAATTACTCATTTCAATCTCGCTGAGACTTTACAAATATAAATTTTTTACAAATGTTTAGTTTCTATGCTTTACAATTGTAAATTAATGCACATTGCACTAGACTTTTAACAGGTCTGTGGATATTTCCTCCCTGCAAATTGTAGAATATGCAGACAAGAACCTATTGAAATATTGATATGTGTAATAGGCTTAATCTCGCCACATATCCATCCAAATGAGTGAAATACAATAACACCCAAATAGCTTGCTTATCATTGTGAAATGGAATACATTGAAATAGAGTTAAGATGAAAGGTCTAATATTAATCTCTCTCCAACTCGTCACATTAAAATCAGTCTACCTGACATAGTTTCACTCGTTGGACACCGGTAACCAGTGTGATGTGTCGAATCTTTTCTTTGGTGCAGGTCGAATTCTTGTAATCAGGTTTGCAATGTGGCCACCACTCTGGGTAGCTCGCCAATACGGTGAACTTTGAATTGTTGATGTTAGATGGTTGGAGACAATAGGTAGGACGCCATATTGCAAACTTGACTGGTAGAATTCAGTTCGCGCCAAACAAAGGACTAGACATATGACACTAGTTACTAGTGTCCAATTGAAGTATCCAATACAGTCCTACAGGAGGTCAATCGCGAGCCCGAATAGCTCAGTGGTAACGACTCTAACTGTAGCACTGGGTGGTGAAGCGGGTTCCATTCTCAGAAGGGACATGAATTCCTGTCTAGAATTGATCTCAACGGTACTCCAGGCTCACACACATTGGGTAAACCATGTCATTCTGGCATCCTTGTGTTTGTGGGTTTGAGTTCGTCATCTAAATTAGTTTCTTCAAATTCTTGATTAGTTCATTTCCTATGTAACTATTTAAATCCCTTGGCTTTGCCAGTTACTGAAACCTCTGTTTGTCACACAGAATGTCGTTCGTCCTATTTAAAACAAGCAACAACTGTGGAAAAAATTATATTTGTAAAGTCTCAGCGAGATTGAAATCAGTAATTCCAACGTTTCCTTCGGCAATCTGGTCCGAACTTCTTCAGGAAAATTAATTGAGATTAACATAACAGAGGTTTATATATAAAAAGGAACATCACTTGTTTTTTAAAAATTTGTCCAATCATGAGTCATTCAAAAAGTTTCAACAAGCATAATAAACAAAATTTTATGAGCTATGATCAAAATTTGACCTCGGACTTACAAATATCGGTCTACACACATACACACTCTGTTTAAAGTTCTTGTTGGTACTTTTTGAATGACTCATGATTGGACAATTTTTTAAAAACAAATGATGTTCCTTTTTATATATAAACCTATGTAATGTTAATTTCGATTAATTTCCCTGAAGAAGTTCGGACCAGATTGCCGAACGAAACGTTGGAATTACTCATTTCAATCTCGCTGAGACTTTACAAATATAAATTTTTTACAAATGTTTAGTTTCTATGCTTTACAATTGTAAATTAATGCACATTGCACTAGACTTTTAACAGGTCTGTGGATATTTCCTCCCTGCAAATTGTAGAATATGCAGACAAGAACCTATTGAAATATTGATATGTGTAATAGGCTTAATCTCGCCACATATCCATCCAAATGAGTGAAATACAATAACACCCAAATAGCTTGCTTATCATTGTGAAATGGAATACATTGAAATAGAGTTAAGATGAAAGGTCTAATATTAATCTCTCTCCAACTCGTCACATTAAAATCAGTCTACCTGACATAGTTTCACTCGTTGGACACCGGTAACCAGTGTGATGTGTCGAATCTTTTCTTTGGTGCAGGTCGAATTCTTTTAATCAGGTTTGCAATGTGGCCACCACTCTGGGTAGCTCGCCAATACGGTGAACTTTGAATTGTTGATGTTAGACGGTTGGAGACAATAGGTAGGACGCCATATTGCAAACTTGACTGGTAGAATTCAGTTCGCGCCAAACAAAGGACTAGACATATGACACTAGTTACTAGTGTCCAATTGAAGTATCCAATACAGTCCTACAGGAGGTCAATCGCGAGCCCGAATAGCTCAGTGGTAACGACTCTAACTGTAGCACTGGGTGGTGAAGCGGGTTCCATTCTCAGAAGGGACATGAATTCCTTCAAGTTTGTGGATACGCCTTGCTGACTGGTGAGGGCCAACTAGCACGAGACGTAGGTCCACAGCTTCCTGACGATTGCCCCCAACCATCTAACACAGTTTTACTCATTCTCACCACTGCCCTGTAGAAAAACATAGTGAATATAATTAAACTGTTAAATTAAATGTTGAAAGAATCTGCATAATTAAAACATATTCCTGACAAAAAGATGGATCCTTACAAATTTTAAAAGTATGGTTATTATAGCAAGTATGTCTACGATAAATTCAGATAACATTTAAGAAATATATATTTCTCACGCGCGCGCGCTGCTTGGAAAAGGGAGTGCTTTTTTCGCTTATTTTCACGTATTTGACAAATCGCTGTTTTTGTTGTATTATTCACTTCAAGAACATTTTTTCAAACTTTAACTTGACTTTTGTCTGTTAAGTTTTGATTTTAAACACTAATATAGTCTATATTGGGTAAATTGTCGTTGCTGTTTCAGTAGTTCATTATGTCAAAAGTACCACATAAATGTAATAGGGCGGAGTGTTACTTTCTGGTAGATGATGGAATACAGTGTAATAACTGTAAAAAGTGGTATCATAAGATGTGTACTGGATTACGTCCAGCTGCATACAAACGTCGTAGTGCTCCAACATCCCACTGGATGTGCAGAATGTGTTGCTCCCCAAAGATGACTTTGATAAGGGAGGCTCACGAACTACTGTCTAAGGCCATGGAACTTCCTGATGATAGCGTGGCTAGTAATAGTGACACAGACTGCCCGTCTGAAGATGACGCAGTAAGTACCATCATGAATGTTACCACACCGGCGGTTACTATCCCAGTTACCCCGGAAGTAAAACCTACTAGGCGTTCGAAGCGTCTTAGTAAGCGAATAGGTAACAAAACGGAAGCTGCAAACAGCACCTCAGCACCAGAGAATACTGTAAGCGAAGTTTTCCATGAAGGTGGTGCAGACACTGATCTCGATTGAACCATCAAAAACTGCAGCAGCCCTGAGAAGCAACTGCAGGCAGATGATCAGTGGGTAACGAAAATAAGCAATCGGAAGAAACATAGTAATATTGATGGTAGGCAAGCGTCTGTCACCTGTAGCCAGGCTGCATCAATAGTGGTGAGAAGAGACGTAGCCACTGCTAAACACGACAAGCTCTCCTTAGACTCTAACATAATTGTTGGAAATTTAGAGGAGTCCAAAGAATCTGATCCCGTAAAAAGGCACGATCACGACCTTAAAATAGTGAGTAGTATTATAAGGAAGATGCTTCCAGAGAATTTCCCTGGAGTATCGATTAAAAAGCTGATTAGAATAGGCAAAAGAGATGATGAATGTTCTAATCAGCGTAGGTTGCTTAAAGTAGTCTTAGGTTCTCCTGATGAACGGAATCATCTACTGGCTAATGTACACAACCTTGCAGGGTTAGGAATTTCAGTCAGACCTGACTTATCTCTTAAAGACAGAATTAAACGAAAAGAAGTTTTGTCTCAGCTAGAAACAAGACGTAAAAATGGTGAGACTAACCTTAAACTGGTGGGTTTTCAAATAGTCAGGTCTTGGAAACGTATGCTTCCAAGACCTGTGTGGATAAGCCGGACCGCATAGGAAGCCTGAAGGTAGTGTACACTAATATACGTAGTATCGGGAACAAATTTCATGAGCTAGGTGTATTAGTGGAAGACCTTAGCCCAAGTATTGTGGCCATTACTGAAACATGGCTGGTTTCTGGATTAGATGACACACCTGAGCTATGCGGATTTAGTTGCTTGCGCAGCAACAGGGTTGAGGGTCGTAGAGGTGGCGGGGTTGCTCTGTACATCAACAACTCCCTACATGTTCGTTCCGTGAAATCTGAAGCGCATGACAGTGGGAAAAGTGAGGTAATTAGCTGTGAAGTAAGTTTTGCAACTGGCACTTTACTCATTGGTGTTCTGCATAGAAGTCCCTTTTGTCAGTGTGATGACTTTATTTTAGATCACCTCAAACAATGGAGTAAACACAGTAGCTGTCTTATTCTAGGTGACTTCAATGCACCTCATATAGACTGGGTAGCTGTCACATCTCCAGGATCCGCTAATAAGTTTGACAGCCGGTTACTCTTGACTACCATAGAAAATGCCCTGACACAACATGTCTTAGGTAGTACAAGATTCGGTTCTACCCAAGGATCTTCCTTGCTTGACTTAGTGCTTACTCATGACAAAGACAACGTGGATGGTCTATTTATTCATCCACCTCTAGCAAACAGTAATCATGGGGTGTTAGATTTTAACTTAAGGGCTGGCAATTTAGTCAGTTTTCAACCCAAATCCCGACCTAGTGTTTGGCATACTGACATAGTCGCTATAAAGGAGCGTGCTTCAACTGCCGACTGGTCAGTCAATATTGTCTCATCCATTGAAGATGAATGGGATAGATTTAGGCATACACTTGAGAGGGTTACCACTGATTTCATTCCCTGGAGGGTTCCTAAAAGACCAACAAATCGGCCACCATGGATAAATAGACAAACTATAACACTCCTAAGACGGAGAAAAAGGTTCTGGAATCTCTTTGTTTCTACTGGGCTACAGCAGTTCCCGCTGAAATACTGTGAAACCAGAAACCAGTGTACAACTTTGGTTCACCAGTCAAGGATAGCTTACGAAACCCAGTTAGTTAGAAGTTCACCAGGCTGCCCAAAATGACTCTTCTCATATATCAAGAGCAGAACACGTAAGAGTGATGCTATCCCACCTCTTATGATTGAAGATGACCAGACAAACATGGCTGAGGATAACTTGACTAAGGCTGAGGCTTTGTCCAAGCACTTTAGTCAAGTATTCTCTGATAATATTGATACCAGCTTTGTAACTTTTCCAGAAGGCAACTTGAAAATGGCACCCTTATACATTGGAAAGGATACTATCCTAAAGTGGCTTCTAAGGCTCAATCCTGGTAAGTCCAGTGGCCCTGATGAATTCCACCCACGTATATTAACAGCATTGGCTGAAAACATAGCCGAGCCATTGTCGGTAATCTTCAATATGTCTCTGGACCAGTCTAAATGTCCAAGAGACTGGAAAGATGCCATCATTAGTCCGGTCTTCAAAACCGGATCTAGAAACTTAGTTCACAACTGTCGTCCTGTTAGTTTGACCAGTATTGTTGTTAAACTACTAGAAAGAATAATTCGTGATGCTATCATTCAGTTCATTGAAGGGAACAAACTTTTCACTGTGGAACAGCATGGTTTTAGAGCAGGTCATTCTTGCTTGACCAACCTTCTTTTGGCCAGAGAAAGTTGGGCAAGCTCAGCTGATGCTAATATACCGGTGGATGCCATATTCATCGACCTTCGCAAGGCGTTTGACAGGGTTTCTCACTCAGGTCTTCTAGTAAAGTTAGGTAGTCTGGGAATCAATAAAGTGGTTGTCGACTGGATTCAAGACTTTCTAAAGGACAGAAGACAAAGAGTACGAGTTAACGGGGTTTTATCAACATGGGAATCGGTTAAGAGTGGCGTTCCTCAGGGTACAATTCTAGGCCCACTTTTTTTCCTGATTTATGTTAATGAGATTCCATCGGTAGTTAAGTCATCCTGCTTACTGTTTGCTGATGACATCAAGATATAGAGGGCTTTACACGATGACAGTGATCAACTTACTTTGCAGGAAGATTTAAACTTGTTAAGTGATTGGTGTAAGCACTGGGCCTTGGAGATTAACTTAAGCAAGAGTGTAGTTATGCATGTATCTCATAGTCACGTGCACAATTACTCAATGAATGGCATTACTCTCCCAGTGGTCACTGAGTACAAGGACTTGGGAGTGGTTGTGCAGCATGACTTGAAAACAGTCACAAACTGTAGAGCTGCAGCCACTAAGGGTTTTCGAATATTACGGGCCATACGCAAGGCTTTTGAGAATTTTGACGCTGATATATTTCGTATATTATATCCGACTTATGTCAGACCTCATTTGGAATATGGGATCCAGGCAGCGAGCCCGTGTTTCAAATACGAAATAGACTTATTAGAAAGGGTGCAAAGAGTAGGAACTAAGCTAATAAAGGGTTCTTCAACCCTCTCATATGAAGAGAGGTTAAGTCGACTGGGTTTATTTCCACTGTCATACAGACGACTTAGGGGTGACCTAATACTAGCATACCGTATCCTAAGAAATGATTTTGGAGCAAATTTATCGAATTTATTTCTTCCTTCTAGCACCAACCGATTGTGAGGACATCACCTCAAGGTTCAAAAACCACGGTCGAATCGTCTGCGTTTGGAGATCCGTTTTTCGCATCGAATCGTGAACCATTGGAACTCCCTACCGGAACACGTCGTATCAGCGCCATCCGTTGATTCATTCAAGGCGAGATTGGACCTCCTGTGTGTAACAAATCGAAAGGATTAACACAGGCATATAGCCTACTATCCTAAATAAATTGTAAACTGTAAACTGTACAGTACAGAAAGTGCACTTTACCCTAATAACTTTACGTAAAATTCGAGTAAATGCCGCACAGTAAAGTAATATGTTTTGTAAATACTATTCCAGTAAGACACCAGTGCAAGACATCCTAATTGTCACTTTCACTTTGTATCTCAACACTGACGTCAACAACTTATTCACTGATACAGTACTTATTTAATCTTTTTTCAAATAATTACTCATACTACTCATAAGTAAATAAATAAAGTTCTTAGGATTTTCGATACTTAAGGTTGGCTGTTTGTTCCACACCAACAATATCGCATAGATTTGTGATCATAATAATACAAGTATTCATTTGTAGGGATTCACTCTGATTGGTTGGAGGATTTCATTATGAGCTGACATCAGTTAGAGAACCATTGGAAAACCTGGGAGTACTAGACAGGTGTTTCATCCTAGTTTGGAACTCTTCACAGCACGCACCCACCGGGGTCCCAAACGAGGACGAAACAGCTTTCAAGAACTCCCAGGTTTTCCAATGGTTTTCTAACCGAAATCATAATAATAAATATGGAATAAATAATAACGAGAAGCTAAGTGTTAAGACTCAAATGTTTAAACTATTATTATTATTTTCATCATTCAGTGTAATGATATATAATATAATTATAGCAGTGACAGTAATGTCTTGAAAATCAATAATGACAGTAAATTCTCATTGAACAAATTAAGTATACTGTATTGTATAGCTTGTTATAACGAAAAATGATAATGATTATTATTCCGCTTTATTGTTTACGAATTTAATTTCATTTGATGCTATTCATTACCCAATTAAGCTGAAGTTCTATGTTGACAAATATTCCATTGTTTCAAAAGAGAATGTAACACAATACACACGCACACACATGTGTACATGTAGACACACAGAGACACAATGATGAATATTATATACTGTACACATGATCTGTCGAAAAAAAGAAATGTACTCATAATATCTAAGGTGGAAAACAAAAATGTTAATGCGTGAGTGATATTAAGAAGAAGAAGAAAAACAAAAGTATAGAAAAAAGTCAATTCACAAGAAAAAATGAATTAGCTAAAGAGGAAGCAAACAAAAACCAGGGATGGAGAGAATCAACATTATTCTCAAATAGTATGTTCTCCTGTTGTTGCTATCCCCTATTATCAACATTATTATTATTGCTGTTGACAAGGTGAATAACTACATGTACACCCACACATACATCGACATGAATACGCATGTATACACACATTACATTTGCAATTAACAGTGTTCTCTGAGCTGGTAAATTCATGTATGCAGACCAGGCATACACATCCGTCCATGAAATGGATATACTCAAGCACAGATAACCCACACCCCTCAGTCATCCATACGGAGATTCATACATACGTGCACGTACACGCATACACATGTGCATGTAAACAAGGTGGAAACAGATATGTGAAAATCGACAAACAATCATAAAGAAATCTAACCGATAACAACAACAACAACAACAGAGGAGTCCATTTCAGTAATCCACTTTCAAGTATTTACTAGCTTGCTTGAAATCTTTTTGTTGGATGAAGTAATAATTATGACGTTGAAGTTGTAAAATGTATGAACTAATTACTTCTGGTAGGTTTGTAAATATAGGGAAAAAGCCAATATTGAATGAAAAGGAATTTAAACACACACACAGTCAATCATCTGTTCACGTATAGCAAGTCAGAGTCAATCTCAGCATTTTGGACAATAAGACTGACAACAATCAGCATGATAATGATGATCATAATAAATTAGATTTAAACAAAAAGGTGTGCGACAAAAAAAGAGAGAAAATACACAATTGAAGAGAAAAACAGCGCATACATGCGTGAGTGCAAACGAATTTAAGTAGGATGTGGTAATTCAAAAAAATGGGATGAAGTCTATTGCTGTTCAGTGAAAAAAAGTGGGAAAATACACGAAAGGAACACGTGAAAGTGAAACGGGGAGAGAGAAAAAAAGCTAATTATTACACCCACCTATCCACTAACACTTGCACATTCAAATACGTTTTGTAGATAAAGGCTATAAACTTATACGATAAAATATTTCTATGCAAAATAGCATAAATCTATAAAAAAAGAATAGTAATAATCAATGAAATGAGGATAGAAATGTCGCACATTCACATATATACACACACTCCATACAATGAGGAAAGTAATGATGAGACATAAAAACACTGAAAAGAAGTAATTCTTCCCCCATACCCCCTCAAAAGAAATACATCCTTCATTGTCCCATATATTTTTTTCAATGTTCACACATTGTATAAAACTTTTAATTAAGATACATGTCAGACACATTCAGTAAATGGTACAAAAGGAGGAGAAAATGTAACAAAGCAACAACAAAAATGACAAAAAAATGATGTATAATGTATACAAATATTGTTAACAGAACTCCAGCATAAACAGCATATATACATAAATATATTTATGGTTTGTTTGTTGTTGTTTTTTTTTTTGAAGAGGAAAAAAATAATTTTGGGAATGAGCTAAAACATGTCCCCATTGAACAACCGGTGACTATAAAGGAATTTCAAATAAAATCAACAGTAACAATAAGAATAGACAAAAAATGTTCAAGGAATGCAGAATAAGCAAAACACACACGCACACATACAAACAAACATACGTACATACACGTACGTATAGACGTATATGCATATACAAATTATCAAACTGAAAGACATTGATATATAACTAGGCATAAAAAAAATAATCCTTTAGTTTAATTAACATTAACAATCAAGGTAATTGTTTTATTCTATGTAGAAAATAAATTAGTTAAGAGAAACACTGAAATTTTAACTTTTACATGAATAGTTTATACGTTATGTAGACAACAAATGTGCAGTGAACGTTTGTGTAGACTTTAACCAGAATGGGAAACATAGAAACGTTTACAATATGCAAGCGAGATTGAAATATGCCACAATCATCATTATCCACTTACATAAATAAACATTACGCGTACACATACATACATACGCACAAACATAGATATACAAACAAACGAAATGGTATACAAAACCGAAAAGTTGGACAGGACACTGAAATTATACATGCACATGCGTATGAGGGAATATTGCTATAACTATTTGGAGATGGTGGGGTTAAGGGTGTGAGAGAGAGATAGACTGTGAGGCACAATATTCAGTGAGATCAAATCGAAAGCACTTTTTGAGCAAAATTCCTTACAAATATGGCCACGAAAAAAATTAGTAGAGAGAAATTTCACTTGCATTAATACAATCACCTATTTATGTATGTCATATATTCTGTAACTGCATACAACTTGAAACATACACATGTTAACGGAGGGGCAGGAAGTAGCTTCTTGTAGGATACTTTTTTTTAATATCGCCAGTGGATCTGTAGAGTGAAGATAGTTTATCAGTAATACGTGCTATGTAGTAAAAAAAGAATGTATTGTATTGAAGGTTGTCCCAGGGATATCTATTATTCTTGTTTTTTCTACACTTTTTCACCAATTTGTTGAGAGTTACCACTTGAAACATTGTAGATTGGATTTTCATTCAAATGGCAAACACCAACGCGTCGTTTATTTGATGGTTCAAAGCTTACAGTATCATTACTGTTGACCTGAAAAGGATCTGTAATGCTGACGGATACTTTTTCATGTGAATCGACAGGAGGTTTAGACTGTTGATTTTGATGATGATGATGATAATTATCATGAGAACTTGGGTTATTTAAATCATTAGAATCTGGAGTACACGCTGGAGTCGCAGGGAAACTGTGAGATTTCCGCTTAAGTGAGGAATTATTATCTGTTGAATGAGGATGAAGTGGTGATGTAGGTTGTGGATTGCATAAATGTCCTGGGGATTGATTTAAATTTCCGCCACCACCAACAAGAACACAACCACCACCACTACTTCCTTTTTGTGCTAATGCACCGGCAGGAATTGGCCCAGTTACGCCTTCATATGCTCCACCGATAATTTTAGCACCAGCTGGGATAGGATCAACAATATAACAATCTTCTCCGTGTAACCAATAGGTTTTTTGACGACCTTTACCCTGTAGTGTAATTAAGGAATAATTGAAAACTTAGATAAAGCTTAAAATCTCAACATTATGCTAGTATGATTTGGGAAAAACTATAAATAAAGTTGATAAATACTATTAACTTAGTAGAAACTATTCAGTCAGTTGGCTCAGATAGCTCAAAGTGACTCACTGCAGAAGTGGCTAATAGAAGTTTGAACCTTCAACGAAACATCAATTCTGCAAAGTCTGCAGATACACCTTGCTATCAAGTGCCAAGAATCATGAAACCTATGTCCAGGGTAACTTTCCGACCGCTACAAAACATCTAACATCAGGACAGTAATTCAAGATAATGCTTTAGTTTATGCTGTATTATCAGTATTTTTATAGACCAGTTTGATAGCAAGCCATCGAAGCGACTAATGCTATTTTTGAACTACAAATATATGACAGTAACCAAGATAATCCGTTTACAGCTTGCACAGAAACTCACACTCTCTTCTATCAGTTGTGATATTCAATAACATTCAGATACCTTGTATAAAAGTCTAGTGTTGGATTTTGAGAAAAGGGATAATTAACAACCAACATGAATTGACTGTAACTTGCATTGTAGAGAAAATCCAATTTATTTAAATAACAGCGACATAAACAGTTATGAAAATCTGTGTCAAATGGGACAGAGACTTCAACTAAATACTATTGCAGAACATTGCAAAGGATAAGCTGGTCTGAATTCTATATGATTCCAAAGTATTTTTAATTGTCACCTCTTCTGTTTTATATTGTTAGGATAAAACGTTGTGTTTTCTTCTGAGAACTTTGTAATTGGCGGGTGGGTGTATGTGTGTTGGTGAATTAACAGTAAACACGAAAAATGAGTACAGTTGACTATTGAAGAAACTAAAACCTCATAGACTGATTTCATCAGCTGAGATGGAATTTCCGTCAATCATATTGGTTACCTGAATGACAATTCAAAGTCAAATTAAATTTTAACGTTCATATCAACATGACTATAAGTTTGTTACTTTCTTTTTCTTTTTGACAAAAATAGGTTTTTTTTAAAAAATATGACAAAACATTAAAAACTGTATTTATTGTATAGGAAATAAACATTCAAGTGGACTGTACTCACTTTCATTTCAACCAAACCACGTTCAGTCATAATGAATGATTTAAACGTCTTCAGTACATCAAACGTTTGTTGACTGATATGAATTTTCAAAGCTAATGAACAAAAATAATGAACTTAAAGTTGAAAAATCAAAACCATTACTACCATCACTATTATCACTCTCATATGTTCCTTTTGTAAATTTTCACACCCTCTTCACACTTGTTAAATTGGCACTCAACTACCTTTATTCTCACTCAATAGCAATTTTAACCTTATCAAATTTCTAACTTTGTGCCGTTGAGTAACACGTAATTTACAACTTTTATTTTTACTTCTAAAGCCACTTCCGAGTAATTATATCAATTATGTCACCCCCTATTATCCACTAATAGACCACTATACATTTGTGGTAAATATAAATGCGACTGCACAGCCTCTGAAGATGATTTCGTCGATAAAGAAAATTTTCTTCGCTGAATTTGTCTTTTATTTTCTTCATTACTCAATGGGTATTTTCGGTGATTTAAAAAACATTACGTTATGTATATACCTCCCAGTTGAATGGTGTGTACTGACCTTAATCGACAACAAGAAACATATCATATGAACCTCATATACCAATATACAATCAAGCAAAATTAATACAGTCTTACATGCTCTTACTAATGCAATTAATTAATTGAAAAAGAAATTATATATGCATTAACTTTACACCAACTGGTTTGAGTTAACTAACTTATTAGGTTGAAATTAAATTAAAGCTATACGCGATGCTGCTGCTCATATGAATATATGAATAAATTAAAATTGTTTGAGAGTAAAAGAAACAAACCAAGCTGTTAACTAGCACAAATGAATCAATTAAATAATTAACTAATTAATTATTACATGAGATTTATACAGAAACAGAAGTTATGATGTAGCTTGTCACATTAGTTTGACGAAAAAGTGGATCATTATTTAATCACTTTATTTGTATACATAATATAATCAAATTAGATTACTTAACAATATACATGGACAATATATATATATATATATATATATATATATATATATATTGAAGATTTAAACGTTGATTTGTTTAGGGTTTTATTTTGTATTTCTCGATGGTTAATCTATATTGGAGGGAAATATTCGGTCTCTCTTGACAAGTCGGCACCCAATTACGGACGTTTCAACTATACCTGCGGACTGACATTGATGTAATCTGGTGGATGATGAACAGCAGTGGAATCCAGGATGTGCATTTCGTATTGTTTGTCTCTCGCCACTTAAGTGGCCTGGAGGACAAGGTTTTGAAGTATGAAACGATGGGTGCTAAGTCCAAGTGTCAGCAGCAATGCCATCATTTATTGGAGATTGAAGGTATATCCAGATGACGGGCCCTAAATAGGATGAAATCAGCATATCCTCGATTCCACTAATAGTCACCAACCAATAAATAACATTTATACATTTATTCAGTTAAATACTTCCTACGCAAGTTAAGTGGCAACAAATAGCAATATGACTGAAATAACGCATAGAGAAGGATATGAGACAGAGAAAGATTATCCGTTTGTTGCAGTCAGAATTTTAAGTTAAACCTCTACAACCTGTTGTCTGTATCTGTTTATAACGCCCAGAATACATTAGTAGACTAATGTCATATTTCAATATTCTACTGTCTAACACGAATAAACATATTTATGCTTTTATTGAATGAGTAATTTCTCCATGTTCTTAATTAAATTCAAACGTATAGTTGTCGTTGCTGATCTCAGTGATAAAATAATTAAAATACGCCAGTAAACTATGCTCTACACAACACATTAACCCCAATGAGTAACGTGTGCTTAAATTAAGATAATAACTGGTGGTTTGAATGAGTATTGCTCAGCTTGTTATTATGACGCTGAGTCACTTCAACAACAGGCTAAAACTCAACGCATAAACCATAGGCACAAATGCCGATAAAAGTGTATTGTGGGTTGTGGGTTGTGTGTGTGTGTGTGTGGAGAGAGAGAGAGAAAGAGACAGAAAGCAATTAGAACTTACGCAGACCGTTGCTTTCCATTCGAGAAGAAGTGTTTACAGTATCACCGAATAAACAATAACGTGGCATTTTCTGTCCAACTACCCCAGCACAAACTGGGCCTAACCATAAAAAAGAAAAGTAATCACATGGATAAAGTAATAACAGTAGTCAACTACACAATAAGATAAACGGACTCACTACCTAGATCAAAATATGCAACAAAATCTACAAAATATCTTGTTCATCGATTATTGAAGTCGACATTAGATTACTTTTTATCTTTATGTATGACAATTTCTGTTCACATGAGAATTTGTATCTTCAAGAATTCATCCCAGGAACTAAACAAAGAAGAATTAGGCATTCCATACATATTCTTAGTTAAAACTAGTTATCAAAGAGACGTGCACATCGATTGTTCTTACTATTTCAATATAAGGGAGGAAGATAACTATGTGTACACTTATTTCAAAATGAAATTCATTCAAACAAAATAACCCAATACAATCGACATAAGTATCTGTATTTCAGATGATACAGTGATTGAATAGAAGTCAGAAATCAAAAACAAAACAGATAGCTAGTTGTATGTACCCCTTCCCGCCCCAGCGGTATTGCTTGACCTGCATTTTGTCACACACACACACACGCACTAGGTGCGACTTATATCTTAATAATATATATGACTATTTATGATATTACTTGAATATTTAGTCTAAATGAGATGGAGAGGAATATCATCGAAAATCGATTACTCAATCGAATTAGTCATATATATCAACACTTATTGTGCTGAAGTATTAATAAACTGAATAGTTTGTTTGTTTCTTCGTTTGTTTTTTGAAAAAAAAAAAAACTCACCTGAATGTATGCCAATTCTCAATTCTAAACGTTTTTCAGGTCGATGAGGAATTTGAAATTCAAAAATAGCCTTTAAAAATGCAATTGACATACGTGCTACTTCACGTGCATGTTTATTACCATTTCGTTGTGGCAAACCTGAAGCAACCATATAAGCATCACCAATTGTTTCAACTTTATATGCATCGAAATTTTCAATTATTCCATCAAAAAGTGTATATAATCGATTTAATAATTCTACAACCTATTTAATATATAATACAAATGTAAAACATACAAAGTAAATAATTTTTAGGAAATAAAAAGATGATCAATAGAAATAATAAATATCACTGAAATACTGATATGTAATCTCTGTTGGCTCTATCGAATTGACAATTTGTAAATTGATTCGCGATTTGCAGTTGACACAATTCCATGTAAATTTTCACTACAGTTTCCTTTGATGTTTGATACCACAAATGACCATCAAGAAAAGAGTCATAAATGCATGACTCTATGTACTACTTTTTTGATTTGATTTGATTTGATTTACAGCTTGATTCCACACCGTATTTTCAGTACAAGTGTGGAATTTTCAGCATGGATATCGGTAGCCCAAATTCAGGCCGACCATAGATATCGGGTGTGCGCCGGCAGGGAATCGAACCCCGGACCATGTGCATGGTCGGCGAGAGTCCTAACCACTGTGCCACCGACGCACATTATAATATGAGTGGTCGGAGACTACTCACATCAAGCAGTGTAATGCTTATAAGTAAAACGTCAGTACAACTAACAATTCCTGTTTCAATGATTCCTATCGTGAAATTTTGTTAATATATCTGAACATTTATTTCAGTCATGGAAAAGGGAAAAATAGAAAATACATACTAAATATTCAAGTATTGTTTTTGTAGGGATTTTGTTTGATTGGTTGGAGGATTTCATCATGAGCTGATATCAGTTAGAGAACCTTTGGAAAACCAGCTGGGAGTAGTGGACGGCAGTTTTGTCCTAGTTCGGAACTCTTCATTAGCACGCATTCACCAGGGGCTTAACTGTCTACGAGCTCGCTTGTCTTGTAACCAGAAGGTCCTGGGTTCGAACCCCGGTGGGCGCGTACTTTTGAAGAGTCCCAAACTAGGACGAAACAGTTGGCTATCCAGTACTCCTAGCTGGTTTCCCAACGGTTCCCTAACTAATGTCAGCTCATGATGAAATCCCTCAACCATTCTGAATATATTTAAAATAAATCCTACAAAATTTTTTTTAAAAGTTCTCAAAGACTAATTTTATCTGAATGAATCACTTGTATGTACTTAGAAGGGTAAAGAAAAGGGTAGAATTCTAAAATAATGTGTCTAGAATTAGCTAAATTAAACAGAATCTCTTCTACCCATTCGTCTGACTTCCTCTGATTATTATCTGATGCCTAATCCATGCTACATGTCCTCTTATTTTCATCCCGGGGGAGCATATAATGATAATAATAATAAATGTTTGCATTTTGTTGAAAGTGGAAAAAGAAGTAAATGAAAGATTTGGGAAATTGTATAGTTAATAAGCAGGCGAAGAAAAAATATTCACAATTTGTTTGTTAACTATTTTTGTTTGTCCTTCCTTCTCCACTTGTAATTTATCATTGTATTACAATTCTAGCCTACATCAAGAGTATCATCACATTCAAGGCTTTCGTGTTACAAGGAAATCCAGAATTTTAAGTCACGACAACTCCAACCACAATATAGAAATAATATAAAATTAAACAAAATTAAAAGCTTGAAAAATAGGAGGAATTGAAGGAAAACGATTATGGTTTGTTCTTCAATAAAACAATAATAATAATTAGGCGACACAAATCAGCGCTTTTGGAAAAAAAACTATTTTATAGATATATAATTTTTAGAAAACTTAAATTAGTCTTTGAATGAATTGGATATACATGTAATGATTGTCTGAAGTGAATAATCAACTCTAGGACTGAAAATTGTGAACCACCTATAACTGTTTATTACTAGCATCAGGCAATTACAATGTACTTTGAGTTGTAATGAATGATCTGCAAACATGAGAACTCCAATTGCATTAATTCTATGGTCTAATCAACAAAGTATTATTCATTGATTTGAGCCAGACTCGGTTTCTGAAGTAAAACAGACAGTTCAGCTCAACGAAATAAACTTTACATAGATCTTTATAACCATGAAATCAGATGTCAAGTATACACAGTGAAATTCCACGATAGCATTTGAAATTTAAGTACTACAAAGCTGTAACAGTGTAGTGGTAGGATCAAATCTAGTACATATAGATAAGATAGTCATTCATACTGATCAGTGTTTTTATAAGTTTCAACCTCTTTTATATGTACTTTTGATATTTTAATTTTGATTATTTCTCTGAAGAAGTTTACGCAATAAAATGTTAGAATTATTTATTTCAGTAAATGAAATATCCCCATATTGAAATCAAAACAAGATTTTGAGCGAACAATTGTTTTCGATAACTTCTTCTTCAGGCTCTACAGTTATGAATCCATGAATAATAGAGTACATATAGCCAATAAAGGCAAATGAAAATAATATCAGAAACTGTATTAGGGTGCATGTGTAAGTTGAGATGATAGTCCATTAGTTAACATAATCAATCAAATGTGCGTTTATGGAGTTGTTTTATGACATAAAAAAATAATTGAACATTACTGTCTGTTAGCTAGCCATATGTGTCTTAAAGTTATTATTATTATTGTTCCCTTGGGTTCCTAGTGGAACATAGGGCTTCAACTGCACGTCTCCACTTGCTTCTGTCTTCTGCTGTACTTTTCACTTGCATCCATGTTAATCCATACTGTTTCAGTTCCTCATCACACGATCTCCTCCATGTCACCCTTGGACGTCCCACTCACCGCTTCCCTTTCGGGTTCCACTCGAGGGCCTGACGCGCGATGTCACCCAACGGCCTCCTCAGCGAGTGTCCAATCCATCTCCACTTTCGCCTGCATATTTGTTGGGCGATTGGTTCCTGTTTTGTTTGTTTCCATAGCTTCTTATTTGTGATTCTTTCCCGCCATCTAATCTTCAGTATAGAACGAAGACAGTTGTTGATAAAGGTTTGCAACCTGTTGAAAATATTCTTGGTGACCCGCCAAGTTTCTGATCCGTATAGCAAAACTGACTTGACGTTTGTATTGAAAATCCGAATTTTGTTGTTGATGCTGAGTGACGAAGATTTCCAGATTGGTTTCAGGTTGATGAATGTGTTTCTCGCCTTCCCGATTCTCGATTTGACATCCTCGTCCGTTCCTCCTGTAGTTGAGACAATGCTCCCTAGATAAGTGAAAGAAGTAACCTCTTTCAAATCCTTCCCGTTGATGGTGATTGGCACTGGATGTTGCTGTTGTTGTTGTTGGTTGGTTATTTTCATGACCTCCGTCTTGTCTATGTTCACCTGGAGTCCTGTCTTTGCTACTTCTTCGACCAGTTTGTCGGTTTTCGCTTGTAAGTATGTGTCTTAAAGTACCATTCACATTTATTTATTCATTGATAAGATTATTATTTATATTAGAAAGAGGGGAATATTATGAAAGATTTTCACTTGACCCTTCTCTCTCACCCCTTATCTCACACACACATCTAATTTGTGTGTTTTATGGTAGATATCTCAATTCTACATATTTACACTTTTGCTATTCTTCTTCTTATTATTATTATCAACATTCGTATCACGTAATTCTCTAGATGAAATGTGATGGCAACTGCTGATAGTGAAACACTTTTTTTCTTCCTTGGCCGCCTAATGATATTTATTTTGGGTGTATAGTCAGAAGAATGTGATGAAGTGTGAATGAACAATTAGGTGATATAGTGCTGTTTTATAGTCAACAGAATACAAGTGTCATTGGGGTGAGAGAAATGCGATAACCACAAAATACATACAAACACACATTAACAAAGGGGACACTGAATGTGAGGGCTGACCGATAATGTCTAATGATAAAATAAAGAGGCTAAATAGTAAATTGTAATAAGATGTTACAGAGTTGGTAGGCTTAGTATAAAATCACAAAAGTTGACAAAATTAAGGGTAACAACGAGGTGAAATAAGCTGGGTGGAGAAATGGATAATAAAGACATGATATTACAAAATGATAATAATGGTAATAATAATACGGAAAATTATGATCCTGGTGACCTTATAGTGGGCCAGAGTAGACAGAGAGAGTGAATAAGTTTTTTCTGTACACATAAGTCTGGTCTTTCTCTATTAATTTCTAAAGCCTCAGCTATGGCTAGGAGGCGTAATCGTGTGCCTTTGGGGAGATTGTTCGGTACTCGATACACAAGTGTGAATGGCTCATCTACTTTGATGCTGTGTTCGCTATCCACTAGATGAGACAGAATTGCACTATTTAGTGATTTGGTTGCTCTTTTCCCAAGCCAGACAGGAATATGTTCACGAGTGAGTAAAGATAAATTCCTTTGGGTGCGACCTATATAACTAGCTCCACAGGAGCAGTTGAATTTATATGCACACATTGATGTCGCCATTTTGGGTAATCTATCTTTAATGCACAGTGTCAATATCGGTTTGGTTGAGAAAGTGACATGCAGTTTTACGGCACTGAAAGTTCTTTCAATTGCTCTCATTAATCTACGGTTTAATATGTCGCTGGATAAATCGCCTTTGAATTGTCAATTTAAGTAAAGCTTTTTCTTACTTACTGTGTCTCGCTTAGTTTTGTGTGTAGTTTAATAGATATACTTCTTTACAAAGTTGGTAGGATAGTCGTTTTGTAACAAGGCATTTGTAAGATTTTTTATTTCATTTTCAATTCAGTCGTCGGTACATATGCGTCTAATTCTATGACTAAGACAACGAATTAGGTTGCGCTTAAATTGTATAGGTATGAAGCAATGGAAGTGGGTGTATTGTGCATTCCACGTCGCTTTCTTATAGATGTTTCTCTTTAAGGTACCGTCTGTTCTTTTTGTAAGAAGAACATCCAGAAATGGAATACTACCTTGGATTTCCTCTTCACAAATGAATTTAATAGCTGGGTGTACCTTATTGAAGACTTGGAGCAGGTGTTGTCTATCCAGATTATTGTTACAAATGATAAAGGTATCGTCAACATATCGACAATAATAATCGAGTTTGTTTAGTGTCTCTTTTAAAGGACCATTTTCCAATTTAGATGGAAATATGTCAGCTAATAAGTAACCAAGGGGAGAACCCATAGCAACCCCATCTATTTGGCGGTAATACTCCTTATTAAATACAAAGTGAACGTTCATAGTGCATTTTAGTAGTAATTCTTTCAATTTTCTTGGTGTGATGCCAATTTCTATTTTCTTTTCTACGAGTTGCTCGCATATGTAGTCGACAGTTTCTACAAGGTGTCACTTCACTTCACTTTACTTGAGGTGTATACACATATAATTTCTACATATATCTACTTTACATTCAGTGAATTATTGTGAAATTATTCGGTCAAATCGTGATCAGAATTCCTATAAATGTTTCAGCTTCTGTCTTAATTAACTCTCAACTTTAGTCGGATCGATATTCATCACCAGTTTTGATACAAAATAGTGCTGTTACATAAGATTACTGACAATACTGCCTATTGAAGAGCCAGTTATGAGCCTAGTAGAGAAAATGACTGGCAAATCAATGAAGAAATTTTTCAGAATGCGTATTAGGCAGAGTAAACATTCACTGAACTGAGTAATTTATTAACTAAGGTACTAAATGTAATGAAGCCTCAGACAATCATAAAAACTGATAAACACTGTTAATTATCAGGAAAATAAGCATTTACTTAGCAGATAATCATCCACTAGCAGCTACAAACTAAACATTTTATTGTTAACTCTGTAATGAATGCACAGAAACTTGTTATATTCAATCAATTTGAATATGTCCGTTTATTTTTTCAAAATTCTTTTTTCTTTTCAAATACAAAATACGAAGCTACCATATGGTCATCATTTATTTAGCAATTAAAAAGGTGAAATGAAAAAAAGTGAAGGCATAGATCATGTTGTTTTTCACAAACCTCTGTTAGAAGGTCAACACTCAACATTATAATTTTTCCTAACAATCAAGAACACTTAGAATTAATGGTATTAGATGGTTGGAGGCAGTCGTCAGGAAGCCGTGGACCTACGTTTCGTGTTAGTTGGCACTCAACAGTCGGCAAGGCCTATCTGAAACCTTGAAGGAATTCATGTCCCTTCTGAGAATGGAACCCGCGTCACCACCCAGTGCTGCAGTCAGAGACATTACCTCCATCCATCTAATATCATCAAATCAATGTGCACCGTATTGGCGAGTTACCTAGAATGGTTGCCACATTGCAAACCTGATTGATAGAATTCAATCTGAGCTAAAGAAAGGACTAGACACGTCACACTAGTTACTAGTGTCCAATCAAAACACTTAGAATTAGTTCATGAGATGTTGCGTTATGCTAAACGGTGAGAAGACACACGTAACTCGTATACCAGTAACTCCATTAACCTTCTGTTACCTAGATCTCTGAGTATAATTGTAACAGCGCCTATAAAACGATTAAACTGTATACCGCAGATGCTTTGACAGAATTATTAATTAAAACTTTATGCTTATTACATCCTCGATAATTCTGTCTTATAGAGTAGAACGCATAGCGCTGTTAGACACCACACATACGGTCCCTAATAATTACTTAGACCCCTTAAATGTAGGAATAACGATGTACGTTGAAAACAGTTTTTATACTTTTAATTTCAGTACCGTAATATTGTTAGTCAAGGAATGACGTGCACTTTTAGTTCAATGAATTGTTTAAGCACTGATAAACGCTAGTCATCGAAAAGCAACAACTTTATGGTAGGAAAATATAAAAGGTTTAACCAATAATAAAATAACACTATAATAATTGTTTAGGAAACTGATTTTCGTCAAATGTTTACTTTTCGCTGTCAGTTAACTATAGTTAGGTACTAATCATTTATTGTCATTAATACACTTTTCCCCTAAAATGGTCAAGCTTTAAAGTTTGTAGTGTTTTGATTTAATTGTTTAAAATTGGTTTACTTCAGTCATGAATCTAAATTGTTATTTCTTTTAGGATGAACAGTTGTCATCAGTTCAAGTAACAATTTAAGCATATTTTCTATTCGATTATACGGTAATAATAAGTATAATAGAATTATCATTTAATACTTATATTAATTTTTGCGGAAAAATATTATCACCATGATTGGACACTGGTAACTAGTGTGATGTGTCGAATCCTTTCTTTGGTGCAGGTCGAATTCTTTTAATCAGGTTTGCAATGTGGCCACCACTCTGGGTAGCTCGCCAATACGGTGAACTTTGAATTGTTGATGTTAGATGGTTGGAGACAATAGGTAGGAAGCCATATTGCAAACTTGACTGGTAGAATTCAGTTCGCGCCAAACAAAGGACTAGACATATGACACTAGTTACTAGTGTCCAATTGAAGTATCCAATACAGTCCTACAGGAGGTCAATCGCGAGCCCGAATAGCTCAGTGGTAACGACTCTAACTGTAGCACTGGGTGGTGAAGCGGGTTCCATTCTCAGAAGGGACATGAATTCCTTCAAGTTTGTGGATACGCCTTGCTGACTGGTGAGGGCCAACTAGCGCGAGACGTAGGTCCACGGCTTCCTGACGATTGCCTCCAACCATCTAACATCAATATTATCACTGGTAGTGTGTGGCATGATGTAGATTGATAGGAAGAGGCCAAAATTGGAATCAACATTTTAAATCAATGGATGTAGAGGTAGAAATGTTTCTTCTTCAATCTAGATTTGGTTGACATTCGGGATATGCAATAATCTCATTGGACAACTTGTTTGACCTTGGGTTAATCACGAGAAAATCAGAACAATATATTGTCCTCTGACCTAGCCAAACTGTTATGTGGCTATGAACGCATAAATGTGTGTTTTCCCCTAATAAAGATCCTTAACCAAGTCTCTTATCTTCTCCCGTTACAGTAATACTAGTAGTAGTGACTAGTAATTTACATACCTGCATTGGAGTAGATTCAGCTGATAGTGATGTAAATCCAACAATATCACTGAAATAAATGGTAACCATTTCAAAACTTTCTGCTGTCACTGGTTGATTACGGAATAATTGTTTGGCTACAGATCTAAAGAGAATAAAACAAAATGAAACAATAATGTGAACAGAATATGTGTACAATTGAATACATACATACATACATACGCACATATACACATACATAGACATACATACAAACACTGAATCTTACTAGTACCCACCTTGGCAACATTGAATATAATAAATCTTCTGTTTTCTTTTTCTCTTCTAGATACTGTGCTGTACGCTGTTCAACTAATTCTTCTAAATTATTCGTATATTGTTCCATACGAGACAGTAGATTATCCAAAACATTATTACTGTCTCCTGATCTGTAGGTATATTTTTTTTTAAAACAACATATATTTAGTGAGATACAATACAACAAGATAAATGTATGTATGTCTAGATGGCAGAGATTTTCTTATTACTATTATTATTGTAATTGAAGAAAATTAAACTTCATCAAACAAAAATACATAACCAGTTCACAAAAATATTTAACTATTGACTTAGTTTGTGTGTAGGTTTGATGATCTAAGTGATATCACTTTGAAACGATCTCAGTGGAGTGGATACATGTTGACTTAATAATATCACACTTCTTTATTAGCCACACCTTTTCTTCTTTTTCATGACAATAAAAATTCCAAAAAAGAAGGAAGGAAGAAATCATCTTCTACAGTCTTTCATTACGTCTATTAGTTTGGATGAAAATGAATTGATAGAATAACTTACAATTCATAGAAAAGCCATATAACCACTGAAGTGTAAAAAGTACACCAATTTATAACAATATCAGGTATTTCATACGATTTCTTTACTAGATAAACTTGAACAAAACGATTACAGTGACAGCAACAAGTTCAGTGAAATAACATAATCTTCTTCTTCTTCTTCTGAATTCATTCATTTCCGAGTGGAACACAAGGCTTCAACTTTTGAAGTTTAAGTAGCCGTAATGTTGTTTTTTACGGGATGGGGTAGCTAGTCTCACACCCAACCTTCTCTCTTTCCAGGACTGTTGCCGGTTAGTAAACTAGGTGGGGCTAAAGAATGCGTTGGCCGGTAATCGAACCAAGAACTCCAGCATGGCTGGAAGACATTCAGTCATTCATTAATCAACGTACAACGACGATATATCTTTTTATTTGGTTGATTCATATCTACTGAATAAAATCTGAGGCAATATTAACATCAAAGTGCAAAGAAAGCATTAATGTACTTTCATTAATTAACTTGAAACGGCGCGTGACGAAAATCACTTCTAACAGACTGCAGACTTTTATCAACAGCTGCCTTTGCTGGCTTCATACTCAGCATCAGATAGCCAGAAAGAATAAGCAACAAAAAACTATGAGAACGGACCAATCAAGAACCTATTACTCAACAAATATGAGGGAGAAAATAAAGACAAATCGAACACACGCTGAGGAGACCGTCAGGTGACATCGCTTGCCAGATCATGTCTTGAGTGGAACTCAAATGGGAAACGACGACCGGGGCGTCCGAGAGTGATATGGAGGAGATTGTGTGAATAGGAAATTAAACCTTATGAGCAATCGTGGAGCCAGATGAAGAGGACTGCAGAGGACAGGACAAAATGGAGATGCCGCGAAGCTCTGTGTTCCACATGGGACACAATAAAGTAATGATAATTAACTTGGAAATAAAGACCATTAGTATTACATAAGTAAATACACAAGAAAACTGAATGAATAAAATGACACGAGATGTTTATAAGTCTGTTTATATAATAGATAAACTAAGCAATTTTTTTAGATATATTTAAGGAGGAACCAGTCTTATTTTATCTTAAAATTAACAGGCGATAGCGCTACTTAAAATTTCTCTAACATTTTGCCTCAAATATTTTAATATATGCTCAAGCCTAGGAACAACAAAAAGCTTTTATTTTCTGTCCATACATTGTGAATGCACGTTGTATGAACATGTAAACTGTTATATTCATCACTTGAAAGTAAGCTAAAAGGATTTGTGGACATTACATTATTTCAGTGAGAGATTAACCTGATGGATGTATAAATTTCTTCTTGATGAAACATTTATTCTTTATAATAAAGGTTTTTATATTTCCCAATGAATGAAAAACAATACGATATTGTTTTTACTGACGTTTCGCTGTGCGTCGGTGGCACAGTGGTTAGGACTCTCGCCGACCATGCACATGGTCCGAGGTTCGATCTCCTGCCCGATATCTATGGTCGGCCTGCAAAATTTGGGCTACCGATATCCATGCTGAAAATGCCATACTTGTTCTGAAAATACAGTGTGGCATCAAGTTGTAACCAAAAATTTAAAAAAAATAGAAAAAAAATTTAATGCTAATGGCATTTGTCTGAGTAAATCGACTGATATACAGCAAACCTGAAATAGATCGTATACCAAGTTTCAACACTGAATTTGGAAAAATAACAATAAAAGAGAAGTTAGAAGTAGTCTGAAAGGTATTAGTCAATAGTAGTTACTCTTCAAGGTTAACTGAGAGATATATGAAGTCTCATCATCACCATAAATAAACCCCCATGAATCCATTTTTCCAATAATTATATTCCAGTGGGAACTCAAGGTTTCCACCTTTGAATATATGTGTAAAACATGGGCACTGTAGTAGTAATTCCATATTAGTTTGTTTATTAGATGTATCGCACAGTGAAACAGTATTATTTACTGGATGACGTTTCGAACACAATTTATTGTTCGTAATCACATCAATTATAATCACACGACTTTGAAACCTGAGTTTGATAGTTTTCTTTGTCCTCTCCTATTTGTCGTAGGGGTAGTAAAATTTCGACAAAATAATAAGAAGACGTAGTTTATCTGAAACGTGTAATGTATTGGCGCAACACATTTCGGACATTCTGATCACACACGTACTTGTCATACACAGTTTTTATATAATGCAAGAAGGCATGAATAATTACAAAACAGGTCAGATTGTATACAGGTCAAGGTCACAAATAATGGGTAGGGAGACACAAAAGGTGTGGGTAAGAAAGATAAAAGGAGAAAAAACAAGGTAGAAAAATTTTCCATACATCTGGAACAAGTGTTGAATCATTCCTATTACACGAATCTGCAGTTGATTCGATAAACAAAGCTTCTGTTACCAATCTCTCCCTCAACCCTGCGACATAAGATTTTAAAACTGTCATCCAATCCCATCCTATTGTATGGTTGTGTGTAATTACTTGTAGTGCAATAGCTGAACTATTCTCTAGATTTCCTATCTTATTGGGGTCATCTATAGCACTACATGCAATTACACACAACCATAAAATAGGATGGGATAGGATGACAGTTTTAAAATCTTATGTCACAGGGTTGAGGAAGAGACTGATAACAGAAGCTTTGTCTATCGAATCACCTCCAAACACGTGTAATAGGAATGATTCTCCACATGTCCCATATATCTGGAAAATTCTACTACCACTAACACCAATAGGGAAGAACAAAGAAAACTATCAAACTCAAGTTTCGAAAAAGGCACAAACAGCAAAGAAAATTTTCTTTTCGACGATTCATTTTCATGAGCTGTACAATCGTAATTATAATTAACAAAGAAATCTTTAGACCAATCAGATACTGGTAAATTTTGTCCTTGGAAAATTGTATTACATAATGTAAGGTGTAAGAAGGGATGACTAATTGTAAGCTAGAAAATGTGGATGATGGGGACAAAATGATAATAAAAGTATTAATAAAATAAAATAATAATAGTAATAATAGTGAACTTACATAATAAAGGAAAGAAGCAAAATTGTGGTGAGAACTTTACTCTGGCCACGGTAAGGCGAGAGAATGTATGTATCGCCTTTGGATGCAGAGGTCCGGCTTCAGATGTCGAATAGCTAATGCTTCAGCTATGTACAGATGGCGTGTCCGAAGTCCCTTTGTACGATATTGAGGGACTCTGTGTAACACTGTGAAGCATTCATGTGGGGGTGCTCGATGTCCAGAGATGACAAGGTGATCGAGGATAGAGCTGTTGCTATTCTTCTTTTCTCCTTTGGATAACCAAGCTGGGCAGTGTTCCAGAATACGTTTGTGGACTTGACGCTGCGTACGGCCAATATACTTTGCTCCATACAAGCAAGTTAATTGATAAATACACATTGAGGTGGCCAAAAGCGGTATCTTGTCCTTAGCGTTAGACTGGATTAACTGTCTGCAGGAGAATGTGATACGGAGAGTGGCTGTTGGAAATGTCTTCTTCAGACATTTATAAAGGCGGTTTCTGAGAATTTCCGCTGCGACATCACCTTTGAATTCTAGGTTCATGAAGAGAGTCTTCTTAGGAACCGTTGCGATGTTTGACACCGGAGGCTTCTCCTTCATGTTTTTGTCAATAAATCTTGATGGATACCCATTCTCTAGTAGGGTTTTACGTAATAAATTTAATTCTTTCTCTACCATGTCTTCCGAGCAGATTTTTCTGATCCTTGAACACGACGTACGTACCAGGTTTCTCTTTCGGATTAGTGGGACAAAGCTCTGGAAGTTGATAAACTGTCCAGTCCATGTTGGCTTGCGGTATATTGATCTTTGGATAGTACAGTCGTGTCGTTTGGTGAGTAGTACACCAAGGAATGGAAATGCGTTGTTCGACTATCGTTCTAAGGTGAAACTTATTGATGGATGCGCTGCGTTGAAGGTTTTGAGGAGAGACTCTAAATCACAATTTTCATCACAGATTATAAACGTATCATCTACTTATCTCTTGTATAAGTGCAGTTGACTTATCAAGGGATCGAGGATGTTGTTTTCAAGACTCGCCATGAAGCAGTCGGCTAGGAGTGGACTGAGAGGAGACCCCATGGCTACCCCATCTTTCTGTACATAGAACTTTTCATTGAATTTGAACTGGATATTGAACGTACATCTGAGAGGAAGTTCCTTCAGGTAGTTTATTGGGAGAGGAAATTCTAGGTTGTTGCTTTCGAATTTTGACCTTTGAACGAGAATCGAACAACGCATTTCCATTCCTTGGTGTACTACTCACCAAACGACACGACTGTACTATCCAAAGATCAATATACCGCAAGCCAACATGGACTGGACAGTTTATCAACTTCCAGAGCTTTGTCCCACTAATCCGAAAGAGAAACCTGGTACGTACGTCGTGTTCAAGGATCAGAAAAATCTGCTCGGAAGACATGGTAGAGAAAGAATTAAATTTATTACGTAAAACCCTACTAGAGAATGGGTATCCATCAAGATTTATTGACAAAAACATGAAGGAGAAGCCTCCGGTGTCAAACATCGCAACGGTTCCTAAGAAGACTCTCTTCATGAACCTAGAATTCAAAGGTGATGTCGCAGCGGAAATTCTCAGAAACCGCCTTTATAAATGTCTGAAGAAGACATTTCCAACAGCCACTCTCCGTATCACATTCTCCTGCAGACAGTTAATCCAGTCTAACGCTAAGGACAAGATACCGCTTTTGGCCACCTCAATGTGTATTTATCAATTAACTTGCTTGTATGGAGCAAAGTATATTGGCCGTACGCAGCGTCAAGTCCACAAACGTATTCTGGAACACTGCCCAGCTTGGTTATCCAAAGGAGAAAAGAAGAATAGCAACAGCTCTATCCTCGATCACCTTGTCATCTCTGGACATCGAGCACCCCCACATGAATGCTTCACAGTGTTACACAGAGTCCCTCAATATCGTACAAAGGGACTTCGGACACGCCATCTGTACATAGCTGAAGCATTAGCTATTCGACATCTGAAGCCGGACCTCTGCATCCAAAGGCGATACATGCATTCTCTCGCCTTACCGTGGCCAGAGTAAAGTTCTCACCACAATTTTGCTTCTTTCCTTTATTATGTAAGTTCACTATTATTACTATTATTATTTTATTTTATTAATACTTTTATTATCATTTTGTCCCCATCATCCACATTTTATTACCGCTCTATTACTGTTTATTAATAACATTGCTTTTCATACATATTTTACACAAAAACACTTTATAGCCTTTCCACTAGTTCCTGTCCATTTTACACGAGCTTATTGATTATTCATTATTTCACACTTATTACGTCATGCCAACTTCTGTCTCCTTTCTAGCTTACAATTAATCATCCCTTCTTACACCTTACATTATGTAATACAATTTTCCAAGGACAAAATTTACCAGTATCTGATTGGTCTAAAGATTTCTTTGTTAATTATAATTACGATTGTACAGCTCATGAAAATGAATCGTCGAAAAGAAAATTTTCTTTGCTGTTGGTGCCTTTTTCTTATGACTCAATATGGGAATCTTTCGTTCATTCAAGTTTCGAAGTCGTGTGATTATAATTGGTATGATTATGAACAATAAATTTTGTTTGAAACGTCATCCAGTAAGAAATACTCTTTCATTGTGCGATCCATCTAATAAACAAACTATTAGGAATTCCACCTTTGAAGTTTCAGTAGTCATGGAGTTATTTCTACAGACATCCCTTCTCCCTCCTTTTGTTTTGGGATTGCAACAGGCTAATACGCTATTTGGGGTTTAAGAGGGCAAGGAATCGAAGCTGGAACCCCCGCATGCCAGGTGAGTATCCTACCAGTGAACCAACGACGCATCCTGTGACTTCTAAAATGCGCTATTATTCAGGATATTTAAAGGCTGAAATAGCTAAGAATAAATTGTGTGATGAATTAAGTAAAGCCTTTACCAGTCAATTCTGTGTTCATCCCTCTAAGGAACATTAGATTATAATTCGTATTGAAAACAAACTATAGTTTCTGGTCACTTCCATCTGTCTGTCCTGTTATGTGTTCCTGTGAAGCTGCTTACATATCTTATCGAAGTGCATCTCTAAATGCTATTGCACGTGTAAGAAAATGGAAATCAATCAACAGCTTAAGCTCTGCTTTATTTTAATCACTCCATCAAACTCTTTCTTTACAAAGTGAAACTGAATATTTCGAAAATATTCAAAACCGCAATATGAAAATAGAATCCTTTTTAGTTCATCAGTTCAAACCCGATTTTCGCTTTCATAGTATTGAGAGCAATCTCTCACTTTACCTTGGTCATAATCTTTCTATGACTTCTTCAGTTTCACTATTATCTGTCACTATCACTATTATCTGGACGTAATAAAATATTACGTCCACGATCCTCTTACTTTGTACTCATTTGATGCCAGTTTTCAACTGTTGTTCCCTTTTCCCAACAACTAATACGTCCTAGATTACTACTCAACCGTTATCGTGAAGAAACCATAAAATACCAATAATCCCTTCAGAAAAAGATGTCATTTTTATTGACCTGTTAGTTATTTTTGTGTTTTTTTAATTACTGTAAATATCACCAGTAATACGTACTTTTCAAAAATTAACCACTGAGAAGAATGTTCCCCTTTGAATTATATTTCATTAATTATTTTTTTTAGGAAGGAATAGATGAGAAAGGGAATGGCTCTCTTGGGACACGTGGAAGCTGATGAAGGATAGAGGGATGTTGAAACGGAAGATAAGCCAGTGCAGAGATGAACGAACGAAGCCGAGTTCAATCTACAACTCACCGAATAGAGAAGTGAAGGAAACTGCCAGGAGAGGCAAAAGACAATTCTACAACACATTGGTAGCTGTAGAGGAACAGACAGAAGTTGAGAGAGACATCAGAACACTATATCAGATAATCAGGTCTCTATCGGGGAAAAGTCAACAGAGATAAGACAAAATAGGATAAACAAACGAAACTCTGGACAGATCACTTCAAAGAACTCTTGAGACGATCTCCATCTGTAACTTCTCCAGAATTGCCATCAACAGCAAAAGAAGTACCAGCGCAAACCAATCTTCCGACTAAAGGAGAAGTCTTGAATGTCATAAATTTACTGAAAGCCGTGAAAGCAGGAAGACTGGATGGGATTTCTCTGAAAGTACTGAAAATGGATTCAGAGACCTCAGCTGACATGCTCATGCCACTACCAAAGAAGATACAAATGGAAGGGAATGCACTTGCCCAAAAAATACACAAAAGGAAATTGAGATGGACGCGACACACATTGAGGAGACCGTTGAATGATATCACATACCAGGTCTCCGAGTAGAGCCTTGATGAGAAGCGACGAGTTGAGCATCGGTTTTAGAGTAATATGGAGAGAATCATATGAGAAGATGAGAGCTTATGGGCAATCATGGAGCCAGCTTAAGAAGACTTCAGAGAAAGTGATGAAATAGTGATGTGCTTCTGGAGCCATATGTTCCACTCGCAATCCAAGGGAATATTAATAATAATAATGTAATAGCTTTTGGGATTTTTGCCGAATCATCATACACGGAATATAAGATTCCTTTTATCACACTGGTGTAAAAAGTAGAACATGTTTACCTGAATAATGTCGAGGTAAAAAATGTTGTGAACATTACTGTAATCTATCTAACAATCCCTAATTACCATTAAATCACAGTACTTAATTTATAAAATAAATTTTGATCATGTATAAAGTTTGACGCGCTTTTCGATTACTACGCTTCATTTGCTCTGTTACATAAAACTCTTATTTCTCTGGCGTTTCTTGCCAGAAAGTTGTTGAACTTATTGTAATTATTTGACTTTCGAACATTGAATCTGTGGAAATAATCTTGTTGACTGATGATATCAATAACTATATGTTTGGAATTTTGTGACTGTTTAACACTATCTAATATCTATAATTGTATATATTGTTGGAGTAACATGTCTAAGTCGGCGAAAATCAGTGAGTCTATGGTTTTGATATAATTTTTGTTAACTGTGTTTGACAGTGATACTACTGCTAAGGCTCTTTTATTGTTGTTGTCGCTGCCCTCCCTGTTGTGAATGTTTTTTCCTTTTGCTGGTGTTCTTCTGGTTGTTTTATACCTTGTTTTCCTGATTCTAAGGGGAGCAACCAATGAAGTCACTCCTCTATAAACTACATATACATGTAATAAATAACCCCCTTCTCAGACGTGAGGCTAGCAACCCCACCCTGTAAACAAAGTTGCTTCAGAAAATTCAATACGATGAGTCTCTTTGCGACGAAACTAAAGCTATGTGTGGGGAAGTGAAACGTTCACACTATGTATGGGACTGTCAAAGCTAGCCAGACTGCAAACGAGATGAAAAGATATGGTATTCAAGTGCTGGGAATATGCAAGAGCAGATGGAATGGGAGTGGACTCACCAAATTTTTAACGGTTGAGTCAGTGATCTACTCCGGTCACCCAGAAGACAACCACATGCGCACCGAGGGTGTGTCTATCATGATTTCACCATTGGCAACGAAGGCCCTGATACAATGGAAGGCGATCTCACCCAGGATAATGACCGCCAGATTCAACTTCAAAAGAAGGATAGTGTCAGTTATACAATGCTATGCACCAACAAACAACGCAGACCTCGAAAAGAAAGAAGAGTTCTACAGACAACTACAGGCGACGATGGACAATACTCCAGTAGATAAAATTAAAAGCCTAACGGGAGACATGAACGCCAAACTGGGACCAGACAACGCAGGAAGAGAACTCATCATGGGTAGAGAAGCTCTCGGAAAGACGAATGAAAACGGAGAACTCTTCGCTGACTTCTGCGCCTTCAATAAACTAGTGATTGGTGGCAGCGTATACAAGCATAAGGATATCCACAAGGCTACATGGGTGTCACCAGACGGGCGAACCAAAAAACAAATTGACTTCATCTCAATGCTGCTCAAGGAAGTGGAGACGCAGCTTACTGGACACGAAAGTAAGAAGAGGAGCAGACGTCGGCTCAGACCACTATCTCGTACAAGGAAGACTCCAAATCAAATTAAAAGCTTTCAAAGAAACAGAAATTGCAGATGAGCCACAAGCCAAGTTCAATATTCAAAAAATGAAGGATCAGGCCACAAAGAACATCCTCACTGCAATCATAAGGAAAAGGTGGAGACACAAATCAACACTAGCGAAGAGACCAGCGTCGAAAAACACTGCAACAACCTGAAAGTGGAGTGGAGTCAAACCTGCATGGAAGTTCTAGGCAGAAAGAAGAGACAGGACAAGCAGTGGCTCACTACGGACACATGCAGACTAATAGCAAAAAAGGGAAGGATGTTGAAACAAAAGATTATCCAGTGCATCGACCAGCAACAAAAACAGGAGTTGAATGCAAGCCACAATATACTGAACAAGAGAGTAAAGAAGAGTGCCAGGGAAGACAAAAGAAAGTATTATGAAGCTATGGCGAGTGAATCAGAATAAGCTGCAGGCAAAGGAGACCTCGCAACACTTTACCAAGCAATGGGGTTTCTATTGGGGAAGAGATTAACACGAATTAACCCAGTGAAGGATCACAATGGAAAGTCAATCACCAAGGAGGTGGGGCAAAGGAAACACTGGGCTGAACATTTCAAAGGGGTGACATGGAGGAGGTCATGTGAAGAGTAGATGAAAGCCTGTGGCAGACGTGGAGTCGGGTGAAAACGTTGGCAGAGAACCGAACGCAATGAAGACTAGAGGCTGAAGCCCTATGTTCCTCTAGGAACTAAAGGAAACAATAGTAATAATAATTTTGCTCACATATACTAACTTTTCCAGTCTACATTATTTTAGAAGCTTTCTGTATATACTTTGATAATATTTGTCAATTATCATCTTAAGTCGATCACTCTGTAACCACATTCAGGTTTGCGCTGTATTATTCTAGAACAAATATTTTTCGGCTGTCGAAAATCTTAATCAGAATAATAACTGTTAATAAACCTTTGATATGACAGTCAAAAGTCGACTTAATTTAAACGACATGTTGCTAAGCCAATCAAATACAAGGAAATAATTGTGTTCAAATACTAGCTCACTTGTCATCCTGTCTTCTGAATGACTTAGCGACAAGCCGCATACCTTCAGTCTCGAAAGTCAGGTTTTTCAACTACATAATGTCTAGTCATCAAAATGAATTACTGTGCATTATGTCTTATATTTTGGTAAATTTAACTCTGCCACAATGACGCGATACCACCTCGCATGTAGATGAACAAAAATTAAAAATAAGTGAACCAAAAAACAGAATCTAACGTTTGATCATAAAAAAAATTTGAAATTTACAAAGTAGCCTCCATACTTGCGTGTTTAAAGCTCTGATGTTTATAATCTTCTGTAAAGTAACTAACACTCACTTGTTTAATTTTCGCATAGATAATTTAATTGATTGAAAATCTGGTCTCACACCTGGATCATCATCCCATGCCTGACGGATTAACTGAACTAAGTCTTCAGAACAACCTTCTAGGGAATCCAATGTTGGTCGAAATGGGGGTTTTCTGCACTCTCTGACTTCTTTTATAATATACTAATGTGAAATTGCAATAAAAAGGCATATATATATATATATATCATGTCATATCATATATATATAAACACAAATTAAAATAATAATTCAAAAAAGGGAACCAGGGTTCGAACCTATTGGTGAGCACTACTGAACAGTTCAGAATTACGGTGAAACCAGTACCTCTTCGTTTTCTATGATTCTCTAAATGCGATATTGGATCATCGCGGTACCTACATTGGAACAATTATAACACATATTCGAAGATTTACAGGCGAAAACCAACAAGTTAGCAAAAGAGGCGGAAAAGACACGAATTCAAATGAACATAAAGAAGGTAGAAGTGGTGAAGATACCTAACAACCGACAGCAACAACAAACAATCCCTATCAGCTGAGAAATGTAAAGGAAGTCACCTCTTTCAATTATCTTAAAACCACCGTTTCTCCTACAGGTGAAACACATGAGGATGTCAGAGCCAGCCACGATCAGAAAACCAAGACACACATTCATTATTCTGAAATCAGCCTGGAAATCTACTCAGCACAAGGGACGAAAACTGGATTTCCAACACTAATGTATGTAATCAGTGCTTGTATTTAGTTCAGAGACTCGGTGCGCGGTGCGTCAAGGAAAGCATTTCCAACAGGTTGTAGACTTTTGTCAACAGTTGCTTTCGTTGTCTCGATACTGGAGATCAGATGGCAGGTTGGTAAGGATAAGCAACAAGAAACTCAGGGAACGAAGCAACTGATGACTTATCGCTCAAGAAATACGCGGAAGGGGGTTGAGATGGGTGGGTCATACACTGAGGTGGCATTATCCTTGTACTGGATTATTTCATAAATAGACATTTTACTAATAACAAAGTGGTGATACAATAGAACTGATCTACTGTTCCAAATTTGCAGATATTACATGTTAATAAAATGCCATCCACTCCAATCCTGTACAGTATCATCAACTCACTAATTTTTATTCATTTAAACGAAGCTAATTTTTTCATAGATTAAAATTAATGAAGACAGTATAAACATTTAACAACATACTTACATCTGGTTCACAATTTTTAAAATTTTGTATATAAAATACACCTTTACGATATACAATTTCCTGACAGACAATAGCAAAACTATAAACATCGCCTTTTATTGATTCACGTGGATAAATTATTGTATCTCCATCAGGCAATAACTCTGGAGCTGTCCATAGTAAATCTACAGTGAGGAGAAGAAGAAGAGGAAGACGAAATGGAACATAGAAAATAAACATAAAAGTCTATATGTTAATTACAATAATGGCTTTGATACTTTTTCTCCGAGAATTGATTTGTGAAAAATAACAGTAGGATTATTTTAAAATCATTTGTAAAGGAAAGAATCTCTTATAATAAAAGATGTTCCAGTGCATCGAAATCCTGACAACGTAGAATTAATAAAGTCTGTTAACAATAGTCATCAAATATGAGACTTCCTTAGATAACCTTTACACTTTGTAAACTTTGGAAAATAATTGTTAGAACTCTTTTTTCTAAAAACTCTTATTTGTATTGTTGTTTTTTTAAACGACACTGTTAAATCCTCCAATCAGAAATGACTCTTGTATAACACGATTAAAATGCTACATATTTCACAGCACTCTATACAGCTGAGCTTTCTTACTTCTTATTATTTGACTGATACTACTCCCCATAAGACAAGATTAATATGTGTACTATCAATAAAAATGGTTGTATAAGATTTGTTGTTCTGTAGACTGGTAGAATTTTTCTTAGTGAGAGGTATTATTTAGCACTCAGAATGTCTCTCTCTACGTATACGAAACGACTATTTTACTAAAATTAAATATCACTAATCAGACCATTTTAGAGCCACGCGTGTTGGTACAAACTTTCATTTCAGCAAGTAGATCTTCTGAAGTTCAAATTCTGATAGTACACCTTAAAAAATAAATCAAATTTTTGCCTTCTATGCCGATTTCCAAATAACATTTCCTCGACTGATTTCAAAAGTTCTGTTAACAAAAACTCAAGGCCTTACAATCAACTGAACTAATAATTTGTTATATGACGTAATTCATATTTCAATAGTGTCATAGGCGAATTGCCTAATTTGAAGCATTAATAAGACAAATAGCGCCAGAGACAGGCACATACATATAAACACATACTGAGTTTAAAACAGATAACCCTTTTGGTAAATTCGGATAGAGTTATTAAAATATGACGTTTATCTGAAAAATCACATGTATTTAGAACAACACGTTTCTGAGATTCAAATGTTGGTTGGATTTGATTTGATTGGTTACAGGATTGCATCGTGAGCTGAAATCGTTCAGAGAATCATTGGAAAACCTGGGAGTACTGGATAGTTGTTTCGTCGTAGTTTTGGACTCTTCACAGTACGCGTCCCCTCAGGGTTTGAACGCATGACCATCCCGGTTACAAGGCAAGCTAGTAGACCATTAAGGCACTGGGACCCGGTCAGAAGTAGAAGTTGATGGTCCAGTGGATTGGATCTCAAAAACTTATTGGTATACGAGATCGCCCTGTAACCAAAAGGTCTTATATTCGAACCCTCGGGGATGTGTCCTGATGAAGAGTCCCGAACTAAAACGAAACAGCTGTCCAATACTCCTGGGTTTACCAATGGTTCTCTAACATTTCTGCCAGTTTGATCACACATTTACTCGCCATTTCAATTTATGTGAAAAAAATGAATTAAATGAAAGGTTGGGTCAAACAAATGAAATAATGAGGGACTAAGGAGAAAGGGGGATAATAAGTGAGACCACATTTCGTAATAAAATCTGATAAAGATTACCAGAGTAGGTTATGGTTAATAATGAATTGTTTTTATACACAGGGAAAAGGGGAGCTTAGTTTTACGAATGGCTACTGCTTGCTTTGGTATGCGTACTTGACAGTTTTTACAAGTAATTTTGAAATCTGTTTGGATATCAGTTTTGTGATTCATATCAATACTATTTTTTGTTATAGACAAGGTTAGTATTCTGCCACGTGCGTTTATTGAGGTTTTGGAGTTCAACTGTTTTCCCAGCAATGTACTGATATGTTCTCTCACAATGACGTGCAAGTCGCGATTGCTCCTCCCTATGTGTCTATGATCAGGCACACATGTAAACTGGTATACAATATGAGATGCAACGTAATCATATGTGTAATTTCGAGGTTTGTGGTGGTGTATATTTTTCGTTTTTTCCAATAATTATAAGTAGGGCTCAATAGTAAGTTTCATGGAATTTAGTCTGTCTTAAAATCCTACTACTTGTTATGTATCTGTAAGTTAATTTGATACAAACATCCGTCGTGGGGACACAGTAGACTATGGGCTTTGAACTAAACTGTCCTATAAACTGGTTTGAAAGCTTCAGAGGATATGTTTTTTAACAAGTGTATTGGTCAATATTTTATTGCTATCATTTTTTGCATCAGTTGCGCAGATACGCTGAATTCTCTCACAAATAAACATTTAACCAAACATCTCTTTTATTGAGATGGATGTAAACTGTGGCAGTTTAAGTACCACCCTGTCGGAGTAGGCTTTCTGTAATCCGATCACTTTATTGAGCCATCCTCTCTCCTCTTCTAAGTTTTGGAATGCGAGTTAATTATGCTGACGCGATAGTCAACCGTAAAATTAAGCTCCCCTTCTCCCTGTGTATAAAAACAATTCATTATTAACCATAACCTACTCTGGTAATCTTTATCAGATTTTATTACGAAATGTGGTCTCACTTATTATCCCCCTTTCTCCTTAGTCCCTCATTATTTCATTTGTTTGACCCAACCTTTCATTTAATTCATTTTTTTCACATAAATTGAAATGGCGAGTAAATGTGTGATCAAATTGGCAGAAATGTGTCATTCAAAATACATCTAATTTTTCAGATAAACTTCGTATTTTAATAACTCTATCCGAAGATAAGGAATTAACAATGAAATAGAAAAGTCTATCCAATAACTTCTGATTGCAATTATTTATCTGATCATTTGTAGGATTTATGTAAATATAATACACACAGTCATAATTGGAGTTAAGACAAAAATCCTAAATCACAGTAGGACTCAAACCAGATGCCTCTAAATTATGATCCCAATGATCTACTTACCGAATGAAGTACAAAAAAAATTACTGTTAGTTTTTTCTACACACAGAGAGATGATAAATCTGTCTGCTGCTGCAGGCTGTTTTCTTTTTTGTTCTCAATACTGGATACGACTACTACTCTAGGATTGGTTAAGTTAATAAGAGAATGAAAATCTTTCTTATTAAATGGAAACATCAATTCTCAACTGTGTGAATTGAGATTTTATAAAAGAAAATACTATTTTAATCGATAAACGATGAATAAATACAGTTATAGAATACTATATATATATATATATATATATATATATATATATATACTATCTGATTAGATAAATCACAATAGTAAATTAAGTAAGAACACACACGTGTTGGATGCACAGAATTATATTAGGATAGAGTGTAGTGGAAGAAAAAACTGAAAGCAAAACAAACGATTATTTCAACAAATATTTTCTCACTCTCTACATGCACATATCACTAATACCCGATAGGTAAGCAAGAGAACGGAAAAAATGGAATAAACTGAAAACTATTTGGTTGTATGGTATCAACATTTACTACATTCCATCTGTACACATTCTAGTTCAATTTACTGCTGTCATTATTGTGTTGTTGTCTGTTTTTTTTACAAAAGTATCTTCGTGATGTGTTAAATGTCGTTTGCTTTATTTACGAGCACTATTTATCAGTTTATGAAAAACACGCACACACACACACACACATCCGTCCTCCGTTCAGAGATAATGCTGCTATTCACATTACCCTATGATTGTAATAATCTAAAGCATTGTTCGATGCTTACAGCTTAGGGAAAAAAGGACTTGAATCCGTATCCTTTAACAGAGCCGAAAGACAATATTGTTATTGGGATGCAAGTGAACACAGATAAACAACCAGTACCAAATATAGGAGGATATAATAAAGATATTCATACATTACTGTGTTGTTGCAGTTTATATTATCGTTCATCTTAACGAAAAAGAGATAAATACATTCGAACTATTAAACCTAAACTATGCATTCAAAAGAAGTTCGTACAGCCATTATCCCTCCCTTGACCTATTAAGACATAACCAACTGATGACTTCTACACCACCTCTTACTTATATTTTCAACCCCTCTCTTATCATCCCTTAATCTTATTACATCTTCATTAAAAACGTGTTTCATTTACTTCCCTTAAAAACTAGCTTTACTTAATCGGTTCATTTGTTTTTACTAGCCTTTATCGACTACTTCCACCTGAATATTTGTTGTTTGTTTAATCATACTGTTCTTTCATTATTCGTGTTATCACAGACTGCCTCACTTTTTCATCCTTATTATTGATAAAACCATTATTATTATTATTGTGACTAACTGCACAATTTATATTCACCATCTTATTATCATATAGACAAAACACCATGATTGGATTATATTTGAATTTTTGGGACTCTTCAGAAGTACGCACACACCGGGATTCGAACCCAGGGTCTTCTGGTTACAAGGCGAGCTCGTAAACCATTGAGCCACTGGGATTCGATCCAATGGTCCTTGAATTCTAACTTCTGCCAATTCACGACATAGCGCGACAATTTCGCAATGTCTTCTTCGATGAGTTACTGCCTCATCTTCAACCTGCTGTACCCTACTGGTCACGGCTTCACACTAGAACCCCAGGTTAACTGCCTGAATAGGGCCAGTCACTAGTGAGCATCAGATTAATTTCCAGTGGTGCTCTAACTGATGTCAGCTCATGATGAAATCCTCCATGCAATCAAACAAAATCCCTACAAAACCAATATTTGAATTTTTATTTGTAAATTTATATATATTAGAGTTAAGCCTGATGAGATCTAATTGGAAACAATATTGTTGGCTTAAATGTGTTGTTATAAATACATGAGAAAAAAACTGATCAGAAGAATTATGAAAAAAACCTTAGAAAAATAATAAAAGTATTTGGTGTTGTTTTCAAAAGTTTAAACGCACATAACAAATCATACATACAGAAATTATATATATATATATATATATATATGTATATATTTCATGAAATAATCTATCAGTTATCTTCATATTTTATTCACAAGAAGGATAATTCTTCAAATAATTGTTATTATAGATGGCTCACTCAAATCGCTGGCTACCTTCCTTAATTTCCATCCAGCATGATGCATCAACTTCTTTCCATTTCTCGCTTTTTTGATCTTCCAATTATGCATCCTTGGTATACAACTTAAACTGATGCAAACTTTTAATTGGCTTCCAACCTGCCACTTGCAGTTTAGGAAGAAATAGAAGGAAAATGTTGTACAGGATTGAGTCTTATTTCAGATAGAATGATAGTGCATTGTAGGATATACTGTCAATGAATATTTACTTGAAGATACTGTACAGGGAGTAAATATTTTGCAAGAAATTACACTGGGGATTCTGTATTGTGTATAGACATAATTTCTAAAATAAAGTTGATATTATTATTATTAACCGCGATAGTACAAACATGCTATACTTGATCTATGCATACCAAATGCTTATCACTTTCACACACACACAGAGGAACACAGGCCTACACATCCTACTTCATCATGAAAAGAGAATAATAATAATCAAGATCATCGATAAAATAAATGGATAATGATAACTTACTTCTATGATAAATATAGCTGCCAACTTCTGATTCTGATGGTGGTGGGCCACGAATATGCGGTAGACCGAAATCAGTGATTTTTAGTACAAAACGTGAATCTACCAAACAATTGGAACTTTTCAAGTTACCATGTGGACCAAATATTTGATGGAGATACATAACACCCTTAAGATGAAAATTCAAAAAGAAAAGAATGGTGAGGCTTAGTTTACACTTTCCAGTGTTTCATCTGAACTACATTGATAAACAAACACAGAATAAGTTACAGGATTTCATCATGAGCTGATATCAATAAGGAGAACCATTGGAAAACCTGCAGGGAAAACTGGACAACTGTTTCGTAAGCCTAGCTTGGGACTCTTCAGTAGTACGCACCCCACTGACAGGGTTCGAAACCAGGACCTTCTGGTTACAAGGCTAGTGAGCTCACAGACCATTAAGCCTCTGGGACTCGGTCTAATGGCCAGATCATGAATTCTAACTTCTGCCAATTTACGACATAGCGCGACCACTAGCCAATGTCTTCGACAAATATTTGTCCTCACGCCCGACCTGCTGTACCCTACTGGTCACGGCTTCCCACTAGAACCCCAGAATAGGTGGCCTATTCTAATACTCGAAATGAGTAATGCTTGTAAAGTTAACAAATATACAGTGGCAAAAATCAAACGACCAATGAATCCATTGGAAAACATCAGATAAGAAAACTTCTTTATCGGTTTATATTGAAAATGACTTTAATATTTTCATTGAAAGCTCCATTATAAACATTATCAACTGATATGTTCATTTCATCTAAACATTCCTATTTGCATTTATTAAGATATATTTATTGGCAGTATATAATTTCACCTTAAATATACTGCCTATAGGGTCATTTTCTCCAACAATACTCAAATGACGTGAACGAAAAAATTGGTTGATAAAATTTAACCTTTTATGACCTGAAAATTCTGGAATTCACCCCCACAAAATTAATTCAGTTCTAAAAAAAATAAAAACTACGTTAATACATTTCCCTTAAATAATTTTCAAAATATTGTCAAATTTTACACTGAGTCTATTTTTTTTATTCAATGCAACTAGTCCCGGGTTCGAATTTTTTATATTTTTTTAAATATTTTATTATAGCTTGATTCCACAGAGTATTTTGGTACAAGTGTGAAATTTTCAGCATGTGATATCGGTAGCCCAAATTTAGCTGGCCGACCATAGATATCAGGTGTGCGTCGGCGACGGATCGAACCTCGGACCATGTGCATGGTCGGCGAGAGTCCTAACCGCTGTGCCAACGACGCACGAATTCTGCTATACCTACCTACTTCATTCTGAGTAGCTAAGTAGTATCACCAGCTCTTCCACAATAAGTGTGGTTCAAAACCTGGTAAGTGAAAATCTTTTCTGCATAATTGAGTTTTAGCTAACTAACTGCTTCCAAAACATTCTTCATGCGTAGTGAAGTCAGCAAGTGAGTAACCCAGATAATTAGGTGAATGGATCAGCTTCTGATGACATGATTGTTCATCGAGCTGCTCAGCATTCGTGTACACGTTTATGCATTTGATCATGATCTAGAATTTAACTGGAAGAAATATTGATATTGCAGTCCCAAAATTTCATAAATGAGGTGATACTTCAATTAGTGATACATTGATTGCAATTTGAGTGCCTAAACCAATGATCTAAAACCCTATTGGTTATGTGTACCTATTCTCCACTTGCTATAGTTTTCTGGCTGTTTCAATTAATAAAGGGGATGAAAATAAAAAATGACGACAAAACAGTTAGATAAAAATATCACCCTAATGTATAAATTCAGAGACTGAAAGGTGAAATAGAAGAGGTAACTGAAAACTTGTTGAATGATTCATTAGGCGAAGGAAAACAGTGATGATATGATCTGTGGTTTTTTAATGCTTTCCATTTATCTTATTTCACTCCTACCCTACCCTTTACCCAACACATCTAAAGTGTTTCTGATGGGATTTTCTTGAATTTTCTTTAGTGTATTGATATTATAATGGCAGAACTCAAGAGTATTCTGTAACGAAATTATTTATTAGTAACTCAATGTACAGATATTAGTAAAATACATAAACCATATATTAAATTACAATTCGCATATATCTTCCGCATTGGGTCTCTCTTGTCTTCAATTCATGTTTTCTATGTTATTTCGCAAGAACTGTTCATTTCTTCTTTTCACCACTAAAATCCATATCTCCGCTTTTCTATATTCTTGTAGATGATAGATTTATATTCTACTTATAGATTTTACCAGTAGCACATGCCACAATATGACGGTTAACAGGGATAAACAAGTCAAAATACACGTGTAGTTTCTGCAAATTCAGTTATCATAATCTTGTGCAAAGTGTGTGAACAGTACTTGAAAGTTGAGTCGGATAGCTTAGATTCTTGAATATCTGTTAATGATTATTCACCTGTGTTTGTGTATGTGTCGCTTAGACGAAGAAATATGACTCCAGTATTTCAAGTAATATTAGTCAAAAGTATTCAACCAAAAAAACCAGCTATCAATCGTTGGTGTCTACATTGTGAACTTTGGAGAAATTTCTGTCATTTTTACAAAAAATATAATATTAACTACCATTTAGATATATTAACCCATTTATCTTGTAGTGATTGAATACACTATAAAGAAGTTTACCATTTCATTACTGTATACACTGTAATTAACAGATATATACAGTTTGATAACTAAGCATAGGGATAATCACAACACAAAGAGATTTCAAGGTAGATTACATCCTCAAACGATGTCAGTTGAAGGAGTTGTGAAAACCAGGGACCACTGGGCAGGTCGTTCATCATGGTTTGGGACTCTTCAGCATTACGCTCCAACGACATGACGAGGGATCCAACCCTCTAGGTTATGAGAAAATCAGGATCTTATGGCCCATGAATTCTAACTTCTGCTTCTTCCCGACTTATATAGCACCTCCGCCAGCCAATGTTATCGACGAGTGCTCACCGTCACAATCGATGTGCTATACACCCAACAGTCACTATTTCTCGCCCGAACTGTAGGAAGTCCACCTCGTAATCGGTCACTAATGAGAAGTAGGTTAGTTTGCGAAAGTGTATTCATCATTAGAACTCTGCCTATTACCTTCATATGAGTATTCTTATAATGAAACGATATAATTCATATTACTATCTATTAGTGTAAATGTTTGATGAATCACTATCAGAAAGAGTCAAGATGACAATAATTTAGAGCTACGCTTTCAATGAAAATTCTAGTCGTCATCTTCAGTTCGAAGTTGGTAAACAAAAGCTGTTAGTATTTGTCAATCTGAGATATTATCATTATAATCAGTAGTATTAATTCATATTGCTCAATATTATTATGACAATAATGATTTTTACTTACTCGACATATATCTTGCATTAGTGAGAATTTAAACATCCAATCTAATTTGATTTGTTCATTTTCTAAGACATCTTGAAGACTTCCCTTTGGACAATATTCATAAACAATACACTGATGTGGTACTTCTAAGCACACACCAATTAATCGACAAATGTGATCACAGTTCAAATCTTTCACCTGATTTTTTCAGAAGACACAATGAAAAGAAAATTAAAGAATACAAGCAGCAGTGGTTAACTAGAAGAGAGAGAGCTCAGGTGATCAAATGAATATATATTTTTTTAAATTATTGGGAATATTTGTTTTCTATGACATAAACCTTTATTATAATGAATATCATATACCCAATGCCCAAATTTTTTCAAACCGTTAAAAGTCAACTTGGTTTGGACATGTATGGTTTCTAATGAATTTTTAAAAAGTTTATTTAACACCGTCAAAAAGGACAAAAAACCATTTAATAAGGCTATTAAAAAACACAGAAGTGATGATAAACACTATGAGTTTAATTCGCTTACCATCTATCTCTTCTGTATTCCCATTAAGACAATGGAGAAGAATGTGCAATTATACACTTTTATTTCTTGCCTATAGAACTGGTTTAAGTGTTTTGTGTTATTTACTCTAAATATTTTGCATAACTGCGAGATATTTCTGTTAATCAATATGTGATAAATTCAGCATTACTACTATTCGATAGCTCTAGATAAGAAAAACTCACAATCTCCGCACACATTAGTCATGGCATAGGCTGACTTTATTATTATTATTTGTACTATTAATAGACTCATAGATAATTTCTTCTTTTCTTCTGAACTCTTTCGTTGCAGGTGTACTGTATTGTGCAACACTAATCAAGTTGTATAGTAAATTCTCAAACTAATTTAGATTGTCAAGTGATTAAATGAATTCATGGAATAAAATGACCAAAAATAATCCAAGGAAAACACACAAGTTCTAATAAATTATTAAAAGAAAAAAAGAGAAAACAAAAACGAATTACAAGTTTTATAAAAAGGAAAACTTGCCTTCTTAACTTCAATTGATAAGGCTTTAGACGGTTCAATACGTGTCTGTCTACGTAAGGGTTTTAAGGCAACAATGCTTTTCATATACAATGCTGTACGTGCGAACATTTGTGAATTAGCTAATTTATCCAAATGTATACCAGATATTGTATCCAATGAACCTAGACTGGATTGTGAATCTTCTGAGTGCTATTCAATAAATATTTGAAAAGTAAACTAATAAATAATGAATGTAAATACATACAAGCTTTTATTTTAAATAAGTAGTAATTAAGTAATAACGATTTTCAAGTGATGGATTTGATTGTTTAGGAGGTAAATTTTGTTACAATGAGAAAAAAACTATCCACAGCTCCTCCTTGGTTTTTAGTAGTTCCTTTAATTGCTGCTTTGTAGTGAGGAATTATTATTAAGTTATGATGACGACAACAACAAAAGATAAAATCAAAGCAACTAATAACTACTGAACAATTTTTTATTCTGCCCTAGAGATGTACAATAAACATGTAGTCGAACGGTTATATGTTGTTTAAGGAAAAAGCACAAAGATCTTTGAAAACAACTATGTCTTTATAAGTGTAATGAAAGATAATAATGAGTTCTGAGTTATCTGTTTATTAACATTTCTGTTTATAACTTTGGTAGAAGTTTGAAACTAACACACTGAAAAAACTTATTTCTCTTTAGAATCTACTTTATACTTTACGGAAACTAGTCAAATAAATTTATAGGTATCATATAATATTCACACCGTTACATAATGAAAAATAAATTGGTCAAATCATCTAGTAATGCTTGCTAGCCAGACTAAGATGATGTGAACAAACAATGTCTGTTTCACTCGTTTAGTTTCGAATTCATCAGCAGTGTACCCACTACATTCAGCTCTATGAGATGATTCGTTTCTTGAATTTTACTAGGTGGAGGATGGCTGACGAACTCAATCACAAACCAGTGAAACGGTCGTCCGATGTTTACATCATTTTGATTTCATTAAGAAGTACTACTATTATTTGATGTGAGTGGTTTCCAAATACTCATACCATCTTGCTATACTGTTTATTTTCTTTGAACGTCACTCATCATGGCATAAAATAGATCGCATTTGGTAATCGAAATGTTTTGGGTTTCTAAAAGAAATAATGGTGGATTTTCATTTCGAAGTGTGTAATTTGTTGAATAAGCAATTTAAAATAATATCGCTTTTGTTCATTTTTGTTGCTTTGTTGTAGCCTATCACTTTATGAATGTTATAGGAAGTTATTTGATGGTATTTAGTTTACAGCAGCTACAACAATAATGATAATAACAGAGAACAAAGAAATGCAGACGAATTCTTTGTGCATCCATCCAACCAATAAAATTCATAAACCAATTTATTCCATATGAACAAAATTTTATATACGTCTCCTTTTTAGAAAGTGAAAAAAAGTAAAAAGCGTAGAAATCAAAGAGGGACTGATAGAGAGGTGGTACTACATTTTAGATTGAATTTCATCTTTTTTGAATTCACGGTTGATCACATTAAAATATCATACGTCTACCTACTATTAAATTGAAAATTGAATAATGCGACAAACAGTGGACAATGAGGAAACAGGCATATAATGGACTCACACAAAAAACTTGGAGGATCCGGACTTCGCCGATGATTTCCCACAAACTGGAAGATATGCAAGCGAAAAGTAACAAGTTGGCAGAAGAAGCACCAAAGATAGGACTTCAGGTGAACATAGAGAAAACAGAGGTGATGAAGATTCCTGGCCAACAACAGCAGCAGCGACAACAGCAGACAACAATAAGCATTAATGGGAGGAACCTGAAAGAAACAACCTCTTTTACCTACCTGGGAAGCATCGTTTCAACTACAGGCGGAACTGACGAGGTTATCAAAGGAAGAATCGGGAAAGCAAGACAAGCTTTCACTACTCTCAAGTCTGTGTGGAGGTCAACAGCACTCAGCACCAAAAATAAGATCCGGATTTTCAACTCCAATGTGAAGTCAGTGTTACTATACGGATCAGAGACTTGCACTGCGCGTCATAAAGAGCACCTCAAACAAACTACAGACCTTCATTAATAGTTGACTTCGCTCAATACTCAAGATCAGATGGCCGGCCAGAAAAGATCAGCAACAAGGAGGGATCTCTGGCAATGAGCGAACCAACCCAGCAGGAACCGATTGTGCACAACAAATTTGCAGGAAGAAATGGAGGTGGATTGGCCATACTCTGAGGAAACCATCAAGTGACATCACTAGACAAGCCATCGCTCGAGTGGAACCCGAAAGGGAAGCGGCGAGTTGGTCGTCAGTGCAAGGGTGACTTGGAGGAGGTCATGCGAAGAGGAGATGAAAACGTGTGGGCAGACATGGAGCCAGGTGAAGACTCTAGCAGAGAACCGAACGCAATAGAGACGCACGGCCGAAGCCCTATGTTCCTCTAGGAATAAAAGGAAACAATAATAATAAATAAACATTTAATCGGAATATAATAATATTCATTATAGCCTTATCTACTTGATAAATTTCGATATTCTGTAATTTTTACTATCTTCTTCATTCCTTAACGTTCCGAGTGTAACATGGGGTTCCAAGCTTTATAAAGTTCCAGTGGAGATGTCGTTTTTATGGGATGAGGTTGCTAGTATAGCACACAATCGTCCCTCTTCCCTGGGTTTGCCATTTGCTGGCAAATTAAAAAAAGTATAGAACTGAGTAGGGCGGCAATTTAACATGGATCCCGTGTGTAGTTGGTGAGCATTCTACCATCAAATCACCGACAACTTGTTCAATAATCAAACCAAGATTTTTAGATCTGTTTATTTAGATCTAACTGCAATGTATTCGCTTTTCTGATCCTCGTAGACAGTGAGAGTAACAGACAATATGTTATTACAAGTTCAACAAATTGTAAAAGAATAATGACCGAGTTTGAAAGGAATTCATTAGCCACAGAAGGACTCGAATCAGAGACTTTCGAGTTTGGTAGTATTCAAACTATTATTGTAGAATATAATACACATTTTCCAAATATGTGATTATGAATATAGATGAGATAAACAGAAAGGCAATGTATTGATCATAAGACTTGAAGAATCAGGTTTCCATTCAAGAACTTTCTCTGTGGTTAACAGAATCAAAAAAACTAATTACTATATAATTAGAACATGATTGCTCAATGCTCCATGATTTACATCAGCCATTAAAATAATATCACAGCGAAAAATATCAACGTTTTTGTTTCTGAATTAACTATTTTATGTTATATAAATATTCTGAATAGATTTTAAGATACATCGAAGTGTTATTTGATATATTTCACTTATTTTTTCATGACTGTTTGCACAGTTGAATGGACAATACCAAGTATTGGTTACAAGGAAATCAATCAGAGTTCAGAGGAAAAGTTAGAGTCAAGTGAATCCCAATGGTAACACCAATGTTATATCTTTAATTCTTTTGTATAAAATGGAAATAAATTGACCGAGTGACTACTATTAAAGAGAAATGACTAGATTAGATAAGCTTCACTTTAAAAACTGCATGATATTTTTGTGCCCAATATTCCAAATAGCTAACTGATGGTAAAAGATAGGTTCCTAAACTGCCGACAAGGTTGTGAAACTCCATCGATGTAGACGAATGAAATTTGTGTTGCACAATCAAAACCTCGGTCTTCGTCGACGTGCAATGCTAGCTGAAATAGGATTAGATCAGAGAGAAATTAGATGTAGTCACACTGAAACATGGTGCCAATCCATGATATTTCTGACTGTTTGTTTGAACAATATAGGGAGATGTAGACTGCTCGGCTGGGAAGCTGGTCACAATGCAAAAAAACATTGGCTAGATACTGTTGGTGAAATGGATTGCATAAAGTAAAATGACTCAATCCTTGTTAATGACTAGATTCTGAAGTCGTCTAGTAGTCTAAATTTAGTTGTTTTTTACATACGTTTTCGTCTACTATAGTCTCATAGCACTTCATTCCTTTGCTACTATATGTGCTTTTCGAAAAATGACAGCTTGAACTGATGCATTCTGTGCAACATCCTCTATGTTGGCAATGAAGTTTATTTCAGCTTGACGATTAAAATGCATCTGAATTAAAATATCTAAAACTTAGCTGATTCATAATCTTACATTTTTAAATGGGTTAAGAATGTGCCTTATACTATCAGAAAAAATAACTCATGCTTTTTATTTCAGCACTAATTGATTGTTCAAATGTCACACTCACTGGATCAAAGTTGGAAGTTATTATCCACTAGCTTAACAGTTTTCTAACTAGACAAGTGAGTTATGAGTAGTTACAAGACTATAGAGCGTCTTCTATTTTTATGCTGAAGTTCATTTCAAGCATTGGTTTTGTAGGGATTTTGCTTGATTGGTTGAAGGATTTCATCATGAGCTGATATCAATAAGGAGAACCATTGGAAAACCTGCAGGGAAAACTGGACAACTGTTTCGTAAGCCCAGCTTGGGACTCTTCAGTAGTACGCACCCCACTGACAGGGTTCGAAACCAGGACCTTCTGGTTACAAGGCTAGTGAGCTCACAGACCATTAAGCCTCTGGGACTCGGTCTAATGGCCAGATCATGAATTCTAACTTCTGCCAATTTACGACATAGCGCGACCACTAGCCAATGTCTTCGACAAATATTTGTCCTCACGCCCGACCTGCTGTACCCTACTGGTCACGGCTTCCCACTATAACTCCAGGTAACTGCCTGAAAAGGGCCAGTCTCTCTCTTGTGGTTGGTTGGAGCTCACCTTGTAACCAGAAAATCCTGGGTTCGGACCCTGTCTATGGATGCGTACCGATGAGGAGTCCCAAACCAGGCTGACGAAGCAGCAGTCCAGGATTACCTTCTCTAATGGTTCTCCTTATTGATGTCAGGTAACAATAAAATCCTCTAACCAAAAAATTCATTTCAGTTAATTATTAAATTATTAAATAAATTAAATAAACAATTATTAAGTCAGAAGATATTTCTAAAAAAGGTCTCACTTACAAAAGGATATATGTTTTATAATAGTGCAATAAAATAGACATTAAAAAGGGTAAGTCTGATAAGAACTCAATAACTGTTTGTTTCATTCAAGCAAACCAAAGCAAATTCACTTCTCTTTTTCCTTTCAGAATATACATCAGACTTAGAATTTATATACATTTGGGTAGTTTAAGATATCGCTGTCAAATGTAACTTGACTAAGTTCAGCAGTAAAATAAATATTCCTTCCACATGTATTCAATATATAAACTGTTTGCTAAATTACTTCACCGGATGTGTGTAGTTAGTGGAATTATAATACGCTTGTTAATTCCCTTTATCCAGTGTACACAATTACATGTCAGAGGTTTCATTCTGTTGACACCAGAATGATCCATGTGAAATTCTGATGCAAACTACTCAGTATCGTAACTCTGTCCCAAAACATCATGAAGGGATCTACTTCCGTATATAACTTCCAACAGTGATATAACTGTCACAACTGCAAATGCCATATCTTTTGGTGGAGACTGGAAACCAATAAATATACCACATTATATGTCTAGTCCATAATGTCAGTGCTAACTGAATCCCATCAAGCAAACTTGCAGTGTGTCAGGAGGCTTTCCATTGCAGTGTACATTAAATTGATGTAAGGTAACCTGGACATAGATTTCGTGGCTATTAACACTTGTTAGCAAGGTTTAATCTGCAACCCCGAGGATCTGAACCCAGATCACCCAGTACTATAAGTCAGAGAAGTTACCACTGAGCTACTAGATAAAACGTCATGCTTGACCTAAGTCTCTTTGTCTCTCATCAGTCACCAGTAACTGTATGTTGACTGCAACTGCAAGGGAATTGATGTCCCTCTCTTCGTATCTTCATACATCAGGAAAACAGTTGAAAGTGAAATGAAAATGTAATGTATGCACTGATATGTGATTCAGCAGCGGTTGACAAATTCCAATAACAACAAATTTCAATACTATACTAATGTTTAAGACAAAGGTAAAGTTATTTTTGTCTGCATACTTCTTAAGTAATATTTAACATTTCGCATTAGTTTTATAAGTCTTTTAAATGTCTTTTAAAATTAGGTGATGTTTAAGGTAACACTAAACTCTCACATAAAATTAAAACAATTAGTCCCTTTGATAAATTTGAATAAGGCATTAAGAAGACAAATTTCGCGAGATGATATCATTCTGTGGACTCTACTTCAAACTGCATCTACAAGTTCACCTGCAGCTGCGGTGACACCTATATAGGTAGAACCAACAGAATGTTCCAATGTCGTCGGAAAGAACATGTTCCAAAATGGCTATTAAATCATATTGAAAATCCCAATGCCAGTAATCTGAATAGAAATCCAGCGTCATCCATTGCAAAACACTTATTAATGTCAGGTCACAAAATCAATATTAATGACTGTTTTACAATTATTTCACACAACTCTAATTCAAGGTTATTGAAGGTGATGGAAGCACTTTGGATTAATCACATACAGCCTAAACTGTGTGTACAAAAATCAATAGACTTCAATCTTCGCCTACCCTGGACTACTTGACCTATCTAAATATGATTAGTCATTGGTATGTACTTTTTGTTTTTATTTAACTGAGTAATTGTCATGAACTTTATTTTGTTATTGTTAACCATGTTAGTTGTAAAGCGGTTGTAAAGAAACTACGAAATGATATCATCTCGCGAAATTTGTCTTCTTAATGCCTTAAATTCAAATCTCACATAAAAGTTTAAAATCCGGAAAAAACAAACAAATAAACAAATAACAAAATTTTCAAAAGTTAGTTCGTAGGTATTTAATTTGTTTCAAATTTCAACGCGAGCTGACATCAATTAGAGGACTAATGGGAAACTAGGGAGTATTGGACAGCTTTTTGTTCAGCGGTACACATTTACAATCTGGTTACAAGGCAAGCTCGTAAACCACTAAACTAGCGGGATCCAATCCAATGGCTCATGTACTAGTTAATGAATCGGACAAATAGTCGCTTGCCGAAGAGTTCCAAACTAGGATATGATTTTCCAATAGTTTTCTAACTGATGTCAGCTTGTGATCAAAGTTGAAATAACAAAATGCCTAAATAGCTAATTTTGCCGAAATAAATTATGATAAACTGATGGTGAGATAGTCTTGCATCAAAAACCTTCGTAGCAGCAGGATTCAACACACCTTCAATCATCACTAACAGTTTGCAAAATTAAGTCTATCTCAGATAGGTTTACTGTCAGTTCACCAATTATCCCTATCCTACTAATTCAGTTGACAAATGGAGACGTAGATTTGCAGTTATAGTGTGGTGATAAACAGGCAATAACGTGCCATTTATTCACATGACAGTTAGGCATTCATTATCCATGTTGATTTTGGTAAAATGAGCAGTTCCCAGTTAGATCTCTTAGTTTAATTTCTAGATCTCTGCACTATATCTTTATTATACATTTAGTCATCACCTGTTACACCAATTAATAAGAAGTTGAATCTCTGTTCACACTGAAGTCATCTGAAAACGAACAGAACTCAAGTGTATTTAGAATTCTTTAGATGAATTTAAAGTGGATTATTAATAAGATAGAACCCTGAATGTATTCGCTATATCCCATTTATTACAGCCCAAAAAGAGTGTTCAGTGCTAAATGTATTTACTAAATTATTAGAGTGGAATAACCAAATAACGGTCACTGAAGAATTTCCAATAATAATGTAAAACTTAATCTGCTTTCAAAAGAATTAATGGTAGAAATGGGAACACATTTAATTGTTAGAAATACTTTTGATGGAAATATATAAAACAACTACCAATTATACAATATAATATGAATAGAATGGAGTTACTTTATGTATGAACTGGACAGTGAACAATCTAAGCAACCACAAGTGTTGATATATATACATATATCAGAGATGTTGAAATAAAAATTTTGAATATCACTTTATAAATCAGTTGAACGCATACACTTCTATGCAAAAGAAATATGTACGTACACATACTGTATGCATGATAATTAAACAAAACTACATTCAAATACTAAAAAAGTGTAAATGATACAGATATTAGATTGTTAAGATATAATGCTAATGAAGCTTAAAAAAGAACAATACCAGAAGATAACTATCTGATATTATGATTGTTCATTCCTTGAATGACTGGGTTTTAACTTAGAAATATGCATAAAAGTGAAACAGTTCAAATTGCTACACTTCATATAGAGCACAAAGGTGGAGAAGAAAAATTCAAAATAACTATAATGAGCATAAATGTACAGAAGATAGAATAATTACACGGAGAAACACAAGGACTTAATTGAATTGAGATTATAATGAATGAATGTACATGCATCACTGAAACCAAGTTTGAGTTATACCACAGACCGCTTTCAGACATTGGTTCTTAGCGGCTAGAGGAACTCAGGTAGATAGTCTACACCTCCCTACGTGGCTCACTCAAACCAACAGGCAAAGACTTCATGGATTTATACCATGATTGTTTTGGCCATCCCTAACTCTTCTCTAACCTAATCCTATTTCAGTTAACATTTCTCGACGAGGCAGGCGATGACTTGACATGTGTAACACATGTCCTGGTCATTTAAATCAACTCAGCTTCACAACCTCATCAACTGGCTTACCTTCGTACCTAATACTCCAGGCCTAACCTCAGTATTACCCATCAAATTATACCACTTAACACTGAAGATAGAACGTAAATATCTACGGTCAGAGGCAGCCTTTTCATATCTTCTACTTTCAGTGGCCATGTCTCATAGCCGTATAGAGGAAAACAGAGGGCTGTTGCACAGTACACACGACTACGCCAGAGGTAAAGTTGGGAAATGCCACATGAGCCATTTTGTATCCGTGCTGAGATTGCATCAACAATCAGACAATTAGTTATGAAGCAAATTCCCAAATAAGTGAAGTGGTTAACACAATCAATCACTTTACTCCCTATCTGATTCCTCCAGTATTGTTGCATTGTTAATCGACACTGTAAATTCATAAAGTATATTGAACCGTGAAAAAACCTTGCATCTTCTTTCTGAGGATTACACTTTCTCACAGGAAGAAAAACAGCGATATAGGAATAGACACATATGTATACATTCATTTATGACAGGTCGCTTTTCGACTGTCGTGTGTGATTCGACTTAGAATATATTATCCCTAGAATTAATTTATTGATTTATCTTATACGCACTGAACAACAACACACATCTCAATCACTAGTTTACTCTTTATGCTTAAATGTATTCCAAATTTCAGGAATTATTTACTCCACAGGAAAAAAGTAAATGAATATAATCAATTACATTTATCATAGGTGTAATGGAATTCATTGTTGTCAATAGTGAAATATAAATGATGTCATACAACAGGTATCATTATTATTAGTTTGGATAAATGTTTATACATTAGTTAAATTAATGTAAGCAAATATGACAAATGAATCCAAGTGTTACTAGACATGTGGTTGTGGTTTCTATTGTTGTTTTTATCAGGGTAGCCTCGGTAGCTAGTTGTCCAGTGTTTATACCCATTGATAGGAGTTATGTTACAATGTCATAGAACAATTAGAAAAAAATTACAAAACAAAGTGATCCAACTAAGCCATTCAATGACTATCGTTACACTAAATGAAATAAACAAATAACCAGAAAGATAGCTAATAAATTTTAACATATTTTTAAAATGGAAAAATAGTCGTATAAAATATAATTATGTATAATCTTAACAGATTTCTTCGTGATAGACTTCACTCTTAAGATAATCTCTTCATTTTAATGAAATATGCATGAACTCCTTGAGACGAATATGTTCACGTTTTACGCATGTATGTATTCATGTCATTGCAAAACCATACAAGATATATAGTTCCTCCATTCATTTCACTGAATCAACAGTTTGAATAATGATAAGTAACATACCTGAAAGCTTACCGAAGTGTTTAAAGTGAAGACACGAGTAAAACAAGGCTTCCTTTTTATCAGACATAACTTTTCCGTTTGTGGAGGCGAATGAGAACACTGGTATACACTGGACCGACAAAATGACCGTAAAACATCTGGATTTTGTGGGTGACTTCTGTCTAATGTCTAATAAACTCGAAAATATACAAGCAGAAACCAGCAAGTTGACAGAGGAGGCAGACAGGATTAGACTTCATGTAAACACAAAGAAGATAGAGATTATGAAGATACTTGGTTAACAACCAAAAACACCAATCAGCATCAACAGCAGAAATCTAAAGAAAGTAGTCTCTTTTACTTACCACCTGGGCAGGATCGCTACAACTACGGGCGGCACACATGAAGATGTCGAAACCAGCAATGATTGGAAAAGTGCTCAATACTTTGCGGTTAGTGTGGAGATTAATAGCACTCAACACGAGGAGCAACATACAATTTTCAACACTAATATTAGGTCAGTCAGTGGTTCTATATAGCTCAGAGACTTAACACCCGTCAGTGACAGCATTTCCAGCAGGCTGGAGAATTTCGTCAACAGCTTTCTTCGCTCATATCGAATAGATGTCCAGAAACGATAAGCGAAAAGGAAATCTAACAGGTTACAAACAAGCCAAGAACTTACTATCCCGAAATTATGTGGAGGGAAATGGAAGCAGATTAGCATACAAAATGAAGAAACCCTTAAGTGGCTTTATATTCCAGGCCACTGAGTAAAACTTGAATGAAAATTGACAAGTTTGGCAACAGTTCCAGGATGACACGGAGAAGATCAAGTGAAGAGGCAATTTAAACTTGCGGACATTTCTGGAGTCAACTATTAGTGAGACAGAGAACATATTCAAGTGGAGATCTGCTGTTAAAGCTTCATGTTCCACTGTAAACGCAAAGGACGAATACTAGTAATAGTAATAAGGATAATATTGATATTTATAAAGCATTTAAATTAATAATTAAAGTAAAGACAGTAAACGGAAACATTACCTTCTTTTTCTTGAAAAAGTCGAATTCCATTAAGGGATTATAGTCAGACTATCAGGATAAAAAAAAACACAATTAAATGAGCAAGAAGGATGCAGAGAAAAAATGCATCTACTTATATTGTAATTAGTAAAAGGATAATAATAAACAATGGTGGAAAATCGTTCTAAATATCATGCATTAAAATTAGAAAACAAAATATCAGAAATAGTTATAATAATAATAATAATATAATGATTCAAAAGTGATTCAGTTGTCGTCTGTCAGTTAGCAAATTATCTGTTGAATTATTTACTGAAATAATTATTTCTAAATTTTTCGTTGATAGATTTTACCAGATCAAAATGCTCGATCCCCGTTGATACATTGGCTCCTATTACGGACTTTTCAATGACTCCTTTAGGTTAACATGATGCTATTAGGTTTAATAGTGGCAAGCAGCAGAAACCAGAACATATTTCCTCATATTTGTGATACTGAATGTACATGCATCACAGTAAATGAAGGTGTTCTCACTAAAATATGAACGCAAATGCCAAAGCATTATACTCTTGGGCATAAGGTATCAGTTGTTATTTGTTGAAATTACTACTTTTGAATCTCCTCTCGACTGGTTTTTATCGAACCGAAATTCTCTGTCTCTATTGGCATGTACGCTAGGAGCAAAATAAGACAAAATGCGAATCCTAGATCCCACTGCTAGCCCTTACCTATCAAACAATATCTACTGTGTTATTACTAACAAGATCCTCTCATTAGGATTCACTTAATGAAGACCATTAATTGCTATTTCCAATTCTATCGGTCACAGACTAACAAAATATATGATTACTAAAGAAAATGGTACTGTTAATGCATCTCTTTCAATCGATACATATATATATATATATATATATAATACAAGGATGAAAACAAATGCAGGAGAAAATGAACCCTCTTTGTTTTAAGGCATTCTTTATCCCTCTAATAGCCATAAATTATGCAAGTTATTATAAATAATATGCAAATAAATGACGTAATTCAATTATCTTTACTACAGAAGTTACACTGAACTGGATCGACCACTTCTCAAAGCACCCGGAAGAGAAAGAACACTAGTGTTGTGTGGCCACAGAGCTTGAGGGATAGCTATTCGAGGCCTATAACACACGGTCTGTTTAGGGTGATTTTTGCAGATGTGTCCGTACGATGACCTTGCCGCCAGATATAGAGGGCTATGGAATAAGTGGGGATGTACAATTTTCTAACCTCTTCTTCAGAACGAGAAGCAATATTGTTGGCTTTCTGGTCGCTTGAAAGAAACAGCTTGCAGCTGTTATATTTCCACTCGCCAGAACTACGAATTCAGCCCCTCCAAAAGTAGTGTAAATCACTTAAACAGTAGTCGTTCTAGACAATGCAGTCTTCTGGACTATTGAGATATGCAAGTATTCATTTATTCATGGTCATTATATCACGTGTAAACAAACTCTAATTTCTGATCATTGTATTTTCCCCTTCATTTTTCGTGACTTATTATTGGCCTGTGAATAATAATCTTCCCTCTTACTTCAAAAAACTAAAGCAAACCGTTTACCTGCATATTATTAATTAATAATATTCGTAATTCTAGATTGCCAGTGGAGAAAACATTCTTGAAATAAAAATGGAGTTCTTTCTATCTTGTAGAGTTCTTCCTTCTTATTTTGTTCAAAACGGTCGGTTTCCAGCTACTCACATTATTTATTAGTAGTATGTTTTAAAACGTTATATTTGTCTTCAAGAATGTAATGAAATGTGGTGAGTGTACGATTGGGTATTGCGAGAAATGAATTGTAAATTCCTAACCACACACCACGTTTCATCAGTCAGGTTTAAATATATGATGAAAAGTTTGGAAAATTATTCAGCCGAAACACTGTCTTAAGTAAAACTTAGTGCCAACGATTAGTTTTCGCAGAACAAACAAATACTAACCTTATGAAGAAGGAGAAGAATGGAAAACATTGCTAATTTCTAACTTGTAAAAGAACTCAATAAGATAACTTATAAGGATAAGACTTCTGTTGTGTCATACCATGTGACAAGATCGCAAAACAATCTGTGGTATCTTTGCTTTTCCATAAAGTCCAGTTTCATTCCATCTCCAATGTGTTTTACAATAGTTTGAAGAATAGATTGTAACATATTGTCCTAGTGTGTTCCCCATCACACCATATAATTTTCACAATGTAAGATGCATTTAACTACCAGGAATTTTGAGAAAAAAATAGGCTATTCAGTGTGTTGTGATCCAAACTGTTATTAATGTCAGAACTCATTCTCCTATGATGATACACTATTGTAATCCACTAATGATCCATATCACCAACTAATACTAGTTCTACACACGTACAACTTGATAAATTTGCCTTATTTACTAATATAACTTATTAATTTGAAGTCTTTAAAGATATTAAATAAAATAATAATAATAAAAGCAGGAAACAATAGCTTACTTCCATTCCAACACTATCATGTTTCTTTCGATGTCGATTTTGCTTAGTGGTAAAGGAATAATCAAAAGATGGATGCTTAAAATATGTCCATTCTGGCATACCTTTATTTTGCCCGTTAGTTGGACTATTAACATCTGTTGTTTGACCCTCTTCATTTGTTCTACTACGTCTAGATAAACGATGTTGACGTTTACTAACATTAATTTGTGGTTGTGAATATCCTGTAGGATGTGGTGATGTACCAGCATGTGAACTGGACTCTTCAAATACTGTTGGTGGTAAAGTTATTGGATCTGGAGCGAAACGAGCTAAAAATCGTCCAGTAGTTGATGTTTTCCTTCGTCTTTTTTCACCTGGTACATTTGTATTACCTCCACTGTTGGATGTAGAATTAATAGCAGACAGTATAAGATTACTAAATGAAATTTTACGATGTGGTTTCTCTGGAGAGACTTCATCAATTGTTGTACAAAATTCTACGGTTGGATCTTGATCTAAAGTTTCATTCACTAATACATCACCTGCAAGTAAAGGTTTACTGGCAGTAGGGCCTGTGTCAAACGATATCTTTCTCAGTGGATCAGATGATTGATTTGGTGAACGAATATCACTTTCACGACGATAACGTCTTAAATGTTTTTCTGTTACTTGTAATGCATCCCACGGGATAATCCAATTCATAGCACGTAGCTCTGCTTGAAATTTAGCTCGTCTAGGTAAAGAGAAAAAGACGGAGAAAGATATGAGAGTAATCCAAATACACCAACATATTTCATGAACTTATTCAGCTTTATTTAATAAACAGTGTATTTGTTAGTTAAGAAAATATAGATTTAGTCTTCGAATGCAATAAGTGCATACATATATATATACATATATATATATATATATATATATATATATATATATATGAAGTAAACATATTTGTTATGGGATCACATTCACATGAACAGTAATCAAATTTTTCTTCCTCCATCAATGGTATTATAACTATTTTATATTGCAACTTGCCGACCTGCAACCTGTGGACGAAGACAAACGAGGATGGCTAAAGTCCAAACTGGTTGATATAGCAAACCAATACCACACATCACCATCCGAAAAACAAAATATGCTTACTGAGGAGCATAGAGCGGCACTAAGGAGACTATGTGAAAATGATGATATCGTCATGTTTAGACCCGACAAAGGCTCTGGAGTTGTTATAATGAATAAAACTGATTATGTACATAAAATGTTGACAATTCTTAACGACTCCGAAAAATTTCAGGTGGACAAAACTAAGAAGGATGCAACAACGTCATTCGAAAATAAAGTGAATAAATGCCTCAGAGAACTACTCATCAAGAAACTGATTGACAACAAAACTTACAATGAACTCAAGTCAAAGGGTGGACGACTCCCATTTATGTACGGTCTACCAAAAATCCATAAGGCCAATGTGCCCTTAAGACCAATACTATCAATGATAAACTCACCGTGCCACAAACTAGCTCGATGGCTAGCTGATTCATTGAAGCCAATTCGACAAAAATTTTCAAATCATAGCTTGGATGACACCTTCCAATTTTCTAAAGAAGTCGATCACGTTGACATATCCAATAAACTAATGATATCATACGACGTGACTGCCTTATTTACAAATGTACCAGTGATGGAAACAATAGATATCATTTGTAAACAAACGGATCTATTGCCATTACCGGAGTCAGAGATGAGACGACTACTAATTCTTTGCACAAAAGACATTCAATTTAGATTCAATAACCAATTCTACCGACAAATCGATGGGGTCGCCATGGGTTCACCTCTAGGACCCATTCTAGCAGATATCTTCATGGGCTATCTGGAACAGACGCGACTGAGTGACGCTATCAATGAAACAACATACTACCGTCGATACGTTGATGATACTTTTGTTGTTTGTAACGACATGAGTCAGGCATCCGTATTATTTGACCGCCTAAATGAGGTCCACCCAAACATTAAATTCACCATGGAATACGAACACAACGATGAGTTCAATTTCTTAGATCTAAATGTAAAAAGAAGAGACGATAGAACGGTCGAAAAGTCCATCTACAGAAAAGAAACTTGGACCGGACAATACCTTCACTACAACAGCTTCTGCCCTATGAGCTATAAGCGAGGATTAGTAAGGACACTGTACGACAGGGCTAGGAGGTTATGTTCCCCCAACAAGATAGAAGAAGAATTAAGCTTCGTTGAAAAATGCCTTAAGGAGAACGGGTATCCAAAAGGATTAATCCTAGAGTACAGCAAAGAAAGAGATGAGAAAGAGAAGCATCCAACAGTTGAAAAGAAGAAAGTATTCATTTGCCTCCCATACAAAGGAGAAACAGTATCGCGAAAGATTGAAAAAAGGATGAAAGGAGCAATCAAGAGATGCTTCCCTGCAGCCAATCTAGTGACACTATACAGTACTACATGCTCTATAAGCCAATCGAAACTGGATAAATACCCTGCTGATGTTACCTCCAACTGCATTTATAAATTCACGTGCACCTGCGGCAGCAAGTACATCGGAAGGACAGAAAGAAGGGCTTCTATCCGGTTTTCAGAGCATATTCCGAGAAACTTATGCTTAAAAGGAAGCAAATATTTACAAAGTGCAATTACCAGACACCTTGTGGATACAGGCCATTTTGTTGAGATTTCCAAATCCTTCAAAATATCAAACATACAAAGGACAGCGAATCTACTACGATTTGCTGAAGCAATTGCAATCAAACGCTTCAGACCAAACTTATGCACACAGTAAGAGAGTGTAGTCAATCTCTCACTCCCTTGGTAACCATATCACTTTGATTACAGTGATTACTCATAGACACTAGTGAGTTCAACTCACTAAGCAAGTTTTCAAATTGATGAACTTTGACCTTGTTGAGTTGCCATGTTGACACTGTTTATTAGATTTTTATGTTTTCTGTCTTCTCTCACCCCCCCTTTTTCTTTCTTTTTGCCATAGATTGATAGTATATAAATTGATGGTAACTTAAGCTACAAAAATTTTAATCCTTATATTCCGGATGCGTTTATCTTATAATGCTTTCTGTATTACCTTTCAAACAATGAAGTATGAAATGTTATTAATTATAACCATTGTAATTTCAGGTAGTTTGCAGCTGATGAGAACCTGTGAAATAGAATGATATCATTTTATACTGCAAATCTGGTCTTCCTTTCTCTATCGAAATTTATCAAGGGAACCAAATGTATGAAACATTTCAGTATTATTGAAAATTCTCTGCTGGCATTTCATGATGAGTTAACCACTTGAAATGATGACAATAATACCCGTTCGGTGAAAAAGTCCCTTGAAAGCACTAAATGAAAATCTTATGATACTAGGTGCGTTAAATGTGATATGGTGGTCTACTCCAAAGCACTGTTTAACAATAAACAATGAAACAATATTGCTTGTTCCGAGATTTCCATCAAACCTGAAAGAGTTGAGATATCTTACAACGTTAATGAGTATAATTAGGATATGTGTTAATATTTTATCCATTTATTTATCTATCATTTCCGGAGAACCCACCTTTTCTTCAGTTTTCCTCTTTAAAACATACCTGAGAGTATAAGTTTTGATATATCCTAATTTGTATTAAAGTTTTCATGTTCCGTAAGGTTTAGATGCTCTCTGTAGTACAGAAATAGCCTTCTGAGTATTCTCCAATCTTCCATTTATTTTGCTGGCTTCTCATTAAAGGGCTTATGTTAAATTTAACCATCTGAATCGATGTTCGTTCAGTTATACTGATTAGAAGGTGTGTGTGTGTAAATCCCACGACTGATTCAATACTTATTCTTATAACAGATCAGACTACACATTTATAATCCTTCTTGATTGTACACTACTGCTGATATTTCTTTTTAACATCATTTTAAATATGTGAGTACATAAATTAGTAGACGAGAAAAAGAAAAAAAAGTAGTCATGACTAATAAGCTAATATGAAAGCTTTGCGAAGACAGAAATGATGACTAATGCAAATATATGGAGTTATACAAAATGATTTACTCACCGATAGAAAACAATTCCTAAGACCAAGGATATTACAACCAGTACGATTAATACAGCTGCTCCAATGATTCCAATATAGATAAAATCTGTAAATGATGAATAAATAATAGTGATAATGAATAATTAATGGAATATTAATTAGCTAACTAACACTTCTTTACATATATCTCTCATATAAAAGGTGAATATTCATCTGAAACTAATCTATTTTTACTCTATTCATTATAAGACAAATTTCATACACATAATCACAAAAGTAGTCATACCAAAAATGATCAGCATGTGACAGACAATCATCCAATTTCAGATAAAGTTAGTTCCAACCTCCTCTTTACGTTACGGATAGTAAAATCGCACGGTCCACAATCAAGTATCAAATCTGGCAGAATGTCAAAACAGTCACTATTTACAACTGGAGTTAAAAATCATCTCCACTGATGGTGTTGGACTTGTTGCTAGGTTATTCTAATCCATTAGTATAAGTGTACCCAAACTAAAGTTCACTGACAGTTCTATATGTTTGTATGCCTTAGTAACAGAACTTATGCCATCATACCTGAGCGACAATAGTTTAACAGTAAGAACAAAACACAGTATATGCAAGTTTTGTATATATTATGACGAAGGTGATTCCAGCTGCCAACAGATGAAATTATCAGAACACGTAGTCAACATTGCACAATAAAAGAAAAATTTCAATAAAAGTGACTTGAATGGCTAAGAAATTACCAGAGTTGTGATTTTTTGAAACACTCTATACAAAAGTCAATGAATGAGTTAAACATCTGAATAGTTAGAAAATGAAATCTCAAATATACATAAAGAAAACTGTACAAGTGAAATGTACTCCTAGCGAAAATTTTTGCGTAGTAATAGTGTGACGCTATCTGAAAAACTCCTGGAGATAAAAAAGACGAATGATATTTACAGACAAGGAAAAAATTTAGAAAATAGATATTTAGTACAGGGGGCATGAAATGAAAAAAGAAAAAAGAAACGCACAGGGAAGTAGAACATGAATGATAATCAGACTTTGGGATTTGTGAGGATTTGGATTAATCTTGTAACGACAGAAGGCAAGAGTCAGGCAACAGAACATTTATTAAGGAAATCAACGCATATTTATATATGTTTTCATGTACATTACTATGGATACGTAAACAAACAAACACAGTCTTCCGATTGGTTGTTTCTCACGTAAAGTTAATCTTTCATCTATTTGTGACTGTTTCTTGAATGTCAAATCCTCTATATGTTAACTGCATCCGCCTACGCAAAGTCTGCTGTGGTCGGTTTTGAATCAATCTTTGTTCACATTTTCTCACGACAAATCTTGGGAACATAAATATTGATGTAAATTACTGTCTACCGATTTGGCTAGTAGACAGCTCTCACCACAATCTCACTTGTTAGATTTCTTCACGAAACAACATTAGTTAGAGATCATTGAAAACCAGAACTAGGAAGGAACAGACGTTCAAGTGCTCCCTTGTTTTCAATAGTCTCTAATTGATGTTGGTTCCTGATGAAAAAATGCATTGAAATTAATCTGAATCCCCATTAAAATTCACAATATAAGTATCAATCTCTAGTTCATAGACAGCTACTGGATCGATGTCCTGAAGCCATGTCAAGACGAAATGTGTGCTCGTCGAAGGCACTGATGAAGGCAGTGTTATATTACAAATTGACAAAGTTAAAACTCATGCGTTCCGGCCCAAGTGGTTGAATGGTCGAAAAGTTTGGCCTCGTAACCTTAATATCCTGGAGTCGATCACTGGTATGGTTAAGCATGTGCACTGCTGAACAGTTCCAGAATAGGATGAAATAGCTGTCTAGTGCTCCCTGGTTTCTAATAATCTCTTCATCTGATATTTGTTCGTGAAGAATTCTGACAACTGAAGAGCATAAATGGTTTGTAAGAATTATGTTTACGATATAAGGTTGTGCTACATTCTACCACTAAATTTGTATGTAAATTGCATAATAAAAAATCCTGTATGACTACTCTGTGTATTTTGTTACAATTGGTAATCCTCTATTCAAAATGTTGGCAGAAGACGTCACATTACACTCCTATTCTTGCCAGTAGCACACACGTCAATCCGAGTTCGGGACTCTTCAGTAGTGCATACCACTCATGAACACGTTCAATAATATGATAGTTTATTCTGCACATTAATGTTCTACCAGTGATTTGGAATCTGTCTATTTCTTCACTTTTGAAAATTCACAGATTAGCGCAACCATCATTCATAGTTGTCCATGAAAAATTTATACTTCTTAATAAGTATTCCTGTCGGCATAAATTACCTCATGATTATCAATTGAGGAGTCATTGAAAACCAACGTATACTGGACAGTCGGTTTGTCCTAGTTACTGTGCGCTCTTCGGAGTAAAGACAGAATTCGGAATTGAGAGGAATCAGCTTAAAATAGTAATCATCTTATGACTCATCTTGTGATTCATTGTGTGACTGGATGACAATAACATTTCATAATCTTTTTCTTCCCTTTGTCTTGGTCAGATTGACAAATAATCAGAATATTTATTTTCGCCTGCCTTAGCCGAATCACCAATCAATCAGAAAGTCCGTTTCCACTGTTTTGGGCTGATTTTGATGTGGTGAAAAAATATATCAATATGAAGTATTTTCCTAATAAAAAACCGTATCTTAGCTGTCAGAGGCCAGTCTTTGTCTTTTGATATTTACGTAGGTTCGTGAAGTGCAAGGTACCACGAACGAATAAGCGTATCTAGCATATCAGCTGAGTTGTTCATTGAATCAGCATTATTAAACCCACGCATCTGTTCACTCGATTATATCAAGTGTCAACGAAAACATATCAAGAATGCGCAGAATGGTTGAACAGTAATATAATAGCCTGGTAAGCTGAAAGTTATGGACTTGATCTGTAGTGGATTTGTAGAAGCATACCGCTGAAGAATCTCAAACTAGAATAAGACAGTTGTCCAGTACTCCTCGGTTTCCGATGAACCTCTGAATGACATCAGTTCATTAAAAATCTATTTTGAAATGAAGCAGGATCTCTACAAACCCAAAATCTGAAATGTTTCTGATTTTGCAAACATTACATTCCATTATCGATAATTCCTAATCATAATCACATGTCCCTGTTGAAATGTTTTTCTTGTAATGGTTTGCAAAGATGTGACTGATTGTAAGAATGATCACAAACTGACTTGAGTTTGAGAACCATAAGACATCAGGGAGTACTGAACAGCTGTTTCACCTCAGTTTTAGAATCCTCAGCTGTAAACACCCATAGCTACACAGAGGATCAAGCGCAGAGACTTTAAGTAACAAGAACCATTTGTTGATCATTCAACCACTGTGACGAGATCCAACCAACCACGAATTCTAATTCCAGCCAACTCGCAACTTATAGCTCCATCCCCAGTCATTGTCATCGGGGAGTACTTGTCCTCACACCCAAATTGGTGGACTTCTCACTAGAACTTCAAGCAACCTCATTCTATTGTCAGAGTCACTAGTGAGTATCAGATTAATTTCCAATGTTAGTTAGTTTGTAGGAATTTGATAATAATGTTGAACATTGTCATTCCCCTGTACAGACAGATGAATAAGCTCAGTTATGCTTACATCGTTGACGGAAGTTCTTAATAGTAGTTGACATATCAATCAATGATGAATTCATCTCGTTTGTGTATGTTATTCTCATTGTCATCTATATATCATGAATGGGATTGTAGTTTGGGGACAGTTGTACCACACGTCTAAGACTAACTCTAAACATAAAACACAGTCGATTTTCACTTAAGGTCATTTGCTCACTGAAACTTTAAAAATATATATCATACATGTAAATATTCACATACAATACACATGCAAATCCTTGTGTATACACATACAAACCAACCTGAAGTGTGATCTTTGTCTACTTTGTGTGTCTATGCTTATTAATAGCGTTAAGCTACATGTAAATATATCCCTTAAACACTAATTGCGCTATATCACATCACATGCAATTGAAGAGGAAAATATGTTGACCATATGGTCTATAAATTTTGTTCCTTTTCATTTACTCATATCTATATTTTATTTAGATCAGATTGATTCAAAACACAGTGATAACAACAATAGTAATAATAATAATAATGACAAGAGTAATAGTCGTTGATACTAACTATAGTGTGTGTGTGTGTGTGTGTGTATGAAGGCTAGAGAGAGAGAAAGAAAGGAAGACTAAAGAGAATAATAATAATATGCTGTAACGAAACGACCGAATGACCATATGGTTGCAATAATAATAATAGTATTAATGATAACAACTCGAGTTATCATTAAATCACAAAAAAACAATAATCTTTATTTCCTAATTGATGAAAAATAGACAGATAGATTAGGCATATTGCCACTAAGACTACTACTAACTACTACTATTACTAGTGCTACTTAGGATTATTAATTCTACTATTTTCTTAGCTATTTTCTGTATTCCTATCTTTAACATCTGTCGGCTTAGTCACATACATCGATTATGAGTTTGACTACCACTAAGTTACTTACCTGCTTACTAACCTAATGGGCAAATGACTAGAATAGAAGAGAAAATGTTTTTCATCTCTAAAGAAAAACAACTAACTAATAAACAAGAATTTCTACTTTAGCTGAATGAGAAGTAAATGGTGGTGGGAGAAGCGGTCATCTTATGATCATTGTGATAAGTATGCAGTTAACTCCTAGGCTAATGCCGATCGATATGTATAGAGTACACGTCACATAAAGTAAATGCATCAATTACGCACGCATGTGATATTATTCTAAAATGATTTCTTTGTTATTATGTCTGTTGTGACAACTATCCCTCAGATCTTGTAACAGACATATATATATATATATATCAAGCTAACATGTTAGTTGAACTCTACTACTACTTTCAGGAATTTTAAGTACCAATAGCTCAAATCCATAGTGTTTTACACGAGAAAGGATAATTAATTATTATAAAAAAGCCTTTCGTTTTAGAAACAGAATAAGAGAAAAAGTTAAGCAAAATATAAGTTGATCAATGGCAAAAAGAATATATATATATAGTCTTCCAGTAAAAATACGCCAATCAACATTTACCTTGTGAATTTGAAGTATTACGCTAATTATTACTATTATCAATAGTTGATCGCTCTAAATCACGAATCGGTGGAAGTTAGAATTCACCGGCCATTGAATCGGGTCCCAATTGATGAATAGTATATGAGCTTGCATTGAAGCCGGAAGGTCCTGGGTTCGAACTTCAGTGGGTGCGTACTGCCGATGATTCCCAAACTAGGATGAAACAGCAGCTGTCCAGTACTCCCTGGTTTTCAATGGTTCTCCAACTGATATCAATCTGTGATCAACTAGTATTACTATTATATTCCTTTTTGCATTCCTGTGTGTTCCAAGTGTAACATAAGGTTTCAGGCTTTTTGAAGTTTCAGTAGCAGTGTTGTTTTCAATGGGATTGCTCACCTGACATCAAATTCTACCTCTTTGCCGGGTTTACTGTTGGCTAGTAAACTAGACGAGGTTTAACAGTGCGTCGATTGAGAGTCAAACCAGAACCATGTGTTTGACTGTCGACGATCCTGCCATATTCTTAGTTTCATTCAATCATCAAGTCTCATGTTGTGTGTATGTTTCTTTAGATGGTACAACTTACGTAAAACCAAACTATGGCTACACACAATATAAGGACTGCATTGAAATGGAAGCCTGCAGAGATGGTGACAAGTCTCCTTTATATGAGATGCCAATAATGACATCACAAACAAACACTCAGACAACCAAATATTGTCTGCAATCAAATTGGAAAATCCTGTTTCCCAGTTGTAGCGAAGACTAGAACATTGTTTAGGAGCTAAGCGAAGCACAGTTAAGGTATGAAATCCACTTACAGTCATTTTTCTTCAGTCTCCTTCTTACTGAGAATAATGTCATACAGATTGTTGATATCAGAAAGAAAAACAACACAAATTTAGTTGTTGCAGCTACAGTATTAATTATTTATAAAAACTACCTTTGTGTTCCGCCCACGCATAAAATATTACTTGCTCAGATAAAAGATCATGGCTAATAACTGTTTAAAAAAACAAGTACATATACACTTAGACGAGGAGAAAAAAACCCACTGAAAAAAGCCTTAGGTGAATAAAACTCACGGGTATTATGACATTCAGAACCATCAAATCCACATGGAGGAGTATGTGGTGGAGGTTTATTCTCAGCATTTATCCAATCTATTGTTTTACCACTCACAGGTGACATAGATTTGTCATTACCGAAATAATTGACAACAACCTTCATCAAAGAAAATAAATGAGTAAATAAGGTAAAATAGGTTAAACAAAATTGAAAAACACAATTATTTTTTTCTAAAATATTATCTGAATGCAATAAAATAAAGGCGAATTTACACTACACACTCAAAAATTCTGAATATATGATTCAAATCTGCAAATGAGTGAAGGGTCTACTTCTTTATTTCTGTGTTGTTTTCAGTCGTGGCATATAATAATACTTCAGTAGCCAGATTGAAAACCTCGCCTAGTTTTCTAGCCGGTCCTAAACCCAAGAAAAGAGGGAAGGTCAGATGTGGGGCTAGCCACCCCAACCCGGAAAATCGACCAAACTGATACAGAAACTTCAATGCACAGCAAAAATATTAAAAACAAAATTATTCTTCGCTAGAATTGGAGAGACGATATGATGCGGGCTGGTGAAGGCCTTCGGGAAGCCAGTTAACCCATGTGTCTTCTTTCGATGAAAGCAAAAATAAGCACTGGGAGCATGGAATGTTCGTACAATGTACGAAGCTGGCAAGGCTGTCCAGGTCGCTAAACAAATGAGACGATACGGTATGGAAGTGCCAGGAATCTGTGAGAGCAGATGGAAGGCATGTGCACTATCCAAATTGTCAACTGAAGAGTCGGAAATCTACTCCAGTCTGGCCACCCAGACGACAACCACGAGCACACTAAGGCGATCATGATGTCACAAATATCGGCCAAAGGTCTTATGCAGTGAGAACCAATCTCCTTATGCAGAATAATGACACCAAGATTCAACTCAAAAGGAAGGGGAGTTGCAATTATCCAAGGTTGGTTTAGAGCAAAGTTAGTGGATATTGCTGCGATGGATGTACATTATAAAAAAGTATCCTAACATATGAACACTTTAAAGCCCCAAGAGAACTAGAGAATAGTAATGATATGGTTATTCTCAGACCAGATAAAGGTTCTGGTATAGTCGTTATGGACAAAAGTGAATATGAAAGTAAAGTCTTATGCATCTTCAAAAATGAGAATAAATTTACTATAGACTCTGCCTCAGAAGGTGAGGAGAATTTCAAAAGTAATGTGATCAACAATCTAATGAAACTCTTGAGTATGAATACAATTAGTAAAGAGAAATTCAACTCATTAAAACCCACAGAATCTCAGTTACTACACATTTATGGTCTCGCAAAAACGCATATACATAAAATTCTTCTTCCCTTTAAAATGGCAATGTACAGATCTTCAGCTCACATATAAAACATTGACATTTCTGTCATCTAAATAGAAGTGTTTATTTCAAGTTGTCATAAAATTTTATATGGGAACATGAAAGTAAAAGAAAACGGTGTGACTTGAGTTAGTTCCACTATTATTACTCCTGATATTATACAATGTTCGTTTGAATAATTACTGAATGTGTATTAGCAATATTAGGGTAGAATTGATCTCGAAATAAGAATAAAGAAGAGAAAAGAAATTTCTCCTCGGTTAACAGAATACATTTGAATTTGTATACTTTCACTTTTTTGTTCCTTTACGTTCCCTTTGGAACATAGGGCTTCAAGCTAGAGGCTTGAAGTTTCGGTTGCAGTGGTGTTTATTTTTACGGGATGGGGTTGCTAGCCTCATGACCAACCTTCCCTCTTTACCAGTCTTATTACTGGCTTAGTGAGGTAAAGGAGAGCGTCTGTGGCCGGGGATTGAACCCCGGACCAAATGCGTGGTTGGCGAGCATTCTACCACTGTGCCACCGACGCACTTTCATTTACCTGGCTATTATTCATCTTACGATCTGTATGCTGAAAAGTATAAACTACGAAAAACGACTTTAGTTTTTCGTACACATTCAAAAGAACAAGTAATGACAACCACAAAAGTAATGATGGAGTAGGAAAGGATACTGATGTAACTACTGAATGTTAATCAATAAAAAGAAGTATTTTAAAACAGAAGATAGTCTGGATAGCTAATGAAGAAGAAAAATACAGTTCATACTGGTAACATATATAATATACTTCAGTATCGATCCAACATTTGTATATACTTGATAAAATAAGTGTTAATTTACATACTTCTATACACTTACATTCCATTTAATATGAATGCATCTGCATGGTACAATTGATTACTGACCAATGAAAATGACAAGTCATGATTGTTTATATTCTTGTTTAGCAAACTAATTGAATCTATAAACACAATGGTGACGAAAATATAGCCTTCTAGTATTTGGGTGAATGTTATCGATCAAGTGTGCAAGGCAAGATAATCACTAAACTGAATGACACAACAATGCAGTGAGATTTTATTTAATTTATTTTTTTAGGAGGGGGGGGAGCTGGATGAAAATGTTGAGTGGGAAGAAACATTGAATGCAATCGGCTTCATGTTTACAGGTACTTATCATTTTTAGGAAACTTATGTCCCATATTAGATTTGAACACTGAACATTCGTTGACCATGTCCGAAACTTTATCACTATATTAAAACAGACGAACATATCACTGTACAACATTGAAAAGGAATATATATTATTAAATGCTGACACACTTCAAACACACACTTCCACTGAACAAACATCTGATGGAGAAAAGAGAAAAGGTGAAATAAAGATTGCTAAATATCTTTAAAATGTTGACGATAAGAAGTGAACAGATGTATTATTGGGCGAAACCTCACGGTATGTCACCAAATGTCTCACACCATTGATTTTCAACATGTCCAGGACCTGAACCATGCAACCTACACATCCCAACATATAGGTTTATTCAACAGTCACAAACTTCATGGGATCCATTACACTGACTAAAGCTTTCCCAGCTCGGCCCTACTACAGCTAATACTGTTTTGGTTAGGTATGAGCAACACATACGGTAAGCAACTTAGTTGATGAACATTTGCGAATTCACAATGTATTTGACTTTAACAATAATCTAACGTTACTCTACGCCACACGAGCAATGAAATAAGGTTATCTGTTTAAAAAAAACTCTTTACTACAACTGTAAATTAGGACACCCCGCAGGTTGGTACTTAGTAGACTCATCCTTTAACAAGCAGCTAGATATCACCCTGGTGGTGTCAAAAAAATGACTCAAGATAGTAAATTCTAAGCCAGCCTTCTGTATCCTTTGTTGACAGTTGTCCGACAACTATTAACGACTACTCATCTTTACAATTTGATTATGTGCACGAATATGCATGTATGCTTTACAGATAAGTGCAGAAAAGCTGAAGACCTAAATCTACAGCCTTCTACTATTTTATTGTACCCTAATATTTAACATATACATCAAAATTATAAAATGTTCTGATCATATGAAAGATTTTTTTATTAAATTATGAAAATTGCTACCAACTCGATAAAATATATCTTTCCAAGGTCCAACACTGTTTTATTCATTTGTGTATAAAAAAAGAAAAAACCAGATTCAATGAATTTTTGACGAAATAAACGAAGAATTCTAGGCATATTAGCCTTCTTCTTCGATATTTAATTTGAGTAAACAGATACAAGTACACACGTATACACACACATGCATACATTTCTTTGAGCTAGGAAACCTCGATCAAGCCATTTTGTTTTGCTACCATTATATTCAGATAACCAATGTGATACAAACAACTGAAAACCATTTTTTTGTTATATAAATTCGATGTTTATTAATAAAAAGTAATAAAGAGTAAAGCCATTGAGACGAAAAATCGTTGAGAATGAAATAAATGTAACATGACAATTGGCTCATAAAAATTGGTTTCTGTTAGCTTGATGAAGTAAAAGAAACATTAATTTACAGTAATAGACATTGTAATACGATTATTACGAGATAATTTGACAAGTAGGTGTATAATAATTGACACACTTGGCAAGAGAACCCCAAGTTTGCCACGTAACATTCTAAGAATAAAATATTTTGCGCTGAAATCTTATGAAAGTTTGATTGAATTCAGCTCTCAGTGATGAAAGCATTTCAGCAGTGAATGCAAACTACTGCTTAAGGGATAGTGATACTATCTGAGTGGTCAGACACCGGAACGTAGGACAAAATTCAAACCATTAATCAATTGGTTGAAGGTTGAATACTTCACAGCCTCGAATATGGATTAATTCTTCAGTATATATTTATACTTACTAAATACCAAATATGTCATTAGAAGCTTGAAAATTTATTCATAATACTTCCTTCGTACAGTTGAAATTTTACAGCCATAACCTTTGTTAACTTATTAACTTATTTATAACACTAGTTTTAAAAGGCAAATGTAACAGGAAAGCGTAATATCCAATAACAGTTTATTATGTCTCTATACATCTCTATTTTGAAGTATTGGTTAGTAGAGGTTTTTTGTTTGCTTGGTTGCAGGATTTCATCATGAGCTGACATCAGTAAAGAGGACCATTGGAAAACCTGCAGGGAGTACTGGACAGCTGTTTCGTTTGCTTAGCTTGGGACTCTTCACCAGCACGCACCCACAGACAGAGTCCGAACCCAGGACCTTCTGGTTACAAGGCTAGTGAGCTCGTAGACCATTCACTCACTCACTGCGACCTGATCCCATGGCCAGCCCATAAATTCTAACTTTTGCCAATTCACAACATAATACGACCACTTCGCAATGTCTTATTCGATGAGTAACTGTCCTCACCTTCGACCTGCTGTACCCTACTGGTCACGGCTTCCCACTAGAACCCCAGGTAACTGCCTGAAAAGGTCCAGTCTCTAGTGAGCATCAGATCAATTTTCAAGTATTGGTTTGTAAGGGTTTTAGATTGATTGGTTGGAGGATTTCATCATGAGCTGATTTCGGTTAGAGAACCACAGGGTGCGTCCTGATGAAGAGTCTCAAACTAGGACGAAACAGATGTCGAGTATTCTCAGGTTTTCAAATGGTTCTCTAACTGATGTCAACTCATGAAAAAATCCTCCAACCAAACATCTCTATTCATTTATCACTAGAATTCGCTAGAGATTTTTATCAAGAGAAAGAGCAAGCACTTGTCAACTCTACTTTCTTTCTTTCTTTTAGAATAAATATTATTATAATACCTGTGAAAACTTCAATTAAGCTTGAATATGAAACCTAGACTACTAAGGGAAGATGTGTACACATGTATAATTTGAATGAATTAAGATTAATATCCAATTTGGATATTACAATGAAAGCTGACAACCTCAACTAATAAAAGGTGTAAAGCTTTAGTTATGTAGTAGAAACTTAGTTGCACAGGCCACCACTTAAAGTATCAGCTACCGGGTGATATGGACAAAAGAGTTGAAAAGGAATTTTCAAAAAAATAGAGTAAAAATGAAATTAAAAGTTTTGAAAAAAATTCAAAACTATTACCTTTCTTACTATATATATATATATATATATATATATATATATATATATATATATATATATATATATATATATAAGAATATTGAACAAGTCAGTTCAAATGTAGGTATCAATCCCATTCAAAGTCATTGGAAAACCCAGATATTTCATACATTGGATTTAGCGCCGAAGATTTTATCAAGAACGACAAGGAAAGCCTTGAAATTAATTTATTTAGCTCAGGGAATACAACACCAAAAGCATGTAACTTGGCTACAGATCATTATTTCAGAGGTATTATTGTTGTCTCTGAGATATGAACTTAATTTCACCTTAAACTTAGTCATTATTCAACACCCGTGGTCAGACCATTGAAAACTCAGTAACAGTAAACAGTTGTTTTGTTCTAGTTTGTAACTTTTCATCACTAACCATTCACGAACTCATTAGGAAATATAATCCTTAGATCTCGTAACGAGTACATACATTACTATGGAAATGATTGCGTTGGGATTCACCGGTAGGTTTTTCGTAGCTTTTAAATGTCTTTCTTTGATTGTTTAACGATACAGCTCTTATCAGTAAATATACCTTATAGGTAGTTGATGGAAAATTGTGACTAGTTTGAACGAACAAGTTGATTTTTACACAGTCGCCGATGGTATTCTATGTCAGTATAACTATATACTGACTTAGCTGAATTCCGAAATTGTGAACCGGTAAACTGTGACACAGTGGTTGAATGATTACGCGTTCTTTACAAGATCTGAGTTTTACTTCTCACTGGGTCATCTGTGCGCACTGACAAATAATCTTAGCATAAAGCAAAGCAGCTTTCTGTTTCTTAAATTTTCGCCGTTCAGTGGTTGATACGATTTGTGACAGAAATTATACAACAATTTATGATAAAGAACATAAAATCGTTTGAACTGACAGACTGATCACAAAAATGTAATTTAAGAGGATTACTATACCCATAACTAAATTACTCATAAATTGGTGAATTGCATCTCTAAAGAACAACAGCCTATAAAGACAATTTACGTGAATAGTCATAGTCAGACAAACACATGAGTATGTACTAAAAATGTCCACTTCCAATTCGACGGGCGTTTATTCCGTCAAGTTGATGGTGTCGCAATGGGAAGCCCCTTGGGACCACTTTTCGCTGACTTATTCTTGTCACGCCTAGAAAACGGTACCCTGCAACAACATATACAAGAAACGGATCTATACCTAAGATATGTTGATGACATTTTTATTGTCTGTGGAGGCAGATCAAAAGCCGAAGACATGCTGATAAAATTCAACTCATGCCATCCAAATCTCAATTTCAGAGTAGAACACAAGGAAAATGATACTATCAAATTCCTAGACGTTTTTCTGGCGAAAATGAATGATGGCACAATCGAAAGATCTATATTTAGAAAGTCCTCATGGACAGGACAGTACATGCATTTCAAGAGTTTTGTTCCAATCCAGTACAAAAAGAACTTAGTCAGAACACTGTTCAATAGAGCACGAAAAATTTGTTCTGACAGTACTGTTGAGTATGAAATAAAATCCCTGAAGGATATCTTATCTAAGAATGGATATCCTGAGAAGTTCATTAATAAATACTCTAAAGAAAACACCCGCTGCAAAACAATCCAAACAGTTCCGAAGAAACCTGTCTATATCAACTTGCCGTTCAAAGGAGATGATGTACAGGAAGTAGTCAAACGAAGACTCGACAAAGCCATCAAGAGAACTTATTATGCTGCAAAACTTGTTTTCCTTAACACCACTAAGCGAGTGCTTCAACAATCTGGGAAAGACCAGTCGCCAATCCTCGACACTTCAAACTGCGTATATCAATTTGAGTGTGTTTGTGGAAGCAAATACATAGGTCGTACGGAAAGGAGATTGTCTACTCGCATGATGGAGCATTTGCCAAAATGGTTGAAAACAGCTGAGTTCAAAGTGCCAAAATCCTCAATAACAAAGCATCTTGTGGATTACGGGCATGATATCGACGCAGTCAAGTCATTCACCATTGTCAGCAGACAAAGAAACAAGAAGATGCTTGCAATTGCAGAGGCTTGTGCAATTCGAGTTTACAAACCAGGTCTCTGTGTACAAAAGGAGATGGTCGTGACTCTGAATCTACCATGGTAATACGTTTTACTTATAATTCTACCTCTTATTAGTATTTTATTATTACTATCATTATTCTCATTATTATTATTATTCTTGATTCATTTAAAACTATCCTTTATCAGTAGCATTATCTTAATTCACTTCAACATTATTATTATTATTGTTATTATAACTATTACTATTGACATACCTCTGGTTGCAATTCTTGTTAAATTCTCTAATGTCTAATTGTTTATCTAAGTGTTGTAATTGAAGCGTAATGCAATTTATCTTAATTTTGATCTCCCATACTCTCTCTCCCCTTATCTAATTGAACATGACCTGGAAAAACATTCGCACCTGTCTTTCTGCATGACTAATTCAATGTAGTTTATTTACTTATCAGTCCTATATCTCCCAATGTAACTTCAAAAGTATATATCCGTGTATGTAGAGTATTCAGCTGACGAGTTCTACCGAAATTTGATGAATTCATTAAATCCTGCTTTATTAACCTTTATTGCTTGTTTTAAATTCGTATCGGGAAATAAATGTTTCAAACACATGAGTACTGTTTGATTAAAGAAAAAATTGCCCCCAGGCGAAAACAGTTTCAAACAAAATCTACAAAACTATTTACCTCAAAGTCTCCAGTTACAGGATTCATATCCAGCAAAGAATAATCGGCGTTACGGTCACCATTTGCATCAATACGAACAACACCAGTGACACCTAAGATAACAATGAAGACAAATCAATTAGTCATATAAAAAGTGAGACAAGTTATAAAAATTAGTGAAAACAGCCAGTCTAAACAGGAAATTTCATTTTAACATGCTAGACGATAAGTTCTTTAAAGAAGATGATTTGCAAGAATATTGAACACACTGGAAATCCTACTTCTCTAACATAAGAATTTCGTGAGAACGTTCTGCGAACATTTTGGAAATTTTAAAATACAAAAAGTGTTGCAGTCCTATTGTGAAAACACTAAAGCATACAAGTCAGTACAATACCAGTGACTGGAATCTGCTCATAGCAGTTGGGCAACTAAGTTGACTAAGAGTGAAATTATTTGATTTGTGATATTGAGATGGTCATCTCACTCAATATAATTAGCTGAAGCTATTTTTTCTAGCGATAATAACTCGTGATATTTACGATGAAAATCACAGATGATATGGTTATAAAAGTAGTCAGACAATTATTGAATATAATACATATAACTAACTAAGGCATTCATAGCCAAGCAAATAACTGTACAACAAAACAAAATATGAGTTTTGAGAAGAAAGATGTATTGAAGAAGGTCTTTGAAACATCCTGTCAATACTTAGAAGCTATGTCATCCTTTTACATACGACACAACTTTTACATACAGCAGAGGCAATCGGAATTCATCTAATCAAGCCAAATCTGTGAGTTCAATAGAAACTTGTACAGCCCTTTTCTTCTCCAAGGCTAACTACATAATCTGTATTAAGTTTTTAGAAAGAAAACAATTTCTCTCCTCCCCTTGTAACTATCTTTTGACTTTGTCATTTTTTACAATTCTAGTTAATTCTATTAACTTGTTTTTAGTTTATGTAATAACTTGTTGCCAACGCATAAGAATCAACCTATATTGAATTCCGTAATAAATTTTCACCCCTTTTTTGAAACTTAGATATCTTGTTGTTAATAGCTATTACTTATTTGTTTTGATGACCTTTAACTTCTTGATTTCACCCCCGCCCATACCTAAAACTGTTTAACTAAAGTAACCAACTGATTGGTAAAATTCTGATGTAAAAAAGTGTATACTAGCATTGAGCCGATAATGAGGAATTAATTGAAAAGGAATATATTTCTTCGCTCAATCTGTTGTTTTGTCTAAACATAAACGGGAATTTGGAAATCACTGAAATCATCCTTTTTTCAAAAATAATCAATAAATTTCTTTGACAGACATCAGAGTGACAACACCTCACAGGTAAACAATACAGCTGAGAGGATACACGAACAGTAAACATGTCTATCTGAGCTATTAATCTTCTCCCTGATCTAAATACTACTGAATCTCTCTCTCTTTCATCATGGCATTTGATACTAACTTGGCCAGTAACACATTTATTCGCAATTGCGCATAACATTTTTGTACTACACTGGATTATGAGAGGGGAAAAACTCTCACGAATTTCACAGTTTCTTCAGGTCTAGCTAACATTTATTGTTGATTTTTAAGAAATGTATAAAGCTGGGAACACTGAAGATCTGTGCAAGGTACACAAGTACACAAAAGAGTAAAATTTATCTATCATTAGTTAACTGACTAAAAGCTAAGAATAAAGTGTAAAATTCTGCGATTTGATGCATTGCACACTAGAACCACACACATGACCTTCAGTTTATACCTCATTTTGTCTAATTGGGATTGAAAAGAAGACTAGTAACATACCGAGTGTGTAATTACGTCAATGATTTAAACTTATTTCGAATATCATCAAATAAATAAGTAAGAATTAAAATATCCTTACAATAAATTCAGAAAAAAATAATTAGAGCGAATAATTGTCCTCAATAAATTCTTCTTCAGGCTCTACAATTATAAATCCACTAATGCTGGCATACATTAGTCAGTAAAGACAAATTAGAATTATATCGGAAGGTGTACTGTAGTATATGTACAAAATAGAGTAGTAGTCAATGTGTTTCAGTTACTATGTAAATCCATATAAATTCTATAGTCAAAAATAGCATGAGATAAAATACATCAATGATGTGTTTGTGTACATATATGATCAACAAAATTCCAGGTTTCAAGGTTGAGTGTAGTCAGTGGTATGAAAGGTAAATATGAGTAATACAGAGAAATAAACTGACTAATAGGATGCGCTAGACATCAGTTCAAGAGTGACAAATTATTATTATTATTGTAACCTTTAATTCCTACAGGAACATAGGGCTTCAGCCGTGCGTCTCCATTGCGTTCTGTTCTCTGCTAGAGTCTTCACCTGGCTCCATGTCTGCCCACACGTTTTCATCTCCTCTTCACAAATAGCGATAATAATTTTAAGAAATAATAACTATGGTGCAGTGAAAACAAAAATATTATTAGTGAACGATTATCAGATAGTGAAGAGTTTAATAACGTGATATGAAAAGGATTGTGTAAATACAATAACCAGTTTGAAAAGTATTAGGTAGACCTGGGGTAACAGATAGAATAAGAAGGGTCATGAAATCATAAAAGGTCTGAAATAAAAGTTTCATTTATGAAACAAAGGGAGAAAAGGAGAAAATAAATGAGATAGGGACTTACTGTTACTTACTAATACGAGTTTGACCACGGATTAATATCAGTTAGAGAACCATTGAAAACCCGCACTGGAGTACTGGGCAGCTATTTCATCCTAGTTTGTGAATCATCGGCAGTACGCACCCACTGGGGTTCAAACCCGGGTTAATTACTAATGTTTATCAAGGATTTGTTGGCCTTATTGTAAACCAAGGCTGGATATATGTCTTCTGAATAAAGAGACCAGGTCTTTTTTATTGATTGCTATCACTTTAGCTACTGATAGAAGACCCATTCAAGCTCCTCTGGGAAGATTACTAGAGACATGGCAGATAACTGAAAACGCCTGTTCTGGCTTTATTTGATATCCCTAACAAATGGACGAAGACTGCACTAATCAAACATTTTGTTTCCCATTTATTCAACCTTGAAAACTTTAATTTTTACTGAGTATATATACACAAATGCACATCTGTGAATTATTTCATTTCGTTTTATCTCATGTTATTTTGACTATACATACTTTATATGGATTTAGTAACAATCTAAACTGAGTATTATTGCGCCTTATACTTGTACTACAACACATAATTATGATTTACCTTTACTGACTAATGTATGCCAGCATTGGTGAATTTATAATTGTAGAGCCTGAAGAAAACAATTGTTCGCTCTGAGTGGGCAGATAACTATAAATACGTTAACACAGACGGCCTTTCTATTCTTCAGAAGATACCTATCAACTGATATGATTATGCGTAAGTACAAAACAGGATAACAATAAATCTAATATAAATATCATTTGGTCACTTTGTACATTGCATTTTGCAAAAAGCTATACATAAATAGTTGGTCCTGTTAGTAGCATCTTCCAGACATATGGAAAAAAGTAATACATAAACAATAGTAATTTATTTTAATTTTAAAAAAGAAAAGAATTAAACATACCTTTGAATGATCTATTCCACATTTCGTGGGTAATTAGTGTCCCGTTGGTAATAGTTCCACCTTTGGCTAAAGCATCATTTAAAGCTAAAGCATATAACTTGACAGCATCGTGAAATGTTCCAATAAACGGTGTTATCTTTAAATGTGAAAACAAAAGCATGTAGAATAGTGGATGAAAATGATGTACTGGGATAAGGATTAATAGAAAAAAAAGCAACTTTATACATTATATACATATATATATATATTGCATTCGTAAAAGTGTTTAAAGAAGTAAAGCATGAGACATAGATTAATTCCTATTAGAGAATGTTACAAACAAGTTATTGGCAACTTCAAATGAAAAAGAAAAAATGAATCAAATATGCATGTATACTCATGACACACTTGAGACGTTAAAGTAAAATTTGATGGGGAAGAAGAAAAGAGTTAATACGAGTTCCACTGAATTTCACATTTCACTCATTTGAATTAATATTAAGCTATGTAAAGAAACTGCCTTAAAGTAAGGTAGTTCCGAAAATTTCTGTTTACAGAGCTCTGATTTTTCTGTTTTGATGGCTAACGCTTCAGTGATGATAATAATAATAATGCTAATAATAATAACAGCAACAATAATCAACAGTAATAATAATGGTGTTAAAACGAGTTAAGATAACGCTACTGATGAAAGACAGTTTTAAATCAATCAGAAATAGCAGGAATAAGAGGTGAAATAAAATATTCAAAATAATAACAGTTATTAAGCAAAACAAATTACCATGGTAGATTAGGAGTGACCACCACTTCCTGTTGCACACACAGAAATGGTTTATAAACTCTAATTGCACTAGCCTCCACAAGTGCAAGCATCTTTCCTGTTTCATATGAGAATAAAACTTGTGCACTATAGTAGAGTATAATTCCACTACGGATAAAATTTGTTTTGATAAAGTCTCACAGTGTTAAACAGTAATGTTTACTGATGACGTTTCGAGCACAATTTATTGCTCATAATCATATCAAGGTACTCACACAACTTTCTAACTTCGTTTATATATTTCCATTATTTTCCATCGCTTGATTTGATTGGTAGTAGTATTTTCCATATTTCCGGTATGAGTAATGAGTCATTCCTATTGCATGTGTTGGGTGTAGACTCGATGAACAATGATTCAGTAATCAATCTCTCTCTCCACCCACCTAACTATATTACTTCTTAGAATTTTAACCCTATCCCACCCTATTGTGTGGTTGTTTGTTATTGCGTGAAGTGCAATTGCTGAGCTTTTTTCTAAATTACTTATCTTTTCAGGGTCAATCATTTTTCCTTTAGCTAAATTCTTATGTTCTGATAATCTGACTACCCCTGACCTACTAGTTTGACCTATGTAGACGACCTCACAGTCATTGCAGGGTATTTTGTAAATTATATTATTTTGTTTAATTGGATCAACCGGGTCCTTTAACCTACAGAGCTTGTCTCTGAATGAGTTTGTAGGTTTGAATGCCACTCTAATTCCTGCTTTATTCAGAATCCTACGTAGGGTCTCAGATGTCCCCTCTTTATATGGCATAACAGTAGATGACTTATATTCTCTCTTATTTATGTTATCATTACAAGTTTCACAATTATTTTTATTTGGCTTTTGGCTTTTTCTGATCTTTCTAATGAATTTTATAGGATAGTCATTTGAAACCAATGCTTTTTCTATCTGTTTTATTTCATCATTTAGGTCTTTTCTTGTACTACTTTGTGCTACTGCTCGGTTTGTTAGACACTTAACTAAGCCTGCCTTAACAGTTAACGGATAAGACCAATTAAAGTCTAAATCATGGAAAATTCCCATTGTAACATACAGAAAATCAAAACAAATGATTCAGCGAAGAGACTCTTTTCAACGAATTTATCATCAAGCTGTACAATCGTATATATATATGGTTTTTAAGAAGTCATATCCGGTGAGGGAATTGAAACATAGGTGTGAATGCATAAAATAATAATAATAATATGAAATGCAATTAAAACTAAAATGTTTGTGATTATAATCGTAGTTAAATGTCAAGTGGCAAAGCAAATTAATGTCATATATAGAATAATTCATAGGATGGATAGAACTTGAAAAAGGTGTGCAATTATAAGATTAGTAGACAAATCGGAAAAATAAAAACGTTACGTAATATTGTGTGAAATTTAATAGCATAGAATTTAATGTTGCATAAAGGAATTGATTTAGAATGACGAGTGGAACAAGTGAAATAATACCGGGGACAATTAAAAGTGAGAGTAGTAATAGTAACAATTGACTTAATAAGGAAGAGTATACAAGTTGAATAGACAAAAATGAAAAAATGAAAAATTGGTAGAGCTAAAATATGATTGGGGATTGCCATAATTTAGCATAGAGGGGGTTAAGACCATGAAAGTTGGAGGGGTTGAACGAACTTTTTCTGTACACAGAGATCTGGCTTTTCTGTTTCGATAGCTAAAGATGGCTTCAGCAATACAGATGAGTCGGGTACGTAGGGATTTGGGTAAATTACTCTTTGCCTTGTAGATGACTTTGAAGGCGGAGGCTATAGAGATAGGATGATCATTATCGACCAGATGTTCAATGATCGCGCTTCTTATTGCTCCACTTCCACCTTTTCGTAACCATGCAGGATAGAGTTCTTTTCTAGTCGACCATTATTGTTCAATAACCTGAAGGACAAGATCCCGCTGTTGACCAACTCTATGTGTGTTTATCAATTCACCTGCTCGTGTGGAGTTAGGTATATCGGTCGTTCGACACGAGTTTTGTCCAAGAGGGTGCAAGAACATATATCTGCTCTGTAGGTTAAAGGACCCTGTTGATCCAATTAGACAAAATAATATCATTTACAAAATACCCTGCAATGACTGTGAGGTCGTCTACATAGGTCAAACTAGTAAGTCGGTGGTAGTCAGATTGTTGGAACGTAAGAATTTAGTGGCTAAGGTAAGAATAGTTGACCCAGAGAAGATAAGTAATTTAGAAAAAGGCTCAGCAATTGCACTGCATGCATTAACACACAACCACACAATAGGGTGAGAGAGGGTTAAAATTCTAAGAAGTAATATAGTTAGGTGGGTGGAGAGAGAGATTGATTACTGAATCATTGTTCATCGAGTCTACACCCAACACATGCAATAGGAATGACTCATTACTCATACCGGAAATATGGAAAATACTACTACCAATCAAATCAAGCGATGGAAAATAATGGAAATATATAAACGAAGTTAGAAAGTTGTGTGAGTACCTTGATATGATTATGAGCAATAAATTGTGCTCGAAACGTCATCAGTAAACATTACTGTTTAACACTGTGAGACTTTATCAAAACGAATCTGTCCTGTTTGTTTGTCTGATAACAACAGTGGGTGACAAATAAACAGTGCAAATGAACATGAAATAAAGACTCTGAAGGAAATTTTAGATATAAGAATCATTCGAAAGCATTTCAAGAGGGAAAGGACTACCATAAGGACAGCTAATTCGTCGGAGTACCTCAAGAAGATAGCTTTGGTACGGAAAGGTAAGTTGTACAAAAAGGAAGAGAACAGTTACTGAAGTACAGCACCGAGGATCACACTGTTATCAGTAAGAAATACAATGTGCTGCTTTCTTGCAGAAAAATACGAATATAATCCAGCTTATGATCGAGAGTCAAGGAGGTGCTATATCAAGCTTATTTAACAGAAGTAGTCTAGGCACAGAGCCGAAAAGCACAATGAAATCTAAGAAAAAATATTATGGTGAAAGGTAGTGGGGTAGCATGCAAAGTAATTCTGATGCATTTATAAGCAAATCGTGTAGGATTACTGAGAACCCTCAATGAGAGTTTCAGAGCAAGTAAAAGCAATTTTCCCACTGTTCTCAAAAACAACGTGATAGCAGTAGGTTCAGATTTCTAACTCGATTCAGAAGGTGATGATTTAAATTCAACATCTTCCCATAAATGCTGTATTTTTTACATTAATGCCTTAAGATATATATATATATATGTATATATGCTCATTTTGTTAAAAATGTGATACAATACCTAGGCTTACGGATGGATTCAGTAGTCTCATACATTCCAAAGCAAAATGTCTATTCAAACCAACAAAATAAATAATCATTCATCTGATTACAGAAATCGCATAAAGTATAAAACAGTTACATGTCGACACAAATTGACACATCAAGAAGTTCCTTAAACAATTTCTACATATTGAGAGTATTTTTCTTAACGGGAATTTTTATTTTTATACTGTTCAGATGTTGTATTGTGAACTGTATCCAGTTGTTAAATTTTCTGGCATCAGAATTAACATTCACCTTATTTAATTTGCCTTTTTTTTATTTCGCAGTTTTTTATTTGTGGAAATAAGATTTTATTACAACTCGAGAAAGTGTTAAACTAGGACAGCAAATATCCAAATTGAACTTGAGATGGTAGGTGGTAAGTACGAGCGATTGTAATAACCAACACATTTCAGAGACAAATATATTTTATTCTTTTTCTCTTAAAATACGTCCAAAATACTGTATATTTTCCTATGAACAGAATCTACGCTGAAATTTCTTAGAGATAAGCCAAATTTCTTTTTTTGAAATTTGCCAAATATGCACGTAAAATGCTGTAGGCAGAACTTAGCAGAGGAGATTCTCTACAATTTACATGCGTGCTAGAGTCATTAATGAGTAACAAATCGAGTAATTTGAACAGAGATATTGTATACGTCGACACGATTCTCATGATAAAATTTGTAGAGATGACGAAGTAAAGTTACGAGATTATAGTCAAAATGTTATCTAGGATATTAGTAGCAAATCAGGTTGGTTCATCAGCAAAAACAGACAAATCAGTGAAACGAAAACCAGACGCTACATAATAGTTTGTTATGCAGAGACTTATTTCTTTGCTCAAATGTTGTGTGAAACTCAATAATGATGCAAATATTATTGTAGTTGAAAAAGCTAAAACACAGTTGCAAGTATATCACTCGATGTTAGTAAAAGTATTTACCTTTAACCACGTTTCTACTTTGAACCACATGAATACTGCTGAAATACCCTGAATCCATTTGGTAAAGTGGGACTACTATTATAGTGAGTATAATGTTGAGTTTCTTATAAGAAGAATTAGGATAAATATTAGAAGATAATAATGACCGAAAGTAGTTACCTTTTTTCAACAAAGACTTGTAGTTCATGTCATCTATTTCTCTCACCACACAGTCATTTCATGTACAGCTGTACACTTAAGATTTCACTGTTCCCCTCCAATGTGATATTTTCTCTTAATTGCATTGAGAATAGGAATAGTGGTAAATTAAAAAGATTTTTAAAAATTCTTGTGGATAAATAATACGATTTAATGATAGATCTGATTGATTAGAAAAACGCAGAAAATAAAGTTTAGTTTGAAGTAATATGCATTTAAGGCTTCGTGCATACTACCTCTGGAGAATCTATCAGTCATTTTCAAATCAAAATGAAAATCATTGCAGTACCGAGGCGAAAAAAATATCTATGCACACTAATTGCGACTAATAAGATCAATGTAAGCAAGTAGAACCAGAAGCGCCACAAATCAATCATAAGAATTAACACTTCTTACACAAGAGATGGCTCAGTAGTATAGCCGAAAATACTTTAATGTTTGGAAGTGTCAGGTGCTGATTAAAAATATTAAAATATTAGCATAGATTTTATCACTCACTGTTGCGCGGAAATATTCAACTGATGAGTCTAGAAGCGAAGAGAACAACTTCCCTTTGGATTTGAATGAATGCATCAGTAACTTTCAGACTGATATTAGTTGATGACGAAGTCTATCTTGTAGTTACTCAAATATCAATTAGTGTCATAATCAAAATACAATTAGGTTAACACGTTTATACAATGATACTCTGATTAATCAGTAGTGGAGACTGCTTCAGTAACAATTAACAATACTAGATACCTTATGAAACACATAAAGTGCATTGCATTTTATTATTTTTTTAAATTATCACAACACTGCCTAGATTTTGTACTTATTGAAACTTATTAGCAAGGAGTACATGAGAAGTTGAAGTAATCAGGATTCATTCACTGATTACAACTTCCATCGCTCAAGTAATCTGAAAACTGAAGCCTTAAAAATTTGCAGTCTGTTTGAAGCGAAACACCCGCTTATATTCAAAAGATAAAACTCGATTAAACGACTATTACATCCAATATACAGAACAACTAGTCAGTTTCGTCAACAAAATAGATTATAATTATGCATCTCAGATAACTCTAATTGAATTAAATGGGCAGATAATGAAATAGAATAAAACACTTTAACACTGAACACGTCTACTTATAAGTATAGATATGTTTGAATTCAATTTCATATGTAATCATGATTACTATTCATAAAATAAGACATCGCAAAGTACTTTTATAATGTCTTTACCTGCAGTTAGCATAAATAAACCAGTGATGTAAAGCACAAACACATACTAACGACTTAAATATGATACAATATATAACCACTATACACGCAAACACTAAGATTTACTTCATCGTTTGCCCGACTATAAAGCAAAATAATATGATTACATATAACCATCATTCAGAACTTATTATATACACCTAGTCTTTTCTAAAATACCACATCTATCTTTCAAAAAGTGCTATTTGTACTTCCCCCACCGCCACACCTGTGGCCTTGGAGTCCTAGTGGCTGTTGACTGGTCTGTCTTATCAATGTAGCTGGTGTCTCTCAAGGCCATTTAAAGCATATATGTTTATATACCCAAATGGCGTTATCTCTTTTCTCTGTTGATTCGAGATAGTAAAAAATGTCTATATCAACGGTCTGTCTTCTTGTCTTCTTGAGTAGTGGTATCGTATCGTGTTGTTGTTGCTACTATTAATTAGAACAGTAGTCTCGCAAATTGACTAGGTAGTAAGTTTGTTAGCACAAACTACAAAGTGTCTTAACGGTCATAACAGAGCCGAGAATTAGTGATACGTTGATGTATACCATTTATACATTAGAACAATACCAACAATACCATACCCAAAATTTATATAGGTATTGCTGGATTTTCACTGATTGATAAACATGTTTTATTTACTTTGAAAACAAAGAAAGAAAGAAACGTAAAAAGAGTGAAAACTTCAAAAGTAGTTAGCTCTTTTCCTAAATAACAGTTGTTTGTTGTTTTTTTAACTTTCACTAAAACGTGTGATATAGCGCTTCAATGTTAGATAAAGCGGAGAAACGAATGATTAACCTACTTATGTATAGAAAGAATAATAATTATAAATAATGTATGGTCGGTCACAAGAGCTCTTATCTCAAATAAATTTCAAAATGAAAGTAAGAAAAGCTGACCACAAATTAAACAAACATGAAAACAAACTAAAAATGCACCGAATACTAAGAACTTTTCTAGGCTATCAAGAATGCCAGTATAACACAAATACCACTGAAAAGTTACAAGTTAAAAGTTGTGGTGTACCTCAATTTCACAGAGGTTAATTTGGTACACGGTGACTACTGACAAATTCCAGGACACGAGTGATTTGTTCCAATTGGGGCTCGTCAGCTAAGTAAGTATTCATGTATTTCAGCAGTGGATGGCGTCTTCGGTTCAATAGAACCAATCAACACGAAATTAAAAGTAATTGAAGTAATCAAAAAAGCTTACTGATAACTGATAATAAAGGAATATGATGACAAACACGAAGAACAAGTAAATTGGCAATTTACATACACACTCACATACACACAAACAACGCAGCAAAACTACTATCTATTCATATGATGACAGTTATCGATAAGATGAATACAATCTAATGCGTAAAATAAATCATCAAGCTTTTCACACTATTTCCCTATACATATTAATCTGTATAAAAACTAATAGGAACAACGGAAAAACTAAATTCTCGATCAATCCAGATGACCAGAGATCTTTAAAAGATATCAAGTGACAAATTGACTACGGACAAATAAACAAAATAGTTTAATGAACCAGAAGCAGAGAAAGATGATGGAATAACATTGGATAGTTAAATTATATAATGGGAAAGGTTTCACAGATTTAGAGCAGAAGAAAGTGCGAAGAAATCCACGTCCGAATATCAGCCAACTCAGCTAAAATCTATAATTAGGATTATTTCTAGTTACAGTTTATATAAATGTATATATATTCCAGTCAAAACAATTTTCAGTCACTTGCAAGCACACGGTTTAGACCAACACAATCGACTATATGACAAATTATGAGTGAACTTAATTTCTTTATCAAGAAGCGTAATCATGAAAATACAACATACAAGTCAGATTGACAGAGAAGAAAACAAACAGACACATGTGTGAAACTTGGACACTGTGGTAGTATGTAATTTGTTATTAATTCCTATATTGGACATATCACACAGAATAACAGCAGCACTTACTGGAAGATGTTTTGATTACATTTTAAGGTTTATGATCATATCAAGTTATCTATTAATTATAAAAGCAGGGCCAGACGGAATTCCCCCACCCCGAAGCACTGAAAACGGACCCAGAGACTGCGGCAGATGTGTTCACGCCACTATTGCAGAACGTTTGAAAGGAAGGAAATGCGCCTATCGATTGGAAGAAAGCCGAACTTATCAGGCTACCAAAGAAGGGCAAATTAAGCCTCTGCCTGGCGTCGAATCATGCTCTTGTCCACGCCAATTAAAATACCATTTTGCATCATCCTGGAAAGAATAAAGGATGCACTGGATGCAGAACTCCGCCACCCACCGGAAAAAGCTGGATTCAGGAAAGGCGAATCATGTGCTGATCAAATTACAACTCTACACATCGTCACAACAGAACAAAGCATAGAATGGCACTCAAATCTTTACTTAAACTTCATCGACTTCGTAAAGGCCTTCACCAGACAGCATTGACCGAGGATTGTGGTGAGAGCTGTCTACTAGCCAAATCGGTAGACAGTAATTTACGTCAATATTTATGTTCCCAAGATTTGTCGTGAGAAAATGTGAACAAAGATTGATTCAAAACCGACCACAGCAGACTTTGCGTAGGCGGATGCAGTTAACATATAGAGGATTTGACATTCAAGAAACAGTCACAAATATAAGTATTAAACTTGGGCACTGTGGTAGAGTATAATTCCATAATGGATAGGAATTTATTTTGATAAATCACACAGTGTAGTACAGTTATATTAACTGATGACGTTTCGAGCACAAACTATTGCTCATAATCATATCAAGTTACTCACACAACTTCTTTCCTTCATTTATATACATGTGTGGAATCGACTAGATATTGGAATAAAATTCAATATGAGATAATGTACATTCAGAAATAATAGTACGAGTGTTATTAATCCATTGCAATTAGATGGGAATTACGACGAGTGTTTTTATAGTCATAATAAGTTGATTGTTAGAATGTGTTGATGTGTTTGAATGAAATAGAATTTTAAGATTATTTATTATCCTTTGATTACTGTAATACATGTTATTAATCCATTGAATTAGATGGGAATTACGACGAGTGTTTTTATAGTCATAATAAGTTGATTGTTAGAATGTTATGATGTGCTTGAATGGAAATAGAATTTTAAGACTATTTATCTTCTTCTGATTTGACTGGCGGTAATAATATCTTCCATATTTCTGGTATTTGCATTGAGTCACTTCTGTTGCATGTGTTGGGTGTAGACTCGATGAATAAGGATTCCGTAATCAACCTCTCTTTCCACCTACCTATATTACTTTTTAGAATTTTAACCCTATCCCACCCTATTGTGTGGTTGTTTGTTATTGCGTGAAGTGCAATAGCTGAGCTTTTTTCTAAATTACTTATCTTTTCAGGGTCAATCATTTTCCCTTTAGCTAAATTCTTATGTTCTGATAATCTGACTATCCCTGACCTACTAGTTTGACCTATGTAGTTGACTTCACAGTCATTGCAAGGTATTTTATAAATTATATTATTTTGTTTAATGGGGTCCAACGGGTCCTTTAACCTACAAAGTTTGTCTCTGAGTGAGTTTGTTGGTTTGAATGCCACTCTAATTCCTGCTTTATTGAGAATCCTACGTATGGCCTCAGATGTCCCCTCCTTATATGGTATAACAGTAGAAGACTTATATTCTCTCTTATTTATGTTATTACTACTAGTTACACAATTATTTTTATTTTGTTTTTGGCGTTTACTGATCTTCTTGATGAATTTTATAGGATAGTTATTCAACACCAACGCTTCTTCTATCTGTTTTATTTCGTCATTTAGGTCCTTTTTTGTGCTACTTAGTGCTATGGCTCGGTTTGTCAAACACTTAACCAAGCCTGCCTTAACAGTTAACGGATGAGATGAATTAAAGTCTAAATATCTATTAGAATGCGTTGGTTTTCTATAAACACTAGTGTGTAGTTCGCCTTCTTCTATTCGTTTTATCTTACAATCTAACATGGTTAATTCTCCTTGTTCATTTTCTGATTCAAATGTGAATTTTATTCCTTCTACTTGTGAGTTTATATGTGTTAAGAAGCAATGGATTGCAATGGATTAATAACACTCGTACTATTATTTCTGAATGTACATTATCTCATATTGAATTTTATTCCAATATCTAGTCGATTCCACACATGTATATAAATGAAGGAAAGAAGTTGTGTGAGTAACTTGATATGATTATGAGCAATAGTTTGTGCTCGAAACGTCATCAGTTAATATAACTGTACTACACTGTGTGATTTATCAAAATAAATTCTTATCCATTATGGAACAGTCACAAATAGATGAAAGATTAACTTTACGTGAGAAACAACCAATCGGAAGACTGTGTTTGTTTGTTTACGTATCCATAGTAATGTACATGAAAACATATATAAATATGCGTTGATTTCCTTAATAAATGATCTGTTGCCTGACTCTTGCCTTCTGTCGTTACAGGATTAATTTGGAAACTGCTTCAACACCATGGAGTACCTCAAGTCTTTATTAACCTCAATCAACAGCTGGATGTATAACAATGCCACGTGTGAGGTGATCCACACCGGGAAACTCAGCGAGGCGTTCGAAGTGCATACAGGAGTAAGATAAGCGAGCTGCCTATTATCATCGATGATATTCTCAATTGTGGTAAACTGGATTGTGCGTCAGACTGCAAGGAGCAATGAGACAGGAGTACGCTGGACCACCGATGAGAAAACTCTAGAAGATCTGGATTTCGCAGATGATATGTGTCTAGTGTCACATAAACTCGAAGACTTGCAGGCGAAAACCAACAATTTGGAAGAAGAAGCAGCGAAGATAAGATTTCAAGTGAATCCAAGGGAATAATAATATCAATAGACACATTTCAGCTTTTTACTACATCAGCATTTCCAACAGGCTACTGCAGACTTTTACTAACAGCTGCCTTGGCTGGCTGCATATTGAAGATGAAACGGCCAGAAAGAATTAGCAGCAATGAACTCTGGGAACGAACTAATCAGGAACCTATTGCTCAACGAAGATGATGAAGGAAATAGAGATGTATTGGTCACACAATAGGGAGACCATCGAATGACATCGCACGCCAGGCCAGTGTTCGAATGGAAAGCGAATGGGAATTGACGAGTTGGGCTTGCGTCCAAGGATGAAATGGAGGAGATAGTGCAAGTTGGATATGAAAGTATGGGTGATCGTTAGGCCACGCAAAGTGGAGATGTACTGATGAAGCCTTATGTTCCACTAGGAACACAAGCCAACAATAATAATAAATAATAATAGGTAGGCTAACCTTTTTCACTTCTACTTCAAATTCAAAAAATTAATTTAAATATTAAGCATTGTGAAATAAAAACAACTTACTTCAGAGTCTCGGTAACTGAAATCATAATCACGCAGAGCTCTTGCTCTTACTTCTTCAGTGAATGTGCGATATTCTGGACTGTCAGGCTTTAAAAGTGTAAGAGTCATTAGAGCCCGATAAGCTTCACGTGCTCTTTCATTTTCTTCTGCACTAGATGTTTCTCTATACCATGGCCTTTTCAATTTCTTTTGGCTAAGATGAACAAAGACAAAAATGAAAGTAGAAGACAATCAAGTACTTTTATTAAACAAAGCAATTTAATGTAGAATATACTGAACTAGTTTAAAAGAAATTATCATATATATATATATATTATATATATATATATATATATATATATATATATATATATATATATATATATTAAAGCCACATAAATAAGATACTGAGATATATGAATAATAGTAAAAATGTCCACTAAAAATGAGTAATTAACTGCATTTTGAAACAGTTTTCATACTGAGAAAATATTGATCGATAAGATATTATCCCTTGACCACTGAAACTTGCATTTCATCTCCCGTGTTAAGTAGTATAATATGGTGAATAATATTGACGTTAGGCACAATGTTAGGTAAGAACGGGAAGTTAATCAATTAAGTTATGAATCTGCATCGATTGAGACGGCAAGGACACGTGTTACGCATGCTGACTTCATCGACAAACTGACATATGATTAGAGTGAAAAAGAGTAAGGGGTCATAAAACCAAACTTGGAATCAATCCATGAAGTCTTTGACTGTACATCAAGTTTTCAAACTATTCAAAAACGTTTGAATGATTTTTTCGGAATTCCATTTCGTTTACAATACTCTGGCAGCCGTAATAATGTGACGCGAAAGACAAGAGCATTCGGTAACGGAATTATTTACTGGCAACTAGATACACAAATGTACTCAAAGAGAGTCTAATAATAACTTTACTCTGAAAAATGCGTTTACACACAATATAGAATTTTCAGTGAGTTTCATTGCAAGGTGTTTACCCCTGCATGGAATCTTTAAACAATATAATAATCGATGATATATCGTCTGAAGAAATATTGTTCCATCCGAACTATGCTCTGATGCTACTCCACATTGTTCTTACCCCCTTTTTCTTCAAGAATCTCCTAGCGGTAGGTAGAAACTTATTTGAAATTGTGCACGAGTACGGATTGTGTCTCATTGTGGTAACTAGAAGATTAAGACAATTTGAAATGGAGTAAAAGTGATGTATTTTGATGGATGCAAAAACTAGAGAGCCCAGTGATTTAAGCGAGCCGCCAACTGATGGATTATACACATATTTATATATACATATGTTAGAATCACAATTTGCATATATCTTTGGTGTTGTGCTGTTTTGTCTTCCGCATTGTGCTTTTTCGTCTTCCTTTCATGTTTTCTATGTTGTTTCACCAGCACTGTTCATTAAATCCGTCTTTCCGTTATTCGATATTTTTGAAGTTGATATACATATTTATATCTGCGCTTATATACTACTTATAAATCTTATCAGTTGCATACGTCACAATACCACCTGTCGTAAGATTATGATGACACATTCATGTGAATTATTTGTTCGACTGAAGATTATATTACATGCTATTCGATTTTCACTCAACTTATCATAAGCACAATGATTTATTGACAGACAGTCAGCATACTAAAATAGTAAGTGACTGCAATTCCCAGTGAGTGATATTGTCCCAGCTGGGATTCGAACCCAATGACCTCTTGTGCAACGAGTATCAGTTATTATTTTGCTTAAGTCAATTTTACTTCTCTTACCTATATGTCAACAGAGGTTGAATACTTCAGTGGAATCAATCAATGGAAAAAACAAAACCGACTTTAAAAAGGCATCTTTTCCCTATATCAAATATGCAAACGTGAACTTATTATGTGAATGAATTACCAAAGTTTCTCTTTGGGTAACTATGATAGCCATTACAGTAACCTTTTATTTAGACCTCTCGAAAAGTGTATTTTAAACATTTGAACAATTGCATGGAGGATTTCATCATGAGCTGACATCAGTTAGAGATTCACTGGAAAACCTGGGAGTACTGGACAGCTGTTTCATCCTAGTTTGGGACTCTTCAGCAGTACGCGTCCACCGGGATTCGAACCCAGGACCTTCTGGTTACAAGGCGAGCTCGTAGACCATTGAGCCACTGGTCTAGGAGCTCGCCTTGTAACCAGAAGGTCCTGGGTTCGAATCCCGGTGGACGCGTACTGCTGAAGAGTCCCAAACTAGGATGAAACAGCTGTCCAGTACTCCCAGGTTTTCCAGTGAATCTCTAACTGATGTCAGCTCATGATGAAATCCTCCATGCAATTAAACAAAAATCCCTAACAAACCCATATTTGAACAATTGTCAAATGTAATCTAGTATACTTTAAATTACCTTGTAATTAATAAGAATAAATAAATTAAATATACAAATATTGAGTGAATAAAAAGAAAAAAGAAAAAACAATTCAATTGTTTTTCCACTTGTTTGTTCATTATATATTGTCAGTAAAATGTAAACAATACAATTTGATAAGTTTCATAATTTATTATACGCCATTATATTGCAAGACTTATCTTGCTTGGATCGGTTAGACGCCAAAATAAGAATATGAATCTATTCTGTGTATTTTGATATACACTGGGATATTTTTATTTTAAAAAAAAGAACATTGGTGTTAATGTATAATTAGAAGAGTAAATAAAGAGGAAACCAGTTCACATTCAAGAGATTTTTCTACTTCTTTCTAATGCATTCAACTTTACTACTGAAAAATAACCGTTTCATTTTATAACCGATATCCAGCTGTAATAAACATGCATAATCGATTTCTTATTGAACCTTTCTGGCTGATGTCATACTATCATTATTCCTCATAAGTGACTACAATTTACTAAGAGTCCAGAGTTGGAACACTTAAAGAAACCTTCAGACAACGCATGGTGAGTACATTTTTTAGTTACAAAATGCCTTTATATTAAAAGAATAGTAGGCGTGAATACTTTGCTTCTTTGAAAGTTTTGCTCAGCACTAAAAAGTAATCTTTATGTATAATCTTAAGTTGTTAGTCTAAATGCTCACCGAAAACATTAAAATATTTAGAAATTAAGAAATTCAATCACAGTTTAATAACTTCAGTGAATCACTTGAACATTCAACGTTTACTCCATCAATAATAATAATAATAATAATAATAATAATAATAACAGCAGCAAAACTATTCGAAATGGGAAAAAAACTAAGAGATATTATTCATGCTGAATAGTATAAATCAATTGAACTTGAAAGAGAAAAGTGAATATGAAAAATCAATAATATTTCAATAAATGAATTTAACAAATTTTAATATCCAGTTAATTGTTGGGAAATACAAACTATTTCTTTTAAAAAGTAGAATTACATAAAAACTAAGTATACGTCGAAATCTCAAGTCTCATTAAAGGATTCAATTTAAGAAAAGCAAAATTTAAATCAGCTAGTCATAAGAAGAAGTTAAACAACACAGAGGACATTGTAATTTAAATATTCTCGATAAAGAGCTCAACCACAAGATTAAGAAGAATTATTCGTCAAGTTACCATTCAATTGAATGGATAAGCACTTAATTTCTCAATAGAGCATTATTTAGTATCTTCTAGATGATGTCAATTTGGTAATGATATCTGTTTTCCAATGAACTAAACTCTAACACATTAAACATACAAACAAAACTTTCTCTAAATGAAACATGGAAGCAATATGGATTCACTTAAATTTTTATGTACCTATAGCTTTATTTAAATTCAAACTAATCTTTTTAATTTAGTTTATTTAAAATTTCCTGTACAGGAAGTTCAAAGAAATTTTATTCAATAACAACTGATATCCAAAAAATTGGCTAGGGGATAGAAGTGTGGCATTTGAAACAATGCCAGGTTATTTTGTGTCTCACTGAGAGCATAACCACTTAGTGCAATGTAGATATATCCAACTCACTTGATCAAAATAAATGGTAACGTGCCTCCTGATTTCTACTGTTAGTCACCATCATCACCGAAATATAATCGTATTACTATTCACCTGCATATAAACACTATTCAAAAATATACGTGTCTTCATTAGAAAAATATTACTCTGTATGCATACTTATCAATACACAGACAAATCATCACCTGTTCATAATTATTTTATTATTACTCAAGATATAAAAAAAGAAAGCTAAAATTGCGGTATCTCACACATTCGCATCTAATTTAATCACAAAATATAACAGGATAAATTTAAACAGTTATTGAGGTACTCTCTGAAGGAAAAATATCTATAAAAAATTTAATTGGTACAGATAATTTAAAAGTTATCATATACATGTCATCATGATAAATAACACATAAATGACAAACTGATAAATTAGAATATTCAACACTACACACTAATCATACATATATATAAGGCGCACGCTGAACACACTACTATAATGAAAGTATGTGAGTTTTCCAGAGAAGCTGACATCTCATTCTTAAAGCTTAGAGCACATTTATTTAAGAATTTTTTTTAAAATAGCATTTTCCACCCGAAAAGAAGTAGTTGAGAGTGATATCATCAAGATATTACTTAGATTGCTCACTATCCTTCTTACGTACATATTAATATCGAAAGAAGAAAAACTTATGACTCATGCTGTTGTGAGTTTACTTTGACGCGCACACACATAAACACACACAAACCTATGTAGTATCATTCTAACTACAAGAAATTACAGTATTATGTGAACTATAACAGAATAACGAAAGGAAGTGTGAATATAGAAAAAAAAAGTAAGTTATTTCTAGGGCAGGAAATCAATTACAGGAACTGTTTTAACTTAAAAGTAGCTATAATAAATAGTCTAGGGTAACAAAAAGTCACTGAAGAATCTCTTATACTCTGTAGGTTAATGATTTTATTATTATAATAACGACAAAATGGCTGGAATAATAAAACCATTTGGAATACATGCAATACACAAACCAATAAATCACTTCATTCAGTACTATGCAGATCAAAAGATCCAACAACAAAGAAGAAAAGATCAACACCCTCTACAAAATAAATTTAAAACAAGCAGAGGTTAAGACAGCAGGATTTAATGGATTCATCAAATTTCGATAGAACTCTTCATCTGAATACTCTAAATACAAGTACACATATATTTACTATTAGAAATACATAGGGAGACTCATAAGCAAATAAACTACATTGAATTAAGCGAAATAAATTGTCTGAATTATGATAAGCACTATAATGGTCAAAGTTGGCATCCCCTTCAACTCCGTATATACAAACTGATATAAGGATAGAACTTGGGAACTGTAATTGAGTATAAATCAATTATGGATAAGATTTATTTCGATAAAGCCTCGTAGTTTTTTATAGTAATATTTACTGATAACGTTTCGAGCACAATTTATTGCTCCTAATCATACCAAGAATATAATCTAGCTGTGAAAAGACACAACATGTATTCCTAAATATCGATGCACATAGATAACCATGGACATCAATATTGACTGGGAAGATGGTTCTCTAACTGGCATTAATCCGCGATCAAACTTAAACAAATCAAATACTTATGAACAAACTCTTGAAAATTAATCTTATGCTCACTAATGACTGACTACAAAACGACGTTGCTTAGAATTCTAGTGAAAGTTTGTGACCAGTAGCGTCCATCAGGTTGGTTGTGAGGACAAATACCCACCGATGACATTGGTTGGCGGTCGTGTTGAAATCGCAAGTCGAAGGAAGTAAGAATTCACAGGTCATTGAATTCGAGCCCAAGTGGCTGAATGGTCAAGGAGCTTGGCCTCGTAACCTGAGGTCCCAGGTAAGGTTGTGAGTGTGCACTGGTGAAGAACGCCAAACCAAGACGAAACATCTGTCCAGTACTACCTAGTTTTCAATGGTGCTCTAACTGACATCAATCCGTGATCAGACTTGGAGGTGTAGAAAGTTTAGACAGTACAAACGCCAAAAATGCCAGGGAATTCCTAGAAACTAGAATCAGAGATTAACAAACACATTACTATAGACTATAATTAAATCATCCAGCTCAGAGAACGCAATGTTCAAAGAGTCTTCAGCTTATTACCGTAGGTTCATATCAAGATATTTAGCAAGACAAATCGACCTTACACTACAGACTAAACGACGTAAAGAATAAGAAATCTTTGAGGAATTTTAATATACCCAGACGAATAACAATAAAGCATTTCCGGATTCAATCCGTTGAGTGGTTGACAAGGCTTAACCTAAGATCGAGTAGCTATTCATTTCCCTAAAGCTTTCATAATCTTCTCATTGAAGTTGACCTTGGAAAAACAAGTAAACCTCAAAGGTATTTCGCAAGTATAAGCACAAATTATTATTCTACTAGTAGATTAAAAGTAAAACACAGATATATCCATAACACTAAACATAACAAACAAAACAATTCTGTAATATGTGGATGTTTTTATAAATGAGTCGAGTGATTTTACCGACATACCAGAATATTACGCTATCCAGTGTACTGGTAATAATAATAATTTTTTTTCAAAAACAGGGGTGATAGCTACCTTAATATAAAATATGACAGTATTTTATGAAGTTTCCGACAGTTAACACAATGTATATGCTTTCTAAATAATTTATTTCGGTTAATTTTTATATCTCCCATTGACTGATGTATATTTGACCGAAATGTTTGGTCTCTGTTGACGTAGAAGTTTCTAGTAAGGACACTTCAACGATATCTGAGGACTGGCATGATGTTATTTGGTGAATGGTAACTTACAAGGGAATCTAGAATTCATATTTCATCCTACTTGGAGACTTGCCAACTGGATTTACCTGCAAACGACAGGATGTGGAGCAGTCCTTACAGAGAATTGAACCCAGCACCCATCGGTTCGACCGCCAAGGAGTTGTACACTAGACCAAATGGGCCGCAAGAGCTGCCTCTTGTGGTCAAATAGAACGAAATGTGCATCCTGGATTCCACTGCTAGTGTCCATCCATCAATCAACTTTGTAAATAACATTTAAATAGTATCTGAAAAAATCAAACATTTTATCATATTACATGCATTTTCCTTTAACCAGTCTTAAAGGACTTCTTTCTCACATCTTTCATTCATTTCATTTCCTTTTTAAAACGAATCAGTTTCCCACTTGATGAGACTATCACAAATTACTTCTGTTATGTGTACTTGACTGGAATAAGAAAACTGTATAAAATGTATTGCTAAAGAAAGCTTAACTGACTGAATAAACTCGTATTTCACAATGAACTTTTATTGTGAACATTAACAAAGTACTTTACACTTTAAGAATAAATTATCTTCAAGTTCTTATTAGTTGATCAACCAATTTATTGTTTCTTATCAGTTTAAACACACAAACTTCATATTACAACACTGTGAATACCGAGAAATTCACCTGATAAAACAGTATATAATAGAGCGAAAGGAAAATAATTTTTTTAAAGTAGTAGCGTTATAGTCGCCAGTGGATTCGATTCCGAGAGATATATGCACTGGTATAACCATTTGTACTTCATTTTAAGCGTCCAAATGTATCTATAAAGACTAACACAACACAGCTTAGTTTATTCTACGGCACCACCACATAGTGGAGTTGATTACTGCTTCCTCTAACCTGTCTCAGAAGTTGAACATACGAACGATATATAACCTATTGTGAAACGATAATCGTAATAAATGAGTAAGCACAGAGATTGCCTATCATAATTATCATAAAATAGCTGATTGATTCTCTTTATCAGCTTTTCACAGTGGTAGAGAGGCAGAACAGATTTCTCCCACTACCTACATCATATTCATTTATAATACAATACTTAACAAATAATTAGTGGAATAAATTATACATTGGTGGAAGAGAATAAGGCCCTATTCTCCATTGTCTCTGAACAGATAAACCGAATTATGAGAACAATAACGACAATGATAACGTCAGTAAATTTGTATCAATAACAAAGAATCCCAGGCAGAATGGAAACGAATAAACAATAATAGTGTAACAGATGAGAGAATAATTCTTAGTAAGTTTAGCAGCTTCCCCTTTTCATTGTATGCATACTTGTACTTACATCTTACCCACTACTTGTATGTGTGTGTAAAGTATGTAGACGTAAGGACAAACAGTCGATTAGAGAGTATAAAAAAGAATACACGGAAATAACAATAGGAGCAGTAATAACGATAGTAACGAGCATATAAATACAAATAACAGAAAAACAAAGCTCAATATAAAGTAGCAAAACTGTTTATCTTTCACTTTACAAAACGAAAACAACCCATTTTGAAAGTATCCTCCAGTGAGAAAATGAGGAGAAAATCTGTGGGAAATAAGACGAACACAATCTGCTGTTACTTATCAACAATAAACTCCTACTCACATGAAAAGAAGTAAATAACAGTAGTGTTAGTGACAAGATAAGACAGTGGTTTACAGGCAAAGGTTATACATATAAATATATTCTTGTAGTTGGTGTCTTGATGACTAAAGAAAATTATAGATTTTCCTGTCGATTGATTGAACCGAAGTGATCCATCTCAGGTTGACATGCCGGCTTCTTGTGCAGATGCTTCGAAGATGTCTGGGCATGAAATTAGTAGTTAATTGGATGATGGTGACTAGCAGTGGAATTCAGGATGCGCGTTTCGTCTTATCTGGGACTCGTCATCCGAGACCAAGCACTTCGGAAAACCTAAACTGAGTTAAATAATTTACATGACCCGTTGCACAAGAGGTGGCTCTCGTGGCCCAAATGGTCTGGTGGACAACGCTTAGGCGTTTGAAACTATAGGCACTGGGTTCGAGCCCCGGTGGGAACATTATCACTCACTGTGGAATGCAGGCACGTCCAGTGATGAGTCCCAAATAGGACGAAATGCACATCCTGGATTCCATTGTTAGTCACCATCCACCAATTAACTTCTTTAGTTAACAGTTTGAAAAGTCCACTTCTATTTCGTCTGCTATCACAGACTCCTAGCACTTTTTTACCATATCTTCTAATTTTTCCTGCAGTCTGAGCATACTTTTGTTAGCTTCAAAGAAGCTGTGGACTTTCCATGTCACCGTTCTTATTTTTGCTTTCATCGAAAGCAGACACATCAGCCTACTGGTTTTCCGAAGACTAATTACCCACCGGCGGCATCCATCCTCGAAATGAAGAGTCTTTACGATTTTTAGCGAAGAATGCGTTTACTTTTCCTGTTCTTTTTATAGTTTCAGTAACAATTGGGATCTCTTTTTTCATAGTGATGTGTTATGATTTCACCGGGCGTAAATATGAATGCTAATTTACGAGGATAAACGCTGGATAATTTCCTGGTCAATTATTCCGTGACCTGAACTAACAAATCCAGAAGATCCACATAATAGGGCTGGAAAATGTGTATTTCCAAACAGGTGGGAGAAAAAGTGTCCAAGAGTACGAAAACATATGACATACGTTGATCCAGTCATAAGGCTCGAATAGCAGGCGTTAACTGCATGCTGGATTCTAATTGGTTGACAGTCTTCATGAGACATGCGACTGACTTACAAGGTAATGAGACAGATTTTCGATATATATCAGATTGACAGACTAATGAAATAGACTGTAGGTATCATGGTGTTCCTAATCTCAAACATGAAATTCCCATTTTACCGGACCTAATATCGGTTGGTATATATATATATGCTCCTAAAATGAGTCAAATATAAAGTGCAAACACATACCTGCTTAGTAGGTCCAGGTTGAAAAATGCATAATCTCCATTGACCATATTTAATTTATGCGCTTCTAACATAATATTTCGTACTACTTCTGGATCTGTGCACAGTATGACAACTGCAATAAAAATTGAATAGACAGAAAAAAAGATGAATTTGTCATTCTGATTTGATTTGTATCAGTATTGTAGCAATAAAACTTTAACCAAATAAAATTATTTTAATTATTCTTCCTATTCTCATATTCTTCAACAAAAGGCGGTGAGATAAACAGATTGGTGATGATTCCATCTCTCATAACCTTGGATTGACAGGCTATCATGGATGAAGTGGTTGACAAATGGTGAGACTACATTCTGAGCAGCGACAGGAATCGAACTCACAGCTTATAGCTAAGTGAGTACAACTACAAGCTAGTAATCTACAGACCGATGATTCGAATCCTGGAACGATCTTGACTTCCATTTCATTTTCAATTATCACCTAATGAATACATAAATAAATCTAAGAAATATTCTGAAGTTTTTTGAGTACATATGCTATCAGAGCGATGCATACACATATGGAATACGAAACTAAATTTTTCGGAAATCACCCATAGGTTATCAGTCATATTTGTTTTATAACCTTCAACCAAAAGTATATAATATTAGCTTGAAAGCCTACAGCTAATATCTACAGTTATTTATTTCATTAATGATAAATCCCACTAAAACAAGCAGTCTGGAAAAACTCAGCTGTTACTATGCATCCAACTGCATACAATTACACTATAGGACGAGGTAAAGTAAAAGTATTCAAGTCAAGGCAGTCGGGTGAAGAGCTAAATTAATCACAGAATCGTTATTCACTGAATCAACAACAGTAATAGGAATTATGCAATACCAATATCAGATATTTGTGACATTGAATTAAAAACAGGAAGAAGCATAACTACATCAAGTAATTTAAGCAGTAATGTGAACACACTGATATGATTATAATATAGTGTTATATCTACACTTAAATGTCCTGAAGTTTCTTCTACTCCATCCGTCCGGTAGTATTTTTAAAATTCATTGCAATATTCATATCCACCACAGTTATACAACGTAATAACCTTGTTAAATGCCTAACTTGTTTTCACTTCAAAGACTGGTGTAAAGAGGTTATTAGTGAAGTTGACTGACTAAGCTACGAGAGTTCAAGTTGCCAACAGAGTCTTGATTTGACTTCAATCGCTTAAAGTTTAGTTCAGTTGTTATGTGTACATATAAATGATTGTAGTCTTTTTCGGGTATGTTCATTGTATTAACTATCCAACTATTTTACTTTTATTGCTTTTTTAGTAATACTGACCAGCTGAAGATACTGATTACTAAATGCTTCAAATCTTGATAGGTTTTTATTACCTTCAATAGACACTCCGTAGAGCTATAATAGAAGAACAGAAGAAGAATGAAAATGAAATGTTTAATTTCTTAATGCAATTCATGGTATAGTTTGGGAAATTTTCTTTAAGCCTTCTATAACCATCCTGGACTATTGTCTTGGATGTAGAAAGTGTAAATTGTAAGCTGAGTATTCTCAAACAGTTTATCAATGTGACATAGAGACGCAGAATGATTTCTTTTTTGTTGTTGATCTAACTAACAAGATCAAGTCTAGAGAAGATTCTAAATCTTTGGATTAATTAAACCTAACTTACTAACCTAATTTGGTTGATTGGGGAAAAAAGATGAATTTCTTATAACTTTAATAAAGAAAAGAATTACATAAGGCAGAATAATAATAATAACTACATTTGATACATTGACGTAATTACAATTATACAGTTATCTGCACTCACATTATGTTACTACATAAGTATACAAATAAAATTAATTTTAATTAGATGACATATACTTCTCTGTCGTGAAACTGAAGAAGAGAAACAAGGATGGATGAGAGGGGGAATGTGTACATGCATGTGGATGGAAGATGAGTCTCGATAACAAGCACACAGACATGTATAAAATTTTGAGACTGTAAAAACAAAGAAAGAGAAAGAGAGAGGATGAGAAGCAGAATTCTCTTGCGAAACCTGTCTAATACTTTTAACTTCAACTAAAAGGAAAGAAGGAAGAAAATACAATCTTTGGGAATCAGATATCTAAGGCCAACAGCAAAAATCAGAACTAAAACAGGTTTGAGAGGAATAAAATGCTTTAATGATTGTAGATTTTAGCTACCCGCATCTCTTATTTCTATAGCGGACAGACAATAACAAGTTGAGATAAATTTCCACCACTCATTCTCTCATTCTTCTACTCCTCATCCACCCATCTCCCTGCCCAAACTATATAATTTGCATACTCCCACATAGAGCAAAGTGTGATATAGCTCAATCCAATCATAACTATCACAATATTTATTAAATTAAATCCTACAAGTGGGCTAAACCCCTAAATGAGAAGACGAACTGGTGAGAATGTATCAAGGAAACAAAATATCATCTAGGAGAGAGGAACTTTCCGCAGATTTCACAAGTTATAATAATAACACCTGCAAAATTAAAATAAAGTATTATAATACAATAAATGAAGACAGAGAGCAGAGACTAAAAGGAGATTTGAAAAACTGATTTTATGACTATTAGACCTATTACAGATTTAAATCTTAGAAGTAAATCGTCTGACTTCAGATATGTTTTTATGAAAACTGACCATAAATTGTACATGGACTGGTGATCGTAAAACGCTTCCCACGACAAACGCATCTAAGGAACTTAAATATTACGTGAAAAATATCTAACATAAGGCTTAAGTGATAACAAATAGAAAAATGCGTAGAAAATAATGAACCTAGTCTATTTACACTCAGTTCTCTCTACATACAGTCAATTCACATGACAACCCGAAAAAATCAGTGACTAGGTCTCTGCATCTCAAGGCATAAGCACCAAGGACAGTCTGGTCAGATCCTGTTGTAACTACTTTTCGCCTCAGTATTACCTGTTACATATATAATCGAAGCTTTTTGTCACCTTGCGGATGAAAAAATGGTGTAAATACATTTGAAACTGACAGTTTTCAATTTGTTTTAACCACGACTAGAATTAAGTCCTAGTCTGCGCGACAACTATTGTCTAATGCAATCAATATCCCGAATATCAGAAAAAATATAACAGTTTCATGTGACGATTCATTTACCAATTCTGTGTGGGCAGAAGCGGAACACAAAAAATGCTTATTCTGAATCAATAACATTACAGGTTTTATGAAACAACCGAAATTTGTAGAACTCAGTATTCGACGTCCTATTCGGTCTTCTTACTTATCAGTATGTATGCTGACAATCAGTTTTTAAGCTGAGAAACACCGAAAACATGATTTTTGACCGCTATAATTAATTCTCAATGTAATTATTCCAGTGATAACACTACTAGTAATATAAATCAATAACATTTAGTTTCGTGCACTGTATAATGTAGCTCAGTGTGAAGTAAGCTGAACAAGTTCAACTGCCCTCACAATAACCTACGCATTCAGCAACATATCTAGTCCTTGCTATACAACACCTAGCAGATGTTCATTACTCCAGGATTTCTCGCAAAATAAGAACCACTCGATGGCTTTACTATAACAACCAAATATCGCAAGTATTAACCCAAAACGTCTAGGATGAGTAGTTTAGATATCCAGATCTAATAAATATAATGTAAATGTTACGTCATTGTATGTTCACCTTAATTTATTTAATAAATTTATTATTATAGACAAGAAAACAATTGTAGAACTCGATTTAAATAGTCATCCACTATTATAGCTAATAGTTAAGCTGATAGATCTTTTCCCTTCACTTTATCACTTCTGGTTAAGCAGACTATACTCTACTGCTAACCTTGATAAATATCTTTGTTTCATTATCGATAATAACAGCAAGTTACTCTTTCGCGCCCACAAAAATTTAATCACGATCGTGAAAATTACTGTTAGGAGTTTGGAAATGAATTTTTCTAATCCTAATGTGACTACAGTAGTCTCTCTCTCTCCATATATATATATATATATATATATATATATATATATATATACGTGCACGAAAACACACATATATATAAGCATCTTTACAGTCAACTCAGCACTGTCAATCATGTACTTTACAACTTGTACTAAACAGTGATTACCATAGGTGATATTTCTTTATAATAATTATTACTATTATACAGTTTATGCCAATTGAAATACATTCACAGATTAAATTAGAAATAGACCAATAAGAATAATACATAACCTATCGATCAAAAAAGTTTAAATTATTACACGGAATGGATCAATGATAAAGTCAATAAGGATGACGCTTAAAGATTTTTCAAATATGATGCGACATACATTTTAACAAAGGTAAAGAAGGCCTAATTTCATGCTGAGTAGTATGTGTAGAGAAATATTACAAATAATAGCATTAATAACACCAATAGCTGTGTCTAAATAGTATGACTTTTTTTTTACTTTCTCGCATAGCACAATGAAATCTAGTGTTTTATTTTTACATTTGACCGTTTGTGTGGAGTTGGTTAAAGTAATATATATATATATATATATATATATATATATATATATATAGCCACATAGAAATAGAATGCATATAACTGTCATTAGCATACAAGAGTAGAAATCTGACATCGCATATGGAGTTATCATGTTCTCTGAGCTTCATGGCTTAACTACGAAGTATTCATTGTCTTTTTAGACAACATCTTCAGCGCTGTGAAGTAAGTTTTCACAACTGCCTGTGTGCACCAGTTTCTATGGTGACTTAAACTGTGATTGGCTGTCTCTGGAAATTTAAGGTTCCTATCCAATTGTATTGAGGGATGTTTCATCCATGGGGAATTCCAAAAGTTCACTTCTCATTTTAATTATCACTGAAAGTGTTGTTTAAAAAGATAATGAAAGCTTCGCATTGAATCACTCCGCTGAGAAAAGATATAGACTCGAGTAATAAGTTTTATCCACAAGTACATAATGTTACATTCATTTTATGGATATGCTTATCTAATCTTCTAAATTTAATATTAGAAGAATCTTTGGCTTACAGTAGTGTACATATCGAAGGAAAAGAAGTATACATCTGTTGACATTAATAAGAACTGTTTTACACTTCTTACAGTGAATGGTTTTCCACCTTATAAGACAATCAACACTTTAAAAATATCGCATTACCTGCTTACTCAATAGATTAAAGCTAATCAATGATTGAAAAGCCCAAATAATGTAGTCCATGTGTGTACTGACCAGTATTGTGTCTTAAATATCAATTAGCTACAATAAATTACCGCAAACCCCTAGATACTGAACACTCCAAACAACAGAGACCATTGCAATTTGCTTAAATCAACCGGAGCTCTGTGTGCAAAAGAGACAGGTTCAGCCACTATTACTACCTTGACCTGCTCTTGAGCCTATAAATTCATAAGTTCTGTGTTGCTTCTTTTAATTTATCTGATATTTAGTTTAGTGTTATATTAATGCATATTATCTCTCTCTTACTGATACTTTTGAAGTATAATCTATCGATACTATTGATTGTATGTAATGGAAAACATTAGTGCTATATTTAACCATATTTCTTTAATTATTACTATCACATAAATGTAGAATCTGAGGTCCAATTTATCGAAAAGGATATTCTTTGTTCATTAGTGTCAGTCTTTAAATTTTTTATGAGTATCTCCAATGAATCAAATCAATAAGGATTTTGAAAACCACTTCAACCAGTGTAGTACAGTTTGATTCATATGTAGGCGTTTAAAAGTCCTATAAGAAAAGAAGAATATTCGTTTCAATTATCTCATATATGATCGATCCGTTAACACATAGCAATTTAACTTATTTACATCGTCCCGGACTCACATTACGTATAGATCCTATCATCAATAACTTGTTGTTAATGTGATGAAACTACGTCCAATCGTTTTAATAATTTCTATATTTTGATATTGTTTAGGTTGTCAGCAGTTGAACCAAATTTACAAAATAATAAAAATTAGTTCATATTAGTCCTGTAGCATGTGTTGTTATTGCTTTGTCCAAGTAACTTTCAGACTCAATAGTTGTAATTACTTGACAGCTAAATAAAACACAATCATCAGAGGACAACTACTTGTGATTGTATAAGAATTTATGCAACAAACTTGACAATCATATAGGCACTGGTGTATGACCGAAACAATATAGAATAAACAAAATATGGTGTTAGCTACGATTTTTATAAAAACACAAAAGATTATTCAGAAGGTAAAAACTGTACGAAGTAATTTAATATAATTTCAGAAAAGAGTTAGTATGTTTTAAGAAATGCTAAATAATATGTGGAAATATTTCAGGAAATTCGAAGCTATTTAGTTGTGCTATTTGACCTACCATTCAAAAGATAGCTGATTAGTCATATAATTACTCTGGATAGATTTCTTATGTACATCAGTAATGAGGCACACCTCCCATGTTAGGGTTGATAATATTACTACCCAGTTGTTCAGGCTGAAATAGGTGGAGTGGAACTCGAACCCTGGTTGAAAGCGTAGTGAGTGAGCCAATAATCCACATCTCCACCGTTCACAAGATAATAAGTAATAAGATCAATAAACTTATTAGTATGACACAGTGTTGATGCATTCAATCATTCACAACCTATTATGCACAAGTTAGGCATATACTAAAGAAGGATCTTGCATTAAATCGGAATCATTCACTTCATTCTTTGTGATTTACCCACAGTCATCATCATCATCATCATCATCAAGGTTATCAGAAAACCAATTAACTTGCCATAAGAAATGACGTTCCTTAATCCATTAATGTATGCGAAATACAAGAAATCCAAATCAAACAAATAAATTAATGTCTTGCTGCGGTATTACACAGACAAAATTTTTGGCTTATATTCAATGGAACGTCTGTTAGGCTAGATGAAATCATGTTTAGCACAAAAAATGATATTCCATCTAAAAAATAACTACCGACATCCACCTTCAGACAATTAATCGACTGGAGAAAAAAGAAGGACACACCAATTTATTCTAAACTTCTAAGTAGTAAGCAAAGTAAATCATTCATACAAAAGTGGAATAACATTTTATAAAAAAATCACATCTGTACAACGACCTTCTCATTATTAAACCATTGCATTAAAAAAAAACCCAAGTGAAATACGTTTACGAAATGCAAATCTCAGTTACTAACAGCTCTTAAAATATTTTATCATATTTATCTAGTTAAATAAACCGTGAAGATTCACTAGAGTTGGTGTTGTTTTACTATGCGGTGGGGTCGCTAGCCTCATGCCAAGCTATCCATCTTTTCCGAAGTTATTACTGGCTAGTAAACTAGGTGAGGTCTAACAGTCAGTCGGCAGGTAATCGAACCCTGGACTAAATTTGTGGTTGGCAAGCACTCTATCACTAAATCACTATTGCACAAAGCCTGAAGAGTTGAGTCAGAATATGTAAATGATTAAGTCCTTCTAGGTGAAGACACTGACTAAATGCAGAGTCTTCTGAACATCTTGAGGAGCAGCAATCTTCGAATGTTTGGCATGCGATTTGCTCCTACTGTCAAATGTAGGATGATGATACAGGACTGGCCTGAACCGACTCCTAGCTTAAAGATAGAGAGTGAAGTGGTATAGTGAGTTCTCCACTTTATCTATTTGGGGAGTTGCATCGGCCAACGCTAGTGGGTTGATTGCTGACAAGATCTCAGCAAGGATACAGAAGGCTCATTTGACATATGCCAACCCACGCCATCTCTGGCTTAGTAGACGTGATATCCGACTATCGACCAAAGGATATGTGTACTGCTCAGAAGTCCACTCTGTCCTCCTTTATGGCTGCTAGTGAGACATGGCCATTGAAAGTGGAAGACGAAGACATGAAAAGGGTGGCTAGCTGTCATTGATCATAGGTGTCTGCGTTCTATACCCCTTGTTAGGTGGTATAATAAGGTGGGCAACATTGAGGTTAGGCGTCGAGGGCTAGGTAAGGAGGTAAAATCAGTCAACGAGGTTGTGAATCTACATGGATTGAGATGACTGGGACATGTGTTACTCATACCTAGCTATGGCCTTCCTCAACGGGTGATGTTAGCTGACATTGAATCGATGAGGTTGGAAAACAGCTGGTGGTGGTCAAACCAAAACTTGGAGTCATTCCATGAAATCGTTGATAGTTCGTTTGAGCTACGTGGAGAGGTATAGACTGCCTGCTTTGGGTCCTCGGGACGGTGATATAACTCAAAATCGTTCTCAGTTGCTTAGATGTATTCACTCTCTTTGATGTGCTATATCCAATAAAACCGTAAAGTTTTTCCATGTTACTTATCTTTTTCCTTCACATTTCTGCTTACTATCGTTCTTTCGAATCTCTTTTTTCTTTTTGGCTTCCTTTGTGTGCTACTTGAAGAGTGACAACTTGAAATGCTTTCCTTCTGGCAAAGTTGAAACCAGTCAGTCAGTGATGAAATGAATGAAGTAATAAGGGTAAAATGTAACACAAGCCTTTAATATCCTCTACTTGTGAATGAACATCAAGTTATTACAAATCTGAGAAAACTAAGTCCTACAGCCTACAGCCACACTGGAACTCGCCGCCATCCAGCACACACCCGAATGGAATATAGACACTGGTCCGCCGTCTGTAAGTGAGGTCACAAAAGCTATCTGTAATCTGAAACGAAGCAAAGCGGTGGGACCCGACGGAATTATTCCGGAGGTGTTTAAATATGGGGGTGACATACTAGTATATAGTTTAACTAAGGTACTAGGTAACGTCTGGGAATCAGAGACGGTTCCATCAGACTGGGGTAAATTACTTATTATACCAATATTCAAGAAGGGAGACAAGTCCTCATGTGATAACCATAGAGGAATCAGCCTAACGAACATAGTCTCTAAAATCCTAGGCTCAGTAATCATGCACAGACAAAGCAGAACTCGGGAGGAACAAACGAGGGAAAATCAAGCAGGCTTTAGGCCAGGTAGAGGGTGCATAGATCATATCTTAGGCGTCGAGTGCTAGGTAAGGCGGGGAAATCAATTGATGAAACTGTGAAATTACATAGACTGAGATGGTTGGGAGATGTGTTACGTATGCCTAGTCATCGCCTTCCTCGACGGGCAATGTTAGCTGATATAGGGCCAGGCTGGAAAAGAGCTAGCGGTGGTCAAACCAAAACATGGCACCAGTCAATGAAATCCACAACAGTTAGTCTAAGTCACGTAGGGAGATGTAGACTTCCTGGTTGGGGTCCTCGGGACGGTAAAAACCAATGGTTGGAAACAGTTGGTGACATGGCTCAAAATCGTTCTCAGTGGCGCAGATACATCCACTCCTTGTGACTTATGATTTCCGATGAAACTGTTTTGTTCTTCGTTATTACTACTCCTTTGTCTCACACCTCTGTTTACTGTCTATATTATGCATTTCACCTACTTTCTTCTCTTCCTTTGTGTGCTACATGGAGTGTGGCGACTTGAACTGCCGCACATATGTGCAAAGTTCTATGTCGAAAACAGACAGACAGACAGACAGATCTTCACTCTCCGACAGATCCTAGAACATAGACACACTTTTAGGCGTCCAACAATTACCATATTTAAGTGTTGGTTTGTAGGGATTTGATTGGTTACAGGATTTTCATCATGAGCTGACATTAGTTAGAGAACCATTGGAAAACCTGGGAGTACTGGATAGCTGTTTCGTCCTAGTTTGGGACTCTTCAGCAGTACTCACCCATCGGGATTCGAACCCAGGACCTTCTGGTTACAAGGCGAGCTCGTATACCATTAAACCACTGGTCCATGAATTCTAACTTCTGCCAATTCACGACATAGCGCGACCCCTAGCCAATGTCTTCGGCAAGTATTTGTCCTCACGCCCAACCTGATGCACCCTACTGGTTTTCCAATGGTTCTCTATTTAATGTCAGCTCATGATGAAAATCCTGTAACCAATCAAATCCCTACAAACCAACACTTGAATACCAATGAGATGCTCACTAGTGACTTGCCCTATTCAGGTAGGAAGTTGCCTGGGGTTCTAGTGAGAAGTTGTGACCAGTAGGGTGCAGCAGGTCGGGCGTGAGGACAAATACTCGCCGAAGACATTGGCTAGGGGTCGCGCTATGTCGTGAATTGGCAGAAGTTAGAATTCATGGACCATTGGATCGGGTCCCAGTGGCTTAGTGGTATACGAGCTCGCCTTGTAACCAGAAGGTCCTGGGTTCGAATCCCGATGGGTGAGTACTGCTGAAGAGTCCCAAACTAGGACGAAACAGCTATCCAGTACTCCCAGGATTTCCAATGGTTCTCTAACTAATGTCAGCTCATAATGAAAACCCTGTAACCAATTGCCATATTTCTTGACTTGAAGGCGGCCTTCGACTCCGTGGATCGAAAGGTACTATGGCAATGTTTGACTGTGAATGGAGTGCCAAGAAAGTACATTGCACTAATCAAGGCACTCTGCTCAAACTCACATAGCCATGTAAGGGCTTATGAGGAATTGTCATCTGAATTGATAACAACCAGTGGTGTCCGTCAGGGATGTCCACTTGCCCCTTTTCTGTTCAACTTCATCATAGATATGCTAATGGAAGTATCCTTAACTGAACTTAACGACTTAGGAATCGACTTGTTACCAGGGAATAGTCCTGTGGACTTAGAATATGCAGACGACATAGTCCTGTTAGGGGAGGATGCTGACAAAATGCAGAGTCTCCTGAACACCTTGAGCAGCAATCTTCGTATGTTTGGCATGCGATTCGCCCCTGTAAAATGTAAGATGCTGCTACAGGACTGGACTACGTAAACTCCTAGCTTAGTGATAGGGAATGAAGTGATAGAACATGTTGACCACTTCACCTATTTGGGAAGTTGTATCAGCACCAACGGACTGATTGGCGACGAAATCTCAGCACGGATCCAAAAAGCCCGGGCTGCTTTCGCTAACTTACACAGTCTCTGGCGTAGGCATGAAATCCGATTATCAACCAAAGGACGTGTGTACTGCTCAGCAGTTCGCTCCGTCCTTCTTTATGGCTCTGAAACATGGCCAATACAAGCTTAAGACATAAAAAGGTTGACTATTTTTGATCATAGATGTCTACGATCTCTTTCTCACGTTAGGTGGTATAATAAGGTAAGTAATGTTGACGTTAGGCGTAGAGTGTTGGGCAAAGAGGGAAAATCAATCGAATAGGCTATAAAGTTACATAGATTGAGATGGCTAGGTCACGTGCTATGCATGCCTAGCCATCGCCTCCCCCGACGAGCATTACTAGCTGATATAGGTGCAGGTTGGAAAAGAGTAAGTGGTGGCCAAACAAAAACATGGCATCAATCCATGAAATCCTTGACAGTTAAACTGAGTCAGGTAGGGAGATGCAGACTTCCGGGTTGGGGCCCTCGGGACTCTAAGAATCAATGAAGGCTGGAGACAACAAGTGACATGGCTCAAAATCGTTGTCAATGGCGCAGATGTATTCAGTCTCTGTAATCTTTCATATTCCTTTCTACCATTACTCATTCATTCTGTTTCACTCTTATACTTGTCAAAACTCTATTGATTCTCTTCACTCATCTTCTTGTCGACCTTTGTGTGCTATTTGGAACGTGGCAACTTGAACTGCTGCACTTCGGTGCCAAGTTCTATGTTGAATCCAGACAGAAACAGGTTTATAATTTAAACAGTTAATCATAACAGCTTATGAGGAGAAAATTGCATTTGAAGAAGCTTCTATAAATTGTAGATGATCAAGTTAGCTGATAATAAATCACTGGAATTAAATGTATATATGGTGTTTTTTGCTATTCATTAGCAAGGTATGCTCAAAAATTCAACCAAGGTTGCCAAATAGTTTTTGGCATTATTACATTTTCTGAGTAGGATGGTTTAGTTAGGAAGCCTCAGTGCTAATTTCGAAATGCAGTGAGCATTTCTGGTAACCTATGGATGAAATAAATTTATTTCCTAACGTCCTTATTTGTAACTGGTTGGCTGATAAAACCTTCGAATTTGTATGTATAGGCTGACTTCAACTTCTTAGGCAGTTGGTTTATTACATACTAGTTAGCAATCAATATAATAAGCAGCCAAAACACAATGAAAACCTCCATTCAAGTCAACAATTTCAAGTATAGGAAAATTACTTCTCCTGCTAGGCATTTGGAGTAAAAAAATGTTGAAAGAAGAAATTTAATAAGGAACTGAGGAAATGTTGGGAAGGCTATCTTGTACTCTCTAAATATTCGGGAGTTTTAAACCTTGTGCAACAAACGTACACTTTAGTCAGCTACATATGAAGAAAAAAGTTGCTTTTCAAAAAAAAGGTGAAAATGTTTCGTATAGTAATTACTTTATTAACGCGTGTATGTTAGAATATATCATCAGTCAGTGAATTCACTTTCTGAACAAATGGGACTTATAAAGTTAGGACTTCGTCGAAAAAAATAATTCCTTCGCTGCAACCATCTTTTTATTAATAGTTATAAAGTTGTGAAATTTACTACGTTAATAAGTAATGAAGATTGACAAAAAGCCTTTTAAAGGCTTTAATGAACACTTAAAGGCAAAGGTTGTTCTGTAAGAGTCACAAACACTGCAATTGAGTTTTTAAAAAATTCTGTATCCGAGGAGACTGGATTATTGCTAACTAGATTAGGCATCCAACACTCAAAATGTGGATCTTAGATTTCACCAATGTTCCATCTGTCACTGTTCACTGTTTTAACTTAGAAGAACTCAGTTACTCAGAACACATTTGATATGTACGAAGCTACTAGTCATAATTATTGTTTGAGGGTTCGTGATATTATGCATCTGAGAAGACTAAAATAGGTAGAACAAGATTCCAACCCTGTACCCAACTGCCAAAAGTCGAGTACTTAAAGTCGGTAAAAAGCACCTTCACTTCAATGCTTGAGTAGCCAAAATATTTATATTCCCCAATGAAAAGTCCCAAGCTAGAACGAAACAGCTGTCCAGTACTCGCAAGTTTTCTAATGGTTCTATAACCAATGTCAGCTCATGATGCAATCCTGTTACAAATCAAATCAGTTCCCTGCAAACAAACACTTGAATTCCCTACCTCATTTACAACAACAGTTTGTAATTCAATGAACTGGTCTTATCTCAGTAAAACAAAGGTGAACATCCCACATAGAAGTGTACAAAAGTGACATTACCTTTATCGATGCACCCTAACAAATGAAACTAGTTCATACACATGCATCATAGATTGTAAAATCTCCAAATTAAGCATTAAAAAGGTTTCACTTTCGCAATTTTAACTTTTAAAATGCGAAGTCAATTTATGAGAAATTCAGTGTTAGTTTATTGTCGTGATATGTCATACAGCCATACAGTAACTGCTTGCCAGAATGTATTTTCAGCACAGTTTATTGATCATAATGATATTGCTTATATTTATGAAACATATTTTTATATATTCAAATGCTTATCACTTTGATATTATCATATGCAACAAATATACGAATTCATATAGACTGTGTGCACTATTATGATAGCTTTCGTTTTTCATTTATTGCGTTACGAGTGGAGCATAAGACTTCAAGATTTAAGCTTTGAATTTACTACAGTAGTAGTGTTGTTATTCTGTGGAAGGGTGGGTAGTCCTAACAATCTATCCCCTTTTTTCCTGGTTAACTACCACCTAGGCGAAGTTTAGGAGTCTCAACCACGAATCGAATCCGGACCTCCCACGTGGCAGTTGAGCATTAATACCACTGAATTGTTAATCAGCGTGAAAATGCAGAAGTATTCAACTATAATAAATACACAAGAAAGACTCATAAGTAATTAGGAAATCATTCACTAGTAAAAGTAACTAATCGATTTAAAAATCTCATACCTAACAGGCGACAACAGTACTTATGACAAAAATAATATAAATGCTGAAAAAGAAAGTAAGTGATTTTCTTGATAGAGACAAACGAAAAGAAAGACGAAAAGTAAAAGCGATTCGATTATATCTATTGATCTATTCAACTTGTAGTGTAAAGGTTAGTATGTGGAAATTTTTATTCATCCAATCTTCTTATGGATTAGCCAATCGCAGCTTCGTTAATCCAGTGGCAGAGGAATTAACAACAATAATCAGTTTGCATAACAACAAGAACAACAGGAAAATGCGATCAATACTATTCTATTCTGACATTACATAAGTGATAAATAACATAATTTTATTATTATTAAATTGTAAGGAGGAATAGAAATATACGTGGAAGGAAGAAAAAATCATTGATTGACACAGACATACACACAAGAAGGAAGGCAGTGGAAATTAAATGACCGTTTCTCTTTTCTTTTGTTATTTATTGATTACTATCATTGGACAGTGAACAAATTGAGAGAAAAAAATAGGAAAAAGAAATAATGAAGACGGATGTATAATGGTTAAAACGAAGTTTGTGCAAGGTAAAGGATAGATTGCCTGAGTTTGTGTATTGTGGAATAGATCACATTAATTAATAATTTCCCTAGTTTAGGTCTCTGTAAACCTTTCACCAAAACAATTTTAGTGAATTTAATATTTTCTTCACTAGAAAAATACTGCCTAAACTGATTTTAGTAGGTAACGATTGAATTTACTGAGAATTATTTCTCCTTTTTTATATTAACAGAAAAGTGATAACATGGATTGTTACTCATCATTGTCTCAACCATTCTCTTTCAATCAATTACACTGCATATAGTAAGTGAGCTTTACAGCCTGTGTGTAATTGATTATTTGCACTCATCTTTCGTGTGTATTTCAATGGTGAGTGAGTACAAGCATAACTACCTGGTAAATATAATTATGTCTTTGGCTGAAGTGGTGAACATCATACCTAGTATATCTTCCTATTGAAAATCAATAAATACAATGTTAATGGATTCTAACAAGCACGAAACATGTTTCAGTAGTGTCTTAGTGATTCATTATCTTCCACAGCCAGTATTAAAATCTAGCCTACCGTTCACCTGTAAAAAAAATTCGCATAAAGCACGTAAAACAAGGATGCCACATAATCATCCTTACTACCTTTCTGCGTTCTATCTCCCGCGTGAAGTGGTATAATAAGGTGAGCAATATTGAGGTTAGGCGTCGAGTGCTAGGTAAGGCGGGGAAATCAATCGACGAGACTGTGAAATTGCATCGACTGAGATGGTTAGGACATGTGCTACGTATGCCTAGTCATCGCCTTCCTCGACGGGCAATGTTAGCTGATATAGGGTCAGGCTGGAAAAGAGCTAGCGGCGGTCAAACCAAAACATGGCACCAATCAATGAAATCCACAACAGTTAATCTAAGCCACGTAGGAAGATGTAGACTTCCTGGTTGGGGCCCTCGGGATGGTAAAAACCAATGGTTGGAAACAGTTGGCGACATGGCTCAAAATCGTTCTCAGTGGCGCAGATGCATCCACTCCTTGTGACTTATCATTTCCAGTTAAACTGTTTTGTTCTCCGTTATTACTATTCCTTTGTCTCACACCTCTGTTTACTGTCTATATTTTGCATTTCTTCTACTTCCTTCTCTTGCTTTGCGTGCTACATGGATTGTGGCGACTTGAACTGCCGCACATCAGTGCAAAGTTCTATGTCGAAAACAGACAGACAGACAGACAGACCTTTCTGCTTAAACCAGAAGAAATAAAAAGCAAACGACGCTTTGATATGCCCTTCAAATGCATATCTAGACTTTGTAACTCTCTTTTCTTCCCTTTCTATATTTTGGTAATCAGTTAAAATAATTGAACAAACGGATCATAACTTCAAATTTACATTCATGTCAGCATACAAAAGGTGAAACTTACAAAGAGAAAAGAAAACAACTATAAAAGTGTTTAAGAAAAGAATGCTGAATCCAAAACTAGTAGAAAAATAAGTATGAACAGAATAGTTTATCGATGCTTAACATTTGATTACATTTTCATTAGTACATACCTTCAGAATGACAATAGTAGTCATTAATGACGACGACAGTATCAAACTGATTAAACACAATGAACATGCCGCCGAGAATATGTATACATATACCTTATTACACACGGGAAAATACTATGGTTGTATACAACGAAAGAACTATGTGAAGAGCTCATTAGTCAATCAAAAACAGTAGTCTACAGGGAAGTGTGAAATAAGCAACAACAGTCATTCAGAGCATCATAAGGAAACAATACCATTCTACCCTAATTTGAGTTGAACTCAGTACATTGTTACTCAATTTATTAGTTACTCATCATCTTAAGCACCTCTCGTCTTTATTACGTAACTTTATTAAGCAACCACTGTATACATACATTCACTTTGTTTAAACTTGAACTGCCTGTGTAAAATCTATATACACGTGACTTTCTGAGCACAGTTCACTAAGTTCGGAACCTCTTGTCAACTGACATCATGTAAAATTTGCAAGTATGTTAAAATTTTTCCGTACATATACTTAATAATTTATTTAAGCTGTAAGCAACTGATGAGAGGCTACCGAAATAAATGATGGTACCATATTATTTTGCACAAACCACTGTTGTTCTTGCTTTATTAAATCGTTATCATTACACTTTGAATGGAAATGAACTGCTGAATGACTGAATCTATTCAGTCTCTGATAATGAAATGAATCATGAATAATGCAGGAAATATGCACTTACAGTAACTCTGTAGTTAGTAATTTGTTAGATGATAAACTATCAGTTAAAAAGTAAAGTAATTATTCTTCAATAATCACTGCACGATAAGCTATATTGGTCACACAGGAGAACAAAGATCACTCCTGTGTATGATACTTGACTTCCTGAATCAGATATCTCTGTTGCTCTGTAAATGCAGCGAAAGCCAATAAGCCCTCTATATCCATGCCGAGATTTCCCTAGCCCACCGAAAACTAATGTGATAGACACACTCAAGCACTTCACTGATTATCTTAGCAGAGCCTTTAAGAAGTAAGAGACGAACTTTATTAATTATTAAATTTTCACTGTGTCGAGAGAGCTTTGCGCTTTATCAGAGTCCTTTTCCAAAAGAACTACGTCGTTTGCATTGTTGAACTAGAATATAAAGGTCCTCAGTGAGGAGACTCAACCCAATTAAATCAGCTATAGGGGCAAAGACTGCTAAAAGTATAATCCGGTAAATAAACATGTATTAAACAGGCAAGTAGTATTATATATAAGTCAATAAAGAGGAGATTCTCCCATCCGAATATTGGAACAGCCTTTACTCTGCTGCAAGATATTTCTGGATTCCTGAGTAACGTAATCTAATATATACGTTCCTTCTGTGTAATAGTCTATCTTCTTCTGATAAGAAACTGATCCCACTTCAATTAGTCGATGTATAACAAACTAAGACGACACATTAAATCTGGCTTTTTATAAATGCTTTTTATATGCATTAAGTAAAATGGCATAGAAGATTCTACTACTGAAAAGTAGAAGTGGTCAGTACCAGGATTATGATCAACATGTTGTGATCATTCAGTTAACTAATATTGTATCACTGTATTTCATACTAGAATAAATTTTATTTAATAGGGGATTATATGCTATTACAGTATGCAAGTTTGGCAATTACATAAATAGAAAGGCAAATGACCATTGAAAAATTCACAAATCTTTGGGCAAAATAATTTAGACAAATACATACACTGCAATATTTAACTCACAAAAAACTTTCCATTACAATATCTATGTATAAAATTATAACTGAGTCTCTATCTTTGAATAAGAATTCAGTTAAGAAGCATAAAAAGTGATCTACTGTAATATAACATGATTGCAGATAGCTATCATTATAGAAAATAATTAACCCATTGAATTAGTTTCCAATATTGAAACCTATGTCTTTTATCATACATACATACATCATTGATACAATAGTCAAAAACAGATCAAAAGTGAAAGTTACGAAAATAAATTAGAAGTTAGTTTTTGAATATATACGGTGGGTGTAAAAGACATTATGGTAACCTAGTGATATACAATATTAGAATAAATCTATTCAAATCCTAGTTGACACTCAACCTGTATTTGAAAAGCTTTGCAACAGATCTACCTATTTTAAAGTATTGGTTTTGTAGGGATTTTGTTTGATTGGTTGGAGGACTTCATCATGAGCTGACATCAGTTAGAGAACCATTAGAAAATGTGCAGGGAGTACTGGACAGCTGTTTCGTCAGCATAATTTGGGACTCTTCAACAGTACGTTGATCTGATGCTCACTAGCGACTGTCCCTATTCAGGCAGTTAACATGGGGTTCTAGTGGGAAACCATGACCAGTAAGGTACAGCAGGTTGAGGGTGAGGCAGTAACTCATCGAAGAAGACATTGTGAAGGGATCGCACTATGTCATGAATTGGCAGAAGTTGGAATTCATGGGCTGGCCATTGGATCAGGTCACAGTGGGTGAGTGAATGGTCTACGAGCTCACTAGCCTTACAACCAGAAGGTCCTGGGGTCCGAACCCCAGCGGGGTGGGTGTGTACTGCTGAAGAGCCTCAATCTAGGATGAAACAAATCTACCTATTGTCAGTTTATCCATACATGTCATTAGGCTTAAGTTATCCTCTTACGGTGACTAAGAATATACACAAAGTGACTCAAAGTTCATCATCGAGAGAAATTTTCAGTATGAACAAAATTTATAACAATATTTATTATCCTTCAATTTGGTTAATGTGACTTCCATTACCGTTACAACTATGAATAACATAAAGAAACAGCTTTATGAGGTTAACTACTAAACAAATCCTGTAAAAAGGAGAGGACTATTAAAATGTTGAATTAATATACTACTTTTACCCTAAGAAAATTAGTATTAATGGCAGCATGAGATGAAATTAGTTTTTAAGAGAAAGATGTAGGTCAATCATTTAAATGATACAGCATGAATACATATATATATATATATATATATATATATATATATATATATATACAAATCAGCGTAATAATAAAGGGGGAGCTGATTGTTATTCATCCTTGTTAATTTATTCTCTGAGGAAAGGCAAAACTCTGAGATGGTTTGTTAAACAGTAAAGCCAAATGAGAGTATTTATTTAAACGAGAAAACAATTTGCACATTACATTTCTTAATGTATGTTACTAGTAGTGAATTTATTGAAGCATAGGACTAAGATGTCAGTTGGTATTACTTCGTCCCCTTTATACAAGATTTATTTCATTTCCTTGGGTTTAGATACACAGACTATTCATTTGCGTCGGTGGCACAGCGGTTAGGACTCTCGCCGACCATGCAAATAGTCCGGGGTTCGATCCCCGACCGACGCACACCTGATATCAATGGTCGGCCTGCTAAATTTGGGCTACCGATATCACATGCTGAAAATTCCAAACTTGTATCAAAATACTGTGCGGAATCAATCTATACTCGAATAAATAAGTAAGTTCTTTAGTTAATTGAACTAATAAATTGTTTGTAGTGTTACTTTATGATTTTATTTGCCGAGCAAAAGATAAAAAGTCACAACAACGTCTCACTTCAATTATAAATTTGCTATTATATTAGAGACAAGACACATCACTAGTGCATTTTTCCAGTCAATTTATTCTAAAGTTTAGCTTAAGAGAAAAGTTTAAAATAGACCAAATTAATCATAGCCATGTAGCCTGAGTCTGTGGTTCGGTGGTAAAGTCTTCCCAGGTAACAGAGTTGGTTCAGGTTCAATTCCCACACAATTCACTCCTAAGCTTCATCTGGTTTAGTAGGTGGCAGTAAACCTTAAAAAGAGGGGAGGCTGACAAGATGGCTACACCGTAAAAACAACATCATCGTTATTGAAACTTCAAGAGTTATGTTCTACTCAGAACACAAAAAATGAGAAATAAACACTTTGAGACTAGAGACAGTGACGGAAATACCGATAGTAGGAAATTAGTAACAGATAACTAGTAATTCAACGTATAAAAACTGTGATATTTTCTCAATCTAATTAAGAAGTAATTTTCGCAAATTTACTACTAACTCAAACCCAGAATCAAACAAGAACCACATGGATTGTAGTTATAATCTTGTATTACTAAGATGACCGAAATTCAGGCAGCTAGTCAGTCAGACAGCAAGCATATGTACGTCAAACACAATCTACTTTCTTTCTATAATCCTCAAGAGAATTCAGATACTCGCAGTACTAAATGTACAATTAGTTATTGTCAAATATATTAGAATAACCTATAAACTTAGAATACTGCACATATTAATTCATAAAAATTAGCAAGTAAGTAGACAAGGCAGTATGATTCATTGATTTACGAATGAATTAAAAGAGTGAGTGCATGACATGAAGAAACAGTTTTCTTCACTTCAAGTTAACTTGTATTCAATAAAGCCAAAGTGAGCAAAACACACAAATTTTTTTCTTCTTATAATGTTTAATTTGGTGATCTGCTTAAATCACTGGGCTCTCTAGTTTTTGCATACATCAAAATACATCACTTTTACTCCATTTCAAATTGTCTTAATCTTCTAGTTACCACAATGAGACACAATCCGTACTCGTGCACAATTTCAAATAAGTTTCTACCTACCGCTAGGAGATTCTTGAAGAAAAAGGGGGTAAGAACAATGTGAAGTAGCATCAGAGCATAGTTCGGATGGAACAATATTTCTTCAGACGATATATCATCGATTATTATATTGTTTAAAGATTCCATGCAGGGGTAAACACCTTGCAATGAAACTCACTGAAAATTCTATATTGTGTGTAAACGCATTTTCTAGAATAAAGCTATTATTATTATTATTTTTAAAGAAGGATTCTCAACCAATGGCACCCTTAAATGGTTGACTGAATACACAAACATACTGATGACCATATTCTAGTACTGTTAGCTTTACCTAGGAGATTAACAACGTGTTATACACTTTTGAATCAGGAATTTTGTTAACTGATTCATATCAGTTCCTGAGCTTTCTAATTCTGATCGAAAGATATTCTGGTTTACTTCCCCATATTTACAAAGTACTGACTGTAACAACTTTGTCATCAAAGTTGTGATTATTGTATGAACACTGCCTAAACTTTTGATACTTCAGCTTACTGCATATACAAATAAAGGTGAGCAGTGTTTTGAAAACAAAATCATATTCGCTTATAGTAATTATTTGATGTTCCTCAAATTCTGGTGTTTAACAATGCTCAGAGAGCGTCAAACAACTTTCATCCTCACAATGAGCTACAAATCTTGGCTAATCTTTTATACCAAAGTGTACTTTAATAACAGTGGGAAACAAATATTTCGAAAATAAAGTAGTACATATTTCAAAGTTGACAGATAATCAAATCACGTCTGAACTGAGTGGTATATACAGATTCAAGAATTCGATTAATTTTAGGTTTTTCTTTCCGAATGAATAAAAGAGCAGAAGAGGATTATTTTTCGGCGAAAACAGTCTTCTGTTTGGGTTTTTCCAGCGTTTTAAAAAAAACAAGCTCAAAATGATGAACAGTTGAGAAGCACAAAACATTTCACATATTGAAGACTTTATAAGAACAATTGAAGTAAACGGTTGCCTATTAGAAATAAGGTGATAGCTATTATTAGTATTAGTATTACTTTCACTATTATTATTACTATTATTATTATTATTATTCTATAACACTGATATTCTATAACACTTGATATAATAAAGCATCAAGGAAGGCATTACACAGGATAGTATGATAACAATATGAGATAAAAGAGAAAAGAAATGAAAAATAAAATGCAACAAAATAAAGATGGATGCACAACCTACATCCATTGAATGCAGGTAATTCTGTGAAGGCTAAGACGGTAAAACATTCAGAGTTGACGGGCGCTATAAGCCTACAAAGGCCGGGTTTCACAAACAACTCATAATTGCATACGCAGAAATTTTGTAGGCCCAAACATTAGGCGACTGGATAACCGTATCTCTGGTTCTAAATATGGAATTAGTAACTGTATCCATGACATCTGCACCAACTACTGGTAAAACACCTAAAACACATGAACTTTTGAGTACTTTTACGGTTCACTCCTGAGATCAAGTACAGGTACAAGCTTCTGTAAATCTTGTTAATGTGGTGCGGAAATGCGCTGCACATATTATACTTCAAAATACTGTTAGAAAGTTTGTTTTTTAAAATATACATAAAGGTGTCATATGACTAATTAAAATCAAATAAGTCAGTTGAAATGAATTATAAAGCGATGACGCAAACTCATAGACTAGAATAATAGAAAAAATATTTATCAAATTCAATATTTATTTGACAATACACGCAAATTAATCAATATGAATCTAGATAATTCATATATGGTGGCATTGCGATAAGTGAAATTAACATCAACGTGTTTATTATTATTATTATTATGAATAACTCATATTTGATATTCAGTAATGCCAGCCGAATATGTTTACAACTTATTTTGACTCGGATTACAATAAGGTAACTCTTCTACGTTTTAAACATGTTATGCAGTTGTTAAAAGAGGCAGACCAAATAAAAGAACAGTCTCAATACTCTGCGCTTAATTGTTTAAGTTGTAACTAAGATAGATAATTAATAATCCTAAAGGCAAGTTTGATGTAGAAGGCTGGTTGTTTAGTTAAATTGAATCGATTTTATTAATGTCTTCTTATTATGATTACATTGGTAGTTTTATTACTTTAGTCATTGTTAACAACGTAGGTATTTATGATTATTAAAACGAATATTTAAAAAGACAATTAGTACGTGTATGTTAATCATAAAACAATACAGTGCAAAACCTAGACTACTGCTAATTGTCAAAAATCTTTATACCTAAAATCTGTGCTTTTTGACACTCATCGACTATATTGATTACAAATAAAATCTGTCGACAAACCTATTTAGTTATGTCATTCATATAGTCATACTACATTAACACTGTTATAAAAATCTTTAGAAAGTGCTATAACTTTGACTAATACCTAGAGACCAATTAGTGAATAACTGGAGTACATCAAAACAATTTCATTCATATATTCTGAAACAAACACTTTTTTAGACTTAAAATCATTTAATGATTGATTTCAGTCAAAGTAGTTAGTCATCTTAATTTGAAAATAAAATGATCTATTTAAGTGTAATAATTCAGTGAAAAGTATTTGTTACTGGCAGTGGTGTTTATGTAAAATTCAGCTTTATTATTATTAAAGTCAAGTCTGTTATATATACTTCAATCTAAGATATTGTTTACCATTGTTAAACAAGTAAATAGACAACAAGTAGAATTAAGTGAATATTTCATGTTCAAGTGCAAAAGCTGTTCTTATTGCGTTATTCAGTATAAGAAATATAGCATCACTATGATACCTTCAGTGATTAGAAGTACGTTAGACAGAAGGAAATGGACGTACTCCATATTCTGATAGAAACAAACAGTATATGAAACAATGTGTAACTTCTCAGAAAAACCGAAAACCAGAGAAGTATATCATTTCAAGTTGCCAAGCTCCAAAACATCACCAAAAAGGAGAGAAGATGTAGAGGGTGCCAGTAAAATGAATAAGCAGGAGTGTGTTTGTGTGTGTGTGCGTATAGTTTAATTAATATTACTAAAAGTGAATTAATATACCTGCACGATTTTTAAACCATTTTGCACAAAAGTCTCCAGCCACTAATTTGTAGTATCTGGAGGACTCTTCATTCAGAAAATCTGTGGTTTAGAATAACAGTGAATTACTTAGTGGATTAAAAACATGCTTTGCGCAGGTAATTGTTAAAGTTTTACTGGTCTAATCCAGCTTTAGTCAAAATTGTTTTCCACAGAAAATGGTGGTTGGGCAAGTGCAATGTAGGTCCCGCTTAACTTAGTTAATGAAGGACCGCCACCCCGTCGACTAATATCCATTATGTCACCTAGAACACTTAATATAATCTCAAATTTATTCACCGTGAGGTTCTTTCGTGGATCCATAATCAAAAACCCGCATTATTTACCCTTATTTTACTCTTCTCCTCAATGAACTTAGCAAAATATAATACTTGAATTTTCAATGAATAAGCTTATGAAAACATACAGTTATTTGTATATGAATAATTTTTACCAATATTAAGATTCTCTCCGTATCAGTCCTTTAGAAAGTTAAAATAATTGATAAGACTTTATTTTATAATTCTACGGTAAATATTCAACAAAATTTAGAAATGATTTCTACCTCACTATATTCAAATAACCAATGATGATAACCGACAGAAAATAGTATCAATAATAATAGTATTGACTGTTTTATTATCTGACTGCTTTATCAGACGTACTCATCACTGAGATTTACCTTCTTGTTTAGTCGCTGGTTAAAATACAAGGTCAGGTAATTCAAAATGGAATGATACGACAGTGAGTGCTATAAAAGCTCACTAGAGGCAATCCCCACAGTGTCTACTATTCTCACTTCTTAAACAGTAGAACCAAATTATCTAGAAAGTCATAAAACTATCAAGTATGTAGTGCGCTATACAAGCAGATTTCTGAAAATGTGTAACATAAGTAAGCTTAAGTCTAGGATATGAGAATATATATATATATATTCTCGCCTACAACACTTCCCTACCACCTGTGACGTAAATAACACACAAAAAGAAAAAAATTATGTTTAAACGTCAAAATAATGAATTTGTACGTGTGAAGAGCAACAACAATAGGCACAACGATAAACTATTAATAGTGATGAAATCCCTTTAATTATGGGAATATCATATCGACACTTTACTTAAATAAGCTTACAATGGCTAAACGAAGCATACAAAAGTCATAATTATCTCAATCTAGTAAATAGCAATGAGATATTGAATGCGTGAAATTAAAATCTACAATTTCATATGTGTCTGCCTTAGAACATTATTATCGATCAAATTCAGTCAATAGTTTGAAAGACAATAGAAAAAAGGGTTATAAAAGCATCAAGCTTACAAAAAGTGGACTCATACGTGAAAATTCCACTCAAGTAAATAAATGGTGCTGTTTCATCCCATCTTGGGAATCATCGGAAGTACACACCCACTGGAATTCGAACCCAGGACCTTCCGTTTACAAGGCAAGCTCGTATACCATTCAGCCACTGGGACCCGATTCAATGGCTCATGAATTCTAACTTCTACCGATTCGTGATTTAGCGCGACCCCAACCATTGTCGTTGGTGGGACATCCATCCACACACGTGACATCTAATTGGACCTCACTATAGAGAAAATTAATCTGATGCTCGCTAGTGACTTGCTACAGGATGGAGCTTCCTGGAGTTCTAGTGAGAAGTCGTGACCAGTGAGGTCCAATTAGATGTCACGTGTGTGGATGGATGTCCCACCAACGACAATGGTTGGGGTCGCGCTAAATCACGAATTGGTAGAAGTTAGAATTCATGAGCCATTGAATCGGGTCCCAGTGGCTGAATGGTATACGAGCTTGCCTTGTAAACGGAAGGTCCTGGGTTCGAATCCCAGTGGGTGCGTACTTCCGATGATTCCCAAAATAGGATGAAACAGCAGCTGTCCAGTACTCCCTGGTTTTCAATGGTTCTCTAATTGATATCAGTCCGTGATCAACTCGTAAAAACATAACAAACCCTTACAAACCAAACTATAGAAAAAAATAAGTGGTGATCTAATAAAAGTTAATTGTTAACAGATTACTAAACCAGACAGATTTGACTTAAATAAATCACATTCATTATGTATAGATGAATAATACATATGCGAACTGAAATCTCATAATCCGTTGTACTTTAAAATTTGATTGTTTAGTCGTCATTAAGTTAACTTCATATAAACAATAATTAATCTACAGCTGTATACAGCGAAGCAACAAACAAATAACAAATTCAATGAATAAATTAGGTCAAATCTTAAAAGTTATGTAATACTGAAGGAGAAGTGGACAGATAATCTGAGTTTAAATAAACATAATAAAAATACAAAGGGAATGGAAAATAAGAAAGGGTGGGAGGGTTTTAATTAGAATTTACCCAGGCCAAGGGAGAGACAAAGGTAGAACAAACTTCTTTTGTATGCAAAGACTAGGATTGTTCTCTCGAATTCCCATAGCTTCGGCTGACTGTAAAAGGCTAGTGAAGTCCTAAATCTAGGACTATTGAAAGTAATATGGACTTATACTACCACTACCCTTTGTTTGTCATTTCCCAGCTGATTAATTATGATTGCTCAAGATAAAAGACAAGCTGCCTAGCTGTGCCACTTCTATATGCATCTACAGATTTAGTTATTCCTGCGGAGAAAGTATATAGGGTGAACAACTAGACAGCTCAACAAACGTAATAATGAGCATCTTCCTTCATGGTTCGGAAAGGGCCAAATAAAATCTATAAAAAGTTCTATTTTGACTCATTTGATTGATAGTGGTCACCAAGTGGACAGAAGTGACTTCAAAGTTATCTATCGTAATCCATTGAACCTTTCGAGTGGAATTTGAACCCGCCTTTTACACACAGCTGAAGCCAGGGGAATTCGAGAGAACAGTCCTAGTCTTTGCATACAAAAGAAGTTTGTTCTATCTTTGTCACTCCCTTGGCCTAGGTAAATTCTAATTAAAACCCTCCCACCCTTTCTTATTTTTCATTCCCTTCGTGTTTTTATTATATTTAAGCTCAGATTATCTGTCCACTGTCTCCTTCAGTATTACATAACTTTTAAGATTTGACCTAATTTATTTATTGAATTGTCTACATATACACAAATAACAAACTAACAATTAAATTATACACAAGTTGAATGACTAACTTAAAGATGAATTTTTCTGAGTTCTAATGTTAAGTCATAATCGGTGCATCTTAACAAGTAAAACTGCATACTAATAACATTCTATGGTAATGAAGCTATTCCGATAGTCGACACAAGTTAGAATTCATGAGGCATTAGATCCCAGCATGGTAGCTGAAAAATAAACGTACTAGCCTCATAACTGTAAGGTCCTAGGTGTGACCTTATGATGATGACTTGGGTGGGCACTGTTGAAGAGTTCCCAGCTGGGAAGGAACATTCATCTAGTACCTTCTGGCTTTTAGTGGTTCCCTAGATCATATTAGTTCGTAACGAAAGCTAGCTTGGAATCAAAGTATTACAATATTTGACATGGTTTGTGGATGACTTTAAATTGGCGTTGAAAAAAGGAAATGAAAATAAAATAAAATAAATTCATCTTATACTTCTACAAAAACTACTAAGTTTTAACCTAAAGATTCTATTAAATCTTTTTACTATAATAAAGGTGTTTGTATTTCCCAATGAATGAAAAACAATACGATATTAATTTTACTGACGTTTCGCTATTTAATGCTAATAGCTTTATCAAAGTATAATAAATCTATTCACATTAAAAATTTCTGAGTTTTTTTTTTAGTGATGAAATATTACTAACTGATAATTAATGTATCTCTTTGATTATAAGAAGATGATTGAAACTTGCTGAGCAGTTGTCCCGTGTGGCCATTATAAGTCAAGTGACATGAACATACTCTCCATTAACATGCATATTTTATTTTTGGTGTTATTTTTCATCGTATAAAAGAAACAAAACAATATTCTTTATAAGTATTCCTAAAGTAAAAGGCAGTGTTAGTTTTGAATAAAAATTAAGCGAATGAATGACATTTCCTTTTCATCTCGTAACCACACATTATGTTAACTACATCTGTTGAGTCAAATAAAGTGAAGCTTCCTGAAACGTGTAATGATAGTGTTGATATACAGAAATTCCTATAAAAGAATTATTATTGAAAACCTATTTATTTCAATTGGCAAAGGAAGTGGAAACTGTGTAAATTTCTGTATAAGTTTAAAGATTCACTGTAAACATTATAAAAGGCCAAACAGATATGCTTATCTATCATCTCACTGCATATATATATATATATATATATATATATATATATATATGCCGAAAGTTTGACAGGAAACACAGAAGTTCATCAATGAAGAGTGAAATATTTCATGAAGTAATGATAAAAGCAAAGTATGAAGGCTACTCAGACTGTAAGAGTACTCCAGTGGATACATAAAATAAAATAAGGATTATAGTTATTACAACAACGTAACAATATTGACCACTAAATTTTTAGTTACCCCATAAATCCACTAAAGAAGCTTAAAGTGAAATACATCTATCGAATTAGGCAAGGTTTAGACGATGCATTGTCTTATTCTACTCACGTATAAGAGCAAAGTTGAATAAGAATAATGGTTATGAGACCAGTACCTAGAAGTACGACGGATCAGGTCACTCTACATACTTACACCAAACTTTTTAAATTGTGTGAAGTAGCGCATAGTATCCATCCAACTGATCAATTTACTACTAAGTGCATAAAAGTTTCAGATAGTCTCCGGGGTTTATTGTACTTGAGAAGTCGGCTGAAATACAACTTCACGATACCACATTTTATTCTGTAATATAGAGTATAATCAGATCAAATAAAATTGAATTGGATTTTTCAAAATGGTTTATTGTGATACGTTAGGGTTGTGGTTTCCTATTTGAATTTGTTGGGGTTGAAATGTTCATAATGCAGGGAAAAATTTAATACAGATAACAAGGTCAGGAAGTTAAAGTTCATAAGATGCGTAGCTCTTCTACCAGTCAAGCAATCTATGGAAGCAGTTACATACAGTAAATAGAATTAGAATATGAAAATAAACTAAGATTACAAAAGTTATGAATTGAAATTTGGTTCACCTATTCAGCAGTCACGACGACAAATGTAAAGGCTTAATGAGGGAATTTATCAACTTTCCCACTGACATTAAATTACCGTATATACAGTAGTGTATAAAAGGTTATTGAGATGTTCTTTAAAACTATGTAGTTTGAAAGTAAACCAAAACTGGTCGCACAGTTCAACCTTAGAACTTCAACGAACTAATCGATGAGTTTCCGATTAACCTTTCAATTTCTAATTTTTTTAACAATTATCACTGTATAGCACAGCTTATATGCCATTAAATGACAATCTTAATCGAATGCTGGACATTTTACTTCTGCTAATTACCTTTTATGTAATAGTATATGTCTAACGCACTTGTTTGTCAACTTTACCAAGATTACTACCTTTCCATGATGCTGATGAAACAGAAAAGGAACAACTGCTATAGAAATAGTTTATCATTAAAAATGATTTTGATTTTTGATAAGACTCAGGATTTTAGAGAAACACAAACGAGTATTTTGAAGACAATATCCACCAGTGTTTGACAGTCAGTTAAAATTTTTCCTCACAAAATTTAAAGCAAACCATTGAAACTATTGAGCTTATAAGGATTTCATTAATCTGAAGTCATATGTTATACATCAACGTGATAGTAATATGTTCATTAGAATTACCAGTAGAAATAAAGAATATAAGGTAGTCAGTAGATCAACAATTACTCTGGTGAAGGTAAATCATAATTTTGTACATATTTGATCGCTCAGCTGCATTAGATTGCTGATGACTCAGAGGATAAGACGACTAAAAACGTAACACAACCAATTAGTGGCTATAGTTGTTTAAAGTTACATAAAAGTTACCATTTAAAGGAGCACTGTATGGAATAGCTAAGATTCTGGTAGGTATAACGTACTAACAAGAGTTCTGATATTAATGAAGCTTTGAGAATGAATGAAAAGCATAATATAATACACAAGATTTAAATATGTGTATTGTGAATGCACAAATTAGACAAAAGCATGCAACCAGATCTGATGTTATTCATTAGTAACCCTAAAACGGTTATTCCACTTTTACTCTTGTATCCTTGTACTATTTACAGCCACTGTGAAGTAACTAACAGTGAAATAGGGAATGTCAATGGTCATTATTATTATTCCCCTGGATTCCGATTGGCACATAGGGCTTCAAAAACTTTATTTTGTCCTGTTCTCTTCACAAGGCCCCACAGTTGCTCATTGGTTCTCATCTTCTCCCCACACGAACTTCTCCACATCACCCCTGGATTCCCAACTCGTCGTTTCCAATCAGGTTCCACTTTACGGCTTGGCGTGTGATTTCACCTGATAGTTTCCTCAGCAAGTTTCCGATCTATCTCTTTTTCCTCGTTATATCTGTTTGGCAATAGGTTCTTCATTGGTTCGTCCCCAGAGTTTCTTGTCGCTAATTCTTTCTGGTCATCTGATCGTCAATATGCAGTCAACGAAGTCAGCTGTTGATGAAAGTCTATGACGTCCTTTTGGAGATGCTATCCTTGACTTCCCAAGTCTCCAAATCATACAGAAGAGCTGACTTAACATTGGTGTTGAGAGTCCTAATCTTCTTCCTTAGGCTGAGTGAGATTTTCAGAGTCATGAAGGTCTCTCTGACCTTTCCGATCCTGCTTTCGGTATCCTCACTCGTGCTATCTGCTGAGACGATGCTGCCTAGATAAGTAAAGGAAGTGACTTCTTTCAAGTTTCTCCTGTCACTAATAATTGGTGCTATTGATTGGTTTTCTTCATTTATGTTCACCTTAAGTCCTGTGTTCGTCGCTTCTTCAGCCAGTTTGTTGGTTTTCGCCTTTAGGTCTTCAAGTTTACGTGACACTAAGCATAAGTCGTCCACAAGGTTCAGATCTTAAAGAGTTTTCTTATCGGTCACTACAACGTATTCCTGTCTTCTACCTCCCCACGGTCCAACGTCTAATCCGGTCCACCACAATTAAGAATATGATCAGTGATAGAAGGCAATCTTTTCTTACTCCTGTATTCAATTCAAAGGCTTCTCTGAGTTCTCCATTGTAGAACAATTGACACGTAGCATTGTCATATAGCCAGCTATTGAATGAGGTTGATAAAGACTTGAGGCACAGCATTCCGTATTGTTGAAGTAGTTTCCAAATTACTTCTCAGTCGACTCTGTCGAAGGCCTTTCCAAAGTCGATAAACTAGAGGTAGAGATTTGACTGCTATCCTATGCTCTGCTTGATGATGATGCTTATCATTTGTATTTGGTCCACGAATAATTTGCTTTTCCTAAATCTAGCTTGTTCCGGTGGACGGAGTTCTGCATCCAGTACATCTTTTATTCTCTCTAGGATGATGCGACTTAATATTTTACTTGGCGCGGACAAAAGCATGATTCTGCGCTAGTTCTTGCAGAGGCATAATTTGCCTTTCTTTGTAAGGTTGATAAGGTAGCTTTTCTTCCGATCAGTAGGTGCCTTTCCTTTCTTTCCTTGAAAATGTTTCATAGTGTGAGCATATCCGCTTCGGTCTCTGGATCCGTTTTCAGTGCTACATGAGGAATTCTATCTAGTCCTGCTGGCTTAGCGGCCTTCAGTAGCTTGATTTCATTCTAGACTTCTGTTTTTGTTGGAAGTCAACTACTAAACACACAAATGCATTAACGGTATCATATACAAGGTTTAGGACTGAGAGTTCTTATCCAGTAACTCCAATATTTGGTGTATGTATACGAAATAAATATTTAATTCACAATGATATCTGAAGTAACAGCTGACGTGTTATGGATACAGGAAAGAACGCTGTTGTTCAGCATAATAAAGAATTCAAATAAGTTCAAAAGTTTTGACCTCTTATATTAGTCTGTAAATGGGTACCCTCACCAATCAGGTTCATTATAGTAGTAATGATAACAATAAGTATGAAGTAGGTTTCCATTTTGGCAACCAACGAAAATCAAATTTATCACAAAAAATGCATGCAGTAATGAGCAAAAATACCAAAAATCAAAAGCAACAACTTATCATACATGTTGGCACAGAGTTAACACTACTTTGACTATCTGTTCTAAGCTCTTCTTTCTTGAGCAACCTAATACTGTTATGTTGGAGATTTCATAAACACTTACATGTAATTTGATTTTTACTAAGTGATGAGATCATAGTAACAGTAGGCTTGATGCCGAATGCCTAATTGTTAAGTAGACAGCTTCAATAAAACTAAGAAACTGATCTTGTATCATTTGATTTATCTAGTGCTTTTTTAAAGCCTGAAAGTTATTGCAAGGCTATGTGACATTATAACATGAAAATGAACAATTAATCATTATTATAAATTATTTAAAAGAATTCCAATGTTTAGGAAAAAATTAAAACAATATTTTTCTGAACACCACAGCTTCTTCACTGATTCAGTAACATACACTTAATCAAAACACATATCAAGAATACCGAAATCACTTCATTACAATATTCCTTCAAACACTAAAAATATTGAGAAGTTTCACATAACTATTGAAGAAGAAGAAATTACGGCAAGTTTTGATGTGGCTTCTTTATTTACTAGTTTTCCTATCTGTGATTCTCTCGATATTATGAAATATGAACTTCAAAACAATCAAGAAGTATTAACTAAATCTTTATTATCAATAGATGAAGTTATAAAATGCTTAAAACTTTGTTTGGAATCTACATATTTTACCTTTAAAGACAAACTATACTGTCAAACAAATGGAGTTGCAATGGGTTCACCAGCATCTCTAATTATAGCAAACCTATATGTGAAAGAGAGCATTGACAAGTTTTAGTTGTCATCCTAGAATATGGTACAGATATGTAGATGACGCATTTATCACCATAAAGAAAGCTGAAAAAGAAAACTTTCTAACTCAGAATATATAGAGTTTACTATTGAAGTAGAATCGGCTGAGAGAACTCTAAACTTTCTTGATTGTCATGTAAAAAGACAAACTGACGAGAAACTAAAGTTTACAATATACAGAAAGCCGACACATTCCAACAAGTTTTTGAATTTCCAATCAGATCGTCCATTCGGAATGAAAATTTAGATAGCTTTAAATCTCGTTAACAAAGCTAGAAACATTATAACAGATAATGATGATATGGAGAACTGGATATCCAACATAAAACAGATTTTGATTGGAAATGGTTATCCTGAAAAGCTACTAGATAATATTATCAATAGAAAGGAGCATAAGGGAAAACAAAAAATTGAAAAATCCTGCCTATCGATGATAGCCATCCCATATCGAAAGGACACAGCTGAAAAACTTCAAAGACTATTTGCCTCATATAATGTTAAAGTCTATGTTAAACCTTCTAATTCTCTGGAGAAAGCGCTGGTGCATGTCAAAGATATAGTTCCCAAAATGTCACAAAGTAATTGTGTCTACAAGATAAAGTGTTCAGAATGTGATGCATGCTATATAGGGGAGAGCAGTAGGCAGGTGAAGGTCAGAGTGAATGAACATAGACTGTGCACGAAACGTCCACCTAGAAATGAAGTAGAATTAAAGTTTCGAAAAAAGATCAGCTATAGCAATGCATGCGATAGACAAAGGACATAAGATTGATTTCGACAATGTCAAAATTCTTGGGAGAGGATTTCATTCACATAAAGACAGATTGACTTCTGAAACGTTGTACATTTTAACCACATCGAATGCAGTGAATAGGGGAGAAGGGATAGACTTATCACCTATATGGCAGTCTCTTATGAAGCAAAGCAGGTGAGGGAGAAAAACAAATTCAATCCTATATTATGGCAATATTATGAAATATTATCATGTTTTGATGTGTTTTCAACATAACAAACAACATACACTCATGCAGACAAATACGAATATAGGAGAATTTAGAATTAGTCTATACAAATATGTTATGACTGTTTACATTTTTCTATTGGTACAAATGTCTACCGACAAATCAACTTTAAAGGAAATGACTTCATTTGATGTAATTTTCGACTATGCATTTTGGTGGTTAATAAAATCCGAATAATTCTGCTAAAGAAATTGCAGCTTACGTTCAGAAGAATCTTGTTTTGATTTGTCTTACACACGCTGGGATTATTTTGAATAATTTATAATGATTTAATCTGACTTGGTGTTCCGATTACTCCAGGAAACTCATAAAACCTGCGGTCTGGAAACATATATATATATATTAAAAAGTTTAGGGGTGAGAAAATAAACTTAGGTCAAGTTGAAACAACAAACAAAGTTTACCAAAGAAGATTTAGTGTAGTGACGAATTGTTCTAAAATACATAAAAGTTGTTTTTACTTTCTAATTGCTAGGGCTTCCGCAAACTTTATGATTCTCTCCAAACACGTTGAATAGATAAGTTTAAAAGACTTGTAAATATCAATTTTATGTCCTGTCTCTAAAAAGTTTCTCAATAGAGGAGTTAGGCAGCTTGTTCACATTGTTAGTGGGTTCTGGAGATTCAGTTACCTTCTGAAGCCCGTACTTGCAGAGAATGATGAGTCCTCCTTATGAATGTGTGTCCACATGTATATTTAAATTGTTAAATACAGCGTGACGTGAAATCATTTTTCTAATGTTCTAAGGACTTAGGTGGATAGATAGGCTTCACATTCTCAATAACTATGATCTCAGATGAATAAAAAGTCTTTTTAATCGCAAAGTCCAATCTTTGTCGAGTCATCAAGCTGCTCTGATCAACCATTTATAGTAGCTTGATACAAACGTCTTTATTAGTAACTGACTGCCTGACTGGTTTCAACGTAGGACTTTGCATGAATGTGCAGCAGTTCCAGCTGCCACACTCCCTCTATGTACCATACAAAGCAAGAGAAGAGAGTAAAGAGAGATTCAAAAGAGAAATAATAAACAGAAGTGTGAGGAAAAAGAATAGTAATACAGAAGAATAATAGAGTTTTATTGAATATGATACATCACAAGGAGTGAATGCATCTGCACCAGCGATTGACAACGATCACTTTGAGCCATATCACCGGTTGTCTCCAGCCACTGATTTTTACCATTCCGAGCACCCCAACCAGCCAAGAAATCTACACCTCCCTACGTCGCTCGCTGGCTTAAACTAACTATTGTAGATTTCGTTGACTGATGAGGCCCTGTTTTCGTTTGACCGCCATTAGCCAACTCTTTTCCAACCTCATCGATCCAATGTCAGCTAACATCACCAGTCGAGGAAGGCGATAGATGTCTAGGCTATGCATGTGTAACACATGTCCTAACCATATCTCTCAATCGGAGTAACTTCACAGCCTCGTCAACTGGTTTCTCATCCTTACCCAACACTCGACGCCTAACCTCAATATTGCTCACCCTACTATACTGCCGCCTAACAGGGGAGATAGAATGCAAACACCTATGATCAAAGATAGCTAGCCACCCTTTTCATGTCTTCGTCTTCCGCTTTCAATGGCCATGTATCACTCGCAGCCATAAAGGAGGACGGAGTGGACTGCTGAGCAGTACACACGTCCTTTGGTCGATAGTTGGATATCATGTCCACGCCACGGATGGCGTAAACTGGCATATGCGAAACTAACCTGTATCCGTGCTGAGATTTCGTCGGCGATCAACCCGTTGGCGTTGGCTAATGCAACTTCCCAAATAACTGAGGTGGTCAACATGTAGTGGCCAGTTAGAGAGTGAGTCTGGGTGTTTTGACGACTTTGTATTTCCTTATGAACTTGTCTGGATATTTATTATCAACTAGAGATTGTCTCATTTTTATTTATTTTCCATCAAGTGTATCTTCAGTGCATATTCGTTGGATTCTACTGAAGAGGCACCTCACTAAGGCTATTTGTTGTTCTGAACAGGGGAAAACTGTGATAATTAACATCCTGTCCTGTGTAGGTAGGTTTTTTTATAAATAGATCGTTTTATTGATCCATCAGGTCGTCGACCAAGCAATATACCTAAGGAAGATAAACAATTGTCTTTCTTTTCTACAGACGTAAATGATATGCTATTCTGAGCTTTATCCATTCAAGTGTTTTAAGTAAGGTCATATTAATGCATAAAGAGTTTACAACAAAAGAATAAATGTTTTTTATTTATAACATTAATATCATCACGATAATTAATCAGTTCAAATGTATCTCTTAGTACATACTAAGAGCATTGTCTTTTGACTGGGTCCAATAATTCCTCTAAACATTGAGCAAATTTCTGTGTTGGTGATCTACATATTGACAATATGGGACGTAGAGGATTTCTGGGTTTATTCATAACCGAAAGGGGAGCAGTTGACTTTCAATAAAAGTACTTCATAAAAACGTAAAATAAAGTACGTCGGAAAAAACACCGGTACTTTTGGTATCAATGATCCCCATATAACAATAATAGCATATTGTTCACGTGACTTCACCCGTACCACTCTTTACAGTGAGTCATTTTAAAAACGATACATTTTAACTGGATGAAACTTACTGAATTTATATGAGATGTAAACATGTCACAACTAGTTCTACATCCGATTCAACTTTAATTTCATTGGAAAATTTCACAAACGTTTAAGGAGTGGATAATTCATGAATTTATAATAAATGTCAACGAAATAGTGACGATAAAAATACACTACTTTTTTAAGTAATTAGGTCGTATAAACGTGAACTATATTTGCACCTATATATCAATGAAGTAAAAGTTACTAATTATCATATTCATTTAACCTAAACAACAACATGAGGGACAAAATGATTAAAGGATTCTGTTCTGCATATATGCTTTTGTACACAACTAACACCTACAATGACTATTTAAGAGATATCATTTTAATAAAAGAAATGAAAATAATTCTGTAATAGAACACAAAATTTGCAGTCCAAGCTAGGGTTATTAAATTATAAGTTTCCAGACCGTAGGTGTTGCGAACTTCCTGGAATAATTTGAGCACCGAGTCAGATTGATTCATTATAAATTATTTAAATTAATCCCAGCGTGTTAAGAAAATCAAAACAAGACATTTCAGCTGCCATTATTCACCTATATAGTCTGTAAAAATTATATGCAAAAGAGAAAGCTGCATTTAATGAATTTCTAAATAATGAATTACCGTCTCCTCTGTGTACAGAAGCTATAATAATGTTATTGTTAAATTTAACACACTTTTCTGTTGAATACGGAAGTGACTCAGCGGTCTAGACATTAATTTTTCAATATGCTACGAGGAAGGATAGTAAAATAAAAGACATAAGATGGGTGGGAGAAAACTGTCTGACTAGCCAGTTTACTATTATTCGTCTACATTTTAATAAACAAAATTATACAAGTCTATTTCATTTCGTTTAATCATCCAGAAAGTTGCAAAAGTAACATTGTGACATACTTCAGGAGTACACCTTCATACAGATAGAAATAAGTAATGTCATTTATCGATTGAATGGAAATTTTCACATCAGTTTAATCCGCGAAACCATTCACCCATAAAAGGTTTATTATTATTGTTTTCACAGAAGTAAAAAAATCAATGCTAAATTTTTGTTGCTATCGTATACAGGAAAATCTTAAGATAACGTTAGTTTTCAGCTGTCTTAACACTGAAGATTCAAAGTAACACTCCACCACTGTACTATGCTCTACCCAAAGTCCACAAACCAAGTTCTTCTCTTTATCCAGTTTCCGATGTGTATAATTCACAATATCATGGAACAATAGAGTGCTTAGTTCAAATTCTGGGACCGTAGCACGAAAAATGTGGGATACATAATATTGATGGGTTTGACTTTATCTCCAAAATATATGAGACTAAATTTACCATAGGATTATGACAACTATGGATACATCCTTAGTGTTCACCAATGGAGATGGTGGACTATATATGCCAAAAAATCAGTGGAAACTGAATGGACTTAAGAGTCTCCTTTAAGAACTACTCCTTATATGTAAAATGAATGCACACTTTGTCTTGAAGAATTCATATCAGAGACAACTAAGTGGAAGCGTTATGGGTGCACCATTAGGCCCGATTTTAGCTGACTTCTTCCTTGAACAACTTGAAAATGAACCATTGGAAGATATCATCAACGAGCATGTAAATATAAATGAATTATTGATGCAATTTAATAACACCTTCACTTTGCTTACTTTCACTTGTGAAGATCACCTACAAAAGGAATTTGAATGTATTCATGATTCCTTGATGGAGATGTACTTTCCGAGTAGCTTCATAAAGAAATTTATGAGAACAGTACAAAGAAAACTTGATTCGATGATAGCATGGGTGAAACCATTATTTATTAAGTTACAATTTAATGGGAACTTGTCAAGTGAAATTTCGTTCCAGAGATTAGCTAGAGGTCTACGAAGAACACTTCACATAGAAAACTTGTATTTGTCACTCCCTGGTTAGCGAACGATTGAGACTCAAACGAAGGATAACCTAGATAGTTTGGTAACATCTATGTGTATTTATCACTTCAACTGCTCCTGTGAAGACATTCATTTTGGGTGCACTACTAGAGAGCTTATCAACGCGTTACTGAACATCTCCCATTATATTCTCGTAAGGGACAGACAAAAACCATCTGTAGCTCCATTTTATCACATTTAGTTTATAGTGGTCATTCAGTGGAGAAAACAAAAGCATTCAAGGTGATCCATCGCATCCTCCCAAATCTTTCCAATGGAATTTGTATTCGTCTACTGCATATAGTTGGGGTGATAGGCATTCAAACTATTAAGTCTAAACTATGCATTTAGAAGAAGTTCGCATAGCCTTTATCCCTCCCTTGGCCACTTAAGGCTTGACCAAATGGTGACGTCACCACCATCCCTTACTTATAATTTTTCATCCCTTTCTTATCAACCTTTAATTTTATCACATCTTCATTATAACATAGTTTGTTTACTTCCCTTACAATCCACCATTACTTAATCGGACTGTTTGTTTTTCTTAGCCTTTATCGACTACGTCTATCTGAACATTTGTTCGTTTAATCATGTTGTTATTCATTATTCGTGTCAACAAATCGCTCTGCTTTTTCATCTGTTAATAATAGAATTATTATTATCATCAGCAATCAAACACGATCCCTACAAAACCAATAATTGAATATTATCATTACAACTAATTGCACAACTTTATCATCCTATTGACATATTAGCATGGTTGGTTTATATATATATATATATATATATATATATATTAGAGTAAATCCTGATAGGATCTAATTGAAAACAGTAGTGTTCGCTAACATGTATTGTTTCCAAGTAGAATGCTTGGGGTAATCTATTTGACGTTTCTTAAAAGTGATCAATTTTGATTTTGATACCATCTACAAATTATTTAGGTATCATTTATACTAAAGTACCTCTGATTCCACATACTATTGATTTAGTTATTGACAAAGTTAATAGTAAATTAACAGTGTTAGAACACAATTAAATTTATCATAAATAAATAGCTACTGAGACATATATTATATTTAAACAATAGTGTAATCAATTCAAGACATAATTTCAACTCGATTCATGAATATAGAAGAAGGGAAGAAATTTCAAAACAAGTTCATTTGCAAGGTGGTTTTATTTGGGTTGACTAAAAGGGCAATAAAAACAACACTAATATGTTAATGAAAAGACTTTTTACAAAAAAATAATCTAGACTAATAGAGTAAATACTTACAAAAAAGTAATGGGATAGTGTAAGCTGATTTCTATAAAAGAGATCCAAAAGTAGATAAAAATCGAGTCATAAATCGCAATTCAGATTTTACAGAATTGAAACTGAAATTTATTACACAATGATTTCATAGGTATGCGTATGACCGATTCATGATCATTTTGATCAGCGAAGTTATGAGTGATTAATACGAATAAAAAGGATATCATTTGAAGATATAGAAATGTTAAACTGCATGTGGTTTAAAGAAGCAGTATTTTGAGACTTAGTATGAGTACAAATAAGTCAATTACTTTTGAGTATTGTTTACTATTAGGTATTAGAGGAAACCAACAAACACGCATTATGCACATACATTAATATGAGAAGCTTTTCTCTCTTAAGATTATTTTCTCTTCATTTGCTTTTGGAAAATATAGCAATTTCAAATCCTGAGCCTTTGTGAATCCTTCTATTTGTTCAGCATTCAAATGTTCATGTTATCCAGCCTCTTCTACTATCGTTACTTCAGTGTTTTTTCTGTATTACTGTCTGGTAAATTCCTTTTTCATTATTTTTAATTTTTGCAATTCGATTTTAATCTTTTGTTGTATTATTCTTTCTAGTATTGGTTTTGTAAGGATTTTGTTTGATTGCGTGGAGGATTTCATCATGAGCTGACATCAGTTAGAGAACCACTGGAAAACCTGGGAGTACTGGACAGCTGTTTCGTCCTAGTTTGGGACTGCGTACTGATGAAGAGTCCCAAACTAGGACGAAACAGCTGTCCAGTGCTCCCAGGTATTATTCTCTATCAATAATTTCGAAACGATTATTGATCGGTTAACTAGTTAGTTGTCAACCCTCACGATTGCATAAGATTATTTTCAATATTGCCAACATTGTTATTACTCATGCACTCTGATTTATTTGATTACAAACTGACCTCCATTGTCAATTAACACAGTGAAGTTTGACGTCTTAAACTCACCTATATCTATGTCTGTATTTAATTTTTGTCATCTAATAAGTGAAAACGAGAATGAAGAAAGATTACTGAACTTATTATTAGCATCTGCCAAAATCTTGAATTGGGTGTCCTGTGATATACATGAAAAATACAACTATAAAACTAACCAATCAACGGAAGTTAAAGTCAATACTCTTTGGATGTCCATCACTAATTTATTTTTGTTGGTTAAGTTTATCCAGTAGTATCCTTGTCTTATAATGACTAGAGGTGGAATCGAAGAGAGGGGGATTTGTTCTACTTACGGCTTATAAACTAGAGACACTCCTGAATGAAGTGACAACAAAGAAATTTCAATATGAAGGAATGATTTGAATTGGCTTCAATGATTCAGCAAGCATCTCTCTTAAACTTCTTACTATTCTTTTTGCCTCATACCATCGTTTATTATCTCTACTTTGCATCTCTTTTTACTCTCTTCTCTTGCCTTGTGTACTACATGGAGTGTGGAAACTCAAACTGCTGCACATTTATGCAAACTTCTGCGCTGAAACCAGTCAGTCACTCTTAAACTTCTCTACTGTATACAGAAGAAAAAAGAAGTTAACTATACGTTTAGTGTAAGTGAAGAACTTGGGTATTGTGGTAGAATGTAATTCCATATTAGATAAATTTATTTCAAATATCACATAGGGATGACGTTTCAAGCATGAATTGTTGCTCATAATCATATCAGTTTGATCACACAGCTTCACGATCCTATATATATATATATATATATATATATATATATATATATATATATTATAATATCCTTTTCTTTTTCTTACTCTTCCCTTTGTTATTGCTTGCCACTTTCCATATCTTCGGTATGGGTGTTGCGTCATTTCGATTGCACGTGTGCGCTGCTGAATGGATAAATGATAACTGAAACATAATAATTTAGCTAGACCTAGAATGACTGACCCTGCTAAATTAAATAACCTATAAAAAGCTCAGCTATTGTACTGCATTCACTTACATGTAATCACAAAACAAGGTGGAGCAGGATGAGATTAGTAAAATGTAATATAGTTAGGTGGAGAGAGAGAGACTAACCCCTGAATCCTTGTTCAGCACCGCTCACGTGCAATCGAAATGACGCAACACCCATACCGAGGATATAGAAAGTGGTAAACAACAAAGGGAAGAGGGGGAGAAAGAAAAAGGAAAAAATATAAGACAGATTGTGAAACGACGTGACCAAATTGACATGTTTATGACCAATAATTTATCCTACTTTATTATCTCTTACCGCTTGTTTTAAATTCATGCCGGGAAATAAATGTTTCCAATTCTCAAAGAAGAGCCTCCCGGAAAGCACTACCAATGTACTAAATGATCTAGTGAAATTGAAGTGCAGGATTCCTAAGCATTGTACTGGAAGAGATTTTTTGAAAAAATTTCTTCAGACCAATATGTATCCTTGGACATTTTACAAATCATTGCCTAAAGATCATTTGAAGCATACACAGCCAAATCTTTACCGTTTAACTGAATCATATTTGTGCTCTGAAACAGATGAAATCAGTAATTTATGCGTAATATAATACAAACTGCTCAGTGTGCAGAGTGACTTGACCTTCTATGTTATCTAAAATTCATAAAATATTTGCATGCTACTTCGAAACACACAAAAGAAGCAGAAGAAAAGAAGTTGAAGAAGTCACTTTTCCTGACCTACCAAATGGCATTTTTCCACTGGACATATCTAATTATGTTCATAATTTATCTAATGTTTCCCTGTCAAAAGAACAAACAGAAATTCTGTCACCGGACTTCAAGTCCTGTGTTCCCATAATATAAGTGAAGCAAACTGATATAGAATGCCAATTTAAAAATCTTTTTGACCAATTTATGGGCTTGAGACAGTAAAAGCTGGTTGACATTGGTCAACAATTTCGAATCACACTGACCAATCAAAAGTCGCATGTTACCAAAGCACATAGGAGATCTTTACAAAAGCTCCAAAAAGACAACAATGTTGCTATTTTACAATTTGATAAAGGATAGTGTGTAGTACCGATGAATACGACAGATTATATAGAAAAAGTGTATCAAATTCTTTCGGATAAACCTAAATTCAAGGTGAATAATCATTCAAAAGATCAAACACTGTCGACTGAAAGAAAAATTGTGCAGCATTTACGGCGACTTTTCAAGAAGAAATACACTGATGAGAATACATATAGGAATATTAAGCTAATTTGGTCGCAGATGCCAAAATTATACTGGCGTGTTAAAATTCACACACCAGGAGCTCCCCTGAAACCTATACATCTGATGACAAATTCACCATACCACAAATTAGCACAGTGGCTATGTGAATTATTGCAGGCTTTGTGAAAACGCTTTGGAACGTAGATAGTTTCTGATTCATTCCAGTTTGTCAAGCAAATTAATGATGTCAGTGTATCTGGTAAGCATCTAGTTTCTTACGATGTTACCTCCTTAATCACAAATGTTCCAGTCGTTGAGACTATTGACTTTATGTGTAGAGAAGCTGACAACATACCCATTCCAATGTCAGAATTGAGGAAATTGTTGCTTTTATGTACTAAAAATGTCCAGTTTCAACTCGATGGGCATCTATTCTGTCACGTTGATGGTGTTGCATTAGGGCCATTTTCGCAGATTTCTTGTCAGGCCTAGAAGACCATATATTGCAGCATCATATACAACAAACGGAATTATACCTAAGATATATTGATGATGTGTTTATTGTCTGTGAAAGCAGATCAAAACCTGAAGACCTGTTGATAAAATTTAAATCATGCCCTCCGAATCTCAACTTTATAACAGAATACGAGGAAAATGATACTATCAAATCCCTAGACGTTTCTCTAGTGAAAAGGACTGATTTCACAATCGAAAAATCTATACTTAGAAAGCCTTCACGGACAGAACAGCGCATGCATTTCAAAATTTCTGTTCCAATCCAGTATAAAAAGAAATTCGTCAGAACACTTTTTCTCTATAATTTTCTTTACATTTTTTACTCCAAATGCCTAGCAGGAGAAGTAATTTTCCTATACTTGAAATTGTTGACTTGAATGGAGGTTTTCATGTGTTTTGGCTGCTTATTATATTGATTGCTAACTAGTATGTAATAAACCAACTGCCTAAGAATTGAAGTCATAATGAGTTTATCAGCCAACCAGTACAAAAATTTCATCCATAGGTTACCAGAAATGCTCACTGCATTTCGAAATTAGCACTGAGGCTTCCTAACTAAACCATCCTACTCAGAAAATGTAATAATGCCAAAAACTATTTGGCACCTTTTTTGAGCATACCTTGCTAATGAATAGCAAAAACACCATATATACATTTAATTCCAGTGATTTATTATCAGCTAACTTGATCATCTACAATTTACAGAAGCTTCTTCAAATGCAATTTTCTCCTCATAAGCTGTTATGATTAACTGTTTAAATTATAAACTGTTTCTGTCTGGATTCAACATAGAACTTGGCACCGAAGTGCAGCAGTTCAAGTTGCCACGTTCCAAATAGCACACAAAGGTCGACAAGAAGATGAGTGAAGAGAATCAATAGAGTTTTGACAAGTATAAGAGTGAAACAGAATGAATGAGTAATGGTAGAAAGGAATATGAAAGATTACAGAGACTGAATACATCTGCGCCATTGACAACGATTTTGAGCCATGTCACTTGTTGTCTCCAGCCTTCATTGATTCTTAGAGTCCCGAGGGCCCCAACCCGGAAGTCTGCATCCCCCTACCTGACTCAGTTTAACTGTCAAGGATTTCATGGATTGATGCCATGTTTTTGTTTGGCCACCACTTACTCTTTTCCAACCTGCACCTATATCAGCTAGTAATGCTCGTCGGGGGAGGCGATGGCTAGGCATGCATAGCACGTGACCTAGCCATCTCAATCTATGTAACTTTATAGCCTATTCGATTGATTTTCCCTCTTTGCCCAACACTCTACGCCTAACGTCAACAATACTTACCTTATTATACCACCTAACGTGAGAAAGAGATCGTAGACATCTATGATCAAAAATAGTCAACCTTTTTATGTCTTAAGCTTGTATTGGCCATGTTTCAGAGCCATAAAGAAGGACGGAGCGAACTGCTGAGCAGTACACACGTCCTTTGGTTGATAGTCGGATTTCATGCCTACGCCAGAGACTGTGTAAGTTAGCGAAAGCAGCCCGGGCTTTTTGGATCCGTGCTGAGATTTCGTCGCCAATCAGTCCGTTGGTGCTGATACAACTTCCCAAATAGGTGAAGTGGTCAACATGTTCTATCACTTCATTCCCTATCACTAAGCTAGGAGTTTACGTAGTCCAGTCCTGTAGCAGCATCTTACATTTTACAGGGGCGAATCGCATGCCAAACATACGAAGATTGCTGCTCAAGGTGTTCAGGAGACTCTGCATTTTGTCAGCATCCTCCCCTAACAGGACTATGTCGTCTGCATATTCTAAGTCCACAGGACTATTCCCTGGTAACAAGTCGATTCCTAAGTCGTTAAGTTCAGTTAAGGATACTTCCATTAGCATATCTATGATGAAGTTGAACAGAAAAGGGGCAAGTGGACATCCCTGACGGACACCACTGGTTGTTATCAATTCAGATGACAATTCCTCATAAGCCCTTACATGGCTATGTGAGTTTGAGTAGAGTGCCTTGATTAGTGCAATGTACTTTCTTGGCACTCCATTCACAGTCAAACATTGCCATAGTACCTTTCGATCCACGGAGTCGAAATATGGCAATTGTTGGACGCCTAAAAGTGTGTCTATGTTCTAGGATCTGTCGGAGAGTGAAGATATGATCTATGCACCCTCTACCTGGCCTAAAGCCTGCTTGATTTTCCCTCGTTTGTTCCTCTCGAGTTCTGCTTTGTCTGTGCATGATTACTGAGCCTAGGATTTTAGAGACTATGTTCGTTAGGCTGATTCCTCTATGGTTATCACATGAGGACTTGTCTCCCTTCTTGAATATTGGTATAATAAGTAATTTACCCCAGTCTGATGGAACCGTCTCTGATTCCCAGACGTTACCTAGTACCTTAGTTAAACTATATACTAGTATGTCACCCCCATATTTAAACACCTCCGGAATAATTCCGTCGGGTCCCACCGCTTTGCTTCGTTTCAGATTACAGATAGCTTTTGTGACCTCACTTACAGACGGCGGACCAGTGTCTATATTCCATTCGGGTGTGTGCTGGATGGCGGCGAGTTCCAGTGTGGCTGTAGGCAAGTTAAATTGTTCCTCAAAGTGTTCTTTCCAGCGTTCGAGGCGTCTATCCTCTGATGACTAATTGTTTAAGTGATGTGGTTGAACCGTAATTTCACTTTTAGTCTCTCATACTCCTTTCTCTTTATTTATTTGAAAATGACCTGAAAAACATTCATACCTGTCTTTTTGCATGATATATATATATATATATATATATATTCCTGTATGTAGAGTGTACAGTTGAAGAGTTCTGCCGAAATGTGATGAATTCATTAAATCCTGGTTAATTAACTTTTGTTGTTTGTTTTAAATTCGTTTCCGGAAATAAGTTTACAATTTATGCTAGAAACCTCATCAAGTTATTAATACTGTATCACTGTATGGTATTTGAAACAAGCTTATGTAATATGGGATTAAATATACTTTTCTTGTAAAAACTATACGTCTGTAAAAAGAACCACGGTTTTTAACAGTGCCAGTGTACTTCACATACAGGATTCATAATTGAAAATAAAATGGATGAATTGATTTCATCAAAGTTAATATTAATCACAGTTACGCTAAATTCTTAAGTACTCCAAAAAGAATATAAGTCATCATGGCCGGAGTTATTACGTTTAAATCTCCCCGCGTATCTTTTGGACCAAGAAAACCTTTATACCACTGGTAAATTGTGGGCAAATACACACAGCCACTGATCTATGTTTTTATTTGTTTCAATGAAATCATGCAAATCATTTTTGAATGATTAAAATGCCGATGGTGTATATACTGAGTGATGCACAAGTTCAAAACAGTTGACCAAATATCGAACAAGGCTGTGCTTCAAATTTTGAACTTGATTCTATGAACAAGATTCACTTATTTCGAAAAGAATTTCATTTCATATGATTCACTTTATCGAGATGTTTTCTTTTTCTTCTAAAGGTTTTAAAAACGTTCAACAATTTCTACCTAGTGTGGCAGGGTTAACTAAAATAAACAAATGACTTCAAACCTAAGTTTTCAGGCTCCTACAGATACTGAATTAACATTTAAGACTAAACTACATGTATCAAGGAATAACTATGCAGTGGATAAAGTAATTGAAGTTAACTGAAATTATTCACTACTCTTAAGGTATGCTAATTTCACACTAAAAGCAACAATAATAGGCTGTTTATCTAAAGTGCATTCTATACACACATTCATGTGCTTACTAGATTTATTTGATTTACCCTATTGTGAAAAAAACATGTTCACACTTAGAGAATTTGTTTTTTATATGAATAAACAGTTTGGGTTTTATCACGTGTATACTCATCAGTTAAGTGCAACGCATTAAATGGTAGAACTTCTGTCAAGTTGAATTCACTGGTACGATTAAAATATAACCCCCGACTAAGTTATCATCAACCAATTTTTCTGACGTGATTGTGTTGCCCTTTTATCATAGAATTGGAAATTAGGTACTCGCATTTATATAGTGCTGCCTTGAAAATATAATAATATTTTTATGGACATAGACACAAATCGTTGGCTCAAGTGTTCAGCATAAATCTCTTTCTGAAGTAGCCGCATCTGCAATATACATTATATTTGGCACTGTAGGAATGAGTGAATGATACAAGATAATACGGTAATCTTGTTTGGTTCTAAATCCACATGTCTGTAGACTAATAAGTAGTTAATTATTGTAACTAACATCATCCTATATCAATAAAGTAACGCAATACGTCACATTCGAACCCATAGTAGTTATCTAGGCTTATGAGAGGACTGATGCAAGCATTCGTAGAGGAAATAAGACGTGAATTGAATAAATTTGTATATTTCACAATCGGCTAATAACGTCGCAACAATTATTTTTCACATTTAAATTTGATGCCTTTTACTGAATACTGACAGTAATTACAATAATATGATGCCAGTCAAAAATGAATGTTTATGTCTTCAACATTTTGGATGTAATAAAAGACAGTGAAATGAAATACTCCATATACGTGTATGTGATTAGTAAGATACAGGTCACAGTACAGAATATGTAACAGACGTACCATTAATCGATTTTTTAATCACTTTTATTACCACTAAGGACGGAAGTCATCATAAACTTAAAAACTACTTATTATATGAAGCCTGGTCTGATAAAAACACAAAAGATACTTAGCGGAGAAAACTGAAGGTTCCACCTGTTAACATGTTTCGACTCTAGTGTCAATTTATATTTTCCTATAGAATGAAGATGAAAAAAAACTTCACACTTTCATACAACTGAACAAAATAATTGACCAAAATGTTTAAGGTTATGTGTTAATTCCACTGTAAATTTGTCCTATTTCATTAGAACAAATATAACTAATTTACAAATGCATAGAATAAGTACACATTGTGCTTTTTTTGTAATCTTAGTGATAAAAGCCACTATTTCTAGTTATTATCATTATGATAGAAGGTGAATGTAGAAGTTTAGTAGCATAGTCTAAAAAGAATACTGAAGCATATAAACTAGATCTAAAAACAATAATTAACTGAAGACTAGTGCATAATTTTCTAGTACTCATACCCATGATGTGCTAAGTTTGCGTTTAAATAGTAATAATAATAATTATAATAACAGTAATAAAGAACCACTAAGAATTATGAGGCATGCAACTTGGAAGACTATATTTCACTGGATTGTGTTTAGTGTGTTGTGTAATACTTACAAAAAACAACTTTCTAGGCAAATTTACTAAGTATCCTCCAAAACATATAGATTATCAAACTTTTATGATTGAAAAGTGGCAGTAATTTAATCTTAATATATTCTCCCTTGGTGGAAAGATGTCTTTGAATATTCACAACTTGCTGTGCCAAAGTCTTATTTCCCATATGTACAAATTTATTGCCTGCAATCTCTAATAAAAAGAAGAATAGTTCTACGAGAAAACCTACAGTATTATTTTTGTTTCCTATAAAAAATGACTCAGTTGTGAAAATTCTACCAGGCATAGGAGATTTGAAGGTTGTGATATCAAGTGACGACTAGTTAGGCGCAGCTGTAAAAAGTGCTAGATGCCTGCAAAGATGTGAAAGTTATTCAGTTGGGCTAAATATACATTAAAAATTATGCCTTTTAGCACAAGCTATCACCTTTATCTTAATTTTTCCTTAGACTTCTGGGAAAAGATCATGATGTGTACAGAACTTTAAGGATTATAGGTAGGATTAGTGGTGCTTTTAAAATTATGATAAGTGATGTGATCATACATAGGAGCTTGGCTGATGCATATAATTAAGTGCAATTGTTTTGTTATATATCGGTGATTCTCTTTAATCAGTTTTCGTTTTAACTATCATCAGAAGGAAGGAACTAACGAATTCATAGCGTCACTCTTTTACTGATAAAATTTTTAAAAATCAGTAGTGTAAAACAGTTGGCCCATTAAAGTAACACAATCTTGAGAGTAATGAATAAACGACCTGAATTTTTTTCATTTTATAAACTTCAGTTGCTACCTGTAAACATCTTGTGTACGAAGTAGTTGGTGCAATGATAGATATTTCATATTACATTTACAAGTGTAACTTGTATTAATGAACGAAGAAATGTTAGCATTACGAAATGTTTTCATTTGTATGAAATGTCAGTTATTCATGGTCATCATCCAACATGACTTTAGGCAACACAAATTTCCTTCTATAATTTGATTATCTTAGTGGGTAAATAGCTATTAATATTATTATTACAACCAGTAAGAAGGTTGTACTCATCATATTCCAATGGTCTGCGTTAAAAGAAAACTTAATTTGTCCTGATCAGGACAAAAACCGGATAAAGCGTTTTTGTTCTACTTTTTTAAAGCAAACAATTTAATGTTTATTTCTTAAGTAGTAATTATGAATATTATCGATGCCATACTACATGGAAAATTATCTTCTGAAATGCATATAAACACACATAAAAGCAATTGTGGTGGACTCTGAAGAAAGATTTATCCTAGGGTATGAAAGCTGTGAAAAACATGAAAAGAGTAGCAGCTGATGGCAACTTATATTTTGGGGTCTTTCCCTTCTCTTCATTAGGACATACATGTCAGGTGAAAGTAACATGTGAATTCATAGAAATTTCTATCTTGAATAAATGATTTCCCTGATCATATTACTTAATGAACATAAGACGTAAGTAATTTAGATTGATAATTATCTATGAAAGTGAGAATAGATTTTAAGAGTATCACTTAAATTTAGCAGACGAAAAAAACACGATACAAACCAGTTTGAAGGAACATTAAAAGCCGCATTAGCTTATGGAAAGTCAAATTGATCAGAGTTAGTTGAATAAGTCGCACAGGTGGAAAAGCCAAAAAAGTCATTAAGATGTACAACGATAACAATAGTAGCGTTGTTATGTTTTAATATATTTTCATAGTTGAACTAAAACCATCAAGTTATGTACAAAGGGTAGCCTATCACCTAGACTATTCAGCTTATTAGAAATGAAAATACTTATCGTAAAAATGATTAGCAAAACTTAAACAAAGCTGCAAAATGTTTGGTGTCATGAAAGCTTCTACATTCATTCATGAACGTTTCATCGCCAGGCTAGGAGATATCTTCTCAATGGAGTTAGTGTTACGACTTTTATTAATATAACATGATATATAACAAAAGTTAATCCAAAAGGAGATGGTAAAATAAAGTAGGTTGCACAGAGAAAATTACCAGTTAGAAGAATAAAATTAATTACCACCATGAAACAACATCGAGAGGTTTTAAACAAAGATTCACCAAACCAATAGGCAACCTTGTTCATGTAATACACCCTTACATACCTCCCAGTCTGTCATTGACTTTAGTATATATTTGACGACTCCTAACTGATTAGCCTTCTTTTCAATGTAGATACTTACTCAATTTCTATAAAGTGCAATAGGTCAAGTAATATACCCTATTTATTCCCTAACCATAACATTTCATCGCTACTGAATGCATTTTCCACAAACTACTGGACAAATATTCAAAACATGTAGTTTTCACGACACACTCATATTTCTAAAAACAAAATTAACTAAAAGCTTCCCACCCAGTCTTCGCAAATATCAGAAGATATAAACTGATACCAGTGGAGTAAATCTGTCACTAAAAGAAATGACAGGAAGTAAGAGTTGAGTAGGGGAAAGTTAGAAATGATTTCACATGTTGCTGCCAAATACTGATGAATGAGGTAGTGAAAAAAGTGATGTAAATAAAAGTTGTCTACAAATAAAATGGACTTTTCTGATTTATTCTACCATAATGCAGCGTATTTCATAAAATCATACCTATTTTAAAATCAGAAAACCATATGCTGCTCATATGCGGTTTGATGGTGGCTAGAAGTGGAATCCACAATTCACACTTCGAATGATTTTAGAATTATCGACTGGACTCCGCTTAACTTAAACAAATAAAAATTTTTATTACTTACAATACCTATAAACATTAAATTAATAACCATCTTTAGCTAACAAAATGAGACATTCGATGAGACGAACAAATAAAATACAAAAAATTGAAACCAACCCCTAGTAAAACTGAAATATTCTATTCAGAAACCTTATGTAACTACTAATACCAACCTAGTGGTGAAATCAATTCGTATGCTGCTATTTTTGACAAAGTATGAAGAGAACACCCGAAACACGTTTCACCTAACATTGTTTACTCCGATTTGATGTGATAGAAGCATCTATAATATAGTTCATAATATAGTGAAGATACAAACAGAAAACACGTCGAGATACTCTCAGAAGTAAAAACATCTGCTTACTTTGTTTACGTGAAGAAATAAATGTCGAGATCACGAACAATTTCAATTTGACGTCACATCTAACGTTTCAAACCGAACAACTAATTATATGATCAATGAAATTTCACCCATTTGATCATGATGCAAAACATGAACTCTACACATTTTTCGTACTTCCCTATACAGCGACCGCCTATTAAGTTTATTTTTTAAAATTCTCTTCAGAAAGTGCTAACAGCAATCTGA